>VZTD01002082.1:301133-450708 GCA_013397725.1 Rhagologus leucostigma | reverse complement strand
CCGGCTCCCCCGGCCCTGCGCGGGGCGAGGGGGGGCCCGCCGGCCGGAGCAGCCCCCCGGCCGCACGCAGCCCCCTCTCTGACCTCAAACCAGGCCGGCACCCGGCGCCCGCGGGATTACGGGAGTCGATAATCTGCTAAAGCATTCCCGGCCTTTCGGGGAAAATCCAGCCGCCGGCTCGGGCCGAGAGGTGTCGAAACTCCTCCCGACGGCTGCAGCCGGCACCGGCCGTGGGGCATAGAGCTCCGGGGCTCCGGCTCCGGACCGCGCTCGCCTGCCGACCCCTAAAGCAGGCAGGGTTTAGCCCCGGCTCAAATACTTATATACGTACATAAACGCACATATATACACCCGCGCCCCTTTATTCTGCGTACATTAGAGAAGAGCGGCCGAAACCACGGAAGAGCCTTTAACCGAGTAACTTTCCTCGGTTTCCAGCAATCCGTGTTCCAGTGAGGAGAGGCAGCGCACCGGGAGTTCGCTGCCCCCTGCGACCCCGACCTCGGTGAAGGGGCGGAGGGAGGGGAATCCCGGGCTGGTGCACGCCAAGCCCCCCTGGCAGCACGGAAAGCGGCCGCCTCGTACTTAGTTACGCGGCACGAAGGGGGCGGGGGGTGCGGGAGGAGCTGGCGGGGCCGGGCGCTTCCCTGGGCCGCATCCAGCGGGGAATCTGCATTGGGATGCAGGGAGGGAGCTCCCTGCACCGACCCGCTGGCCGCGGACAAGGCAGCGCTGAGTTCCCTCTAAGACCAGTAATTGAGGAGGGCTGGGAAGAGGGAGCGAGAGAAAATCCTCGGGAGATGCTGCCTATGAGAAATTTCGGTTCTGTGTCTGAGCCGCTTCTGAAGCCGCAGAGGATGGAGCTCCCCCCCTTTTTTTTTTTATCGGGGATCCTAGGCTCAAGAGATCATCTGTGAGTCTGGTAACATTAAAATCCTCTCATAACTGCACTCTGCAGTGAGTGAGAGCTCAGCGCTCTGTTGGAATATGCACTGTTGGATTCAGATACTATTTTTTTTCTGGTTATGCAGGGGATTTACTTGAAACCTCAGAAAGTGCTCTGGATCCTCGGAGTTGACAGCATAGTTTGAGTCGGTCTGACCAGTGCTTTGCCCAAACACACACACACACACCTCTCAGCTACTGATTTTCTTAGCCAGAAGAAGCTTTAAAATGTGAATAATGAATTTTGTGACTCAATTCAAAGAGGTGTTGTGAATGCCAAGAGCAGCATTGTTATACATTGAATAGCAATGTGTTTTTTCAGTAGCATCCTACAAAAAAACAAGTAGGCAAAGGCACCATGTTCCTGGTATGAAATTTGATTTATTTGCGCTAGGATATTCAATAAAGGATTTGGGCAGGAATTGAGGACAACGTAACTAACTGGAGCAAAAAAGAAACAAGGTTCAAAATGCCAGAAATGTGTACTTCCTCCTATGTACACCCACTGGAAATTTTTCTTTTTTTTTTTTTTCCCGCTTCTGGAGCCTGCCCCTCATCTTAAATGCTTTGCATCTGGGGGAAGAATATGTATTTTCTTAGACAAAGACAAGAAGCAAGGCTTTGGAGAAGCTCCTCCTGGAGCTTTGCTCCTAGTGTGGAAGAAGCTACCAGCACTGACACTGCTCAGGCTTCTCAAGAGAGCACTGCCAGACCCAAAGCTCACTGGCTGTGGGAGGTTTTGCACCTCACAGAGCAATGGCTTTACACATAAACGAAATGTAAACTGTTCCCCTCCAGGTGCTCTGTATGGTGACTGCCAGGTGAGCAAGGGGCTCACAGATGGAGGTACCTGCTCTCTTTTGAGCTGGACTCTTCTGATTGCAGCAGCGAGTAACAAACACCACAGCTTCAAGTACAAGCCTTGAAATTTTCATAAATGGCCAACAAGCTCAAGTTGCTCATTTGAAAGGCTCCTAACAAAAACCAGGAAAGAAAACTCTAGGAACATCAGTGAACTTTAAAAAGCTACTTTCATGCTGAGCTACTTACCGTATATGCTTTAAACTGGAAAGAAGGACTAATCTGCAGCTGACTGTCCAATAATGTATCTGACAGGAGTACAGTTTTCATTTTCCAGGTTTAGACTATATGGTAACAACTTTTATAAAACAAAAACAGGCCGGCATGATTTAAGACAACATGGGCAGAGCAAATTTTGCACATAACAAAAGGTCATTCAAACCAGCTACGTTATGAATTGGTATTTGTTAATGAATTTTACTTTTTGGACTGTTAAGTAGCATAATAATAACAACAATTTTTCAATAAACACTGTTCCAAAATATAGTCTTCTGCAGTGTTACCAGTGCACCAGTTACTTCTTCAACACACTGGTAACACACTGGTTATTTTAACAGCTTCCTGTTGATCCTAAGGGTTTTTGGCAAGCATTGTCATCATGTACACAAAATTTCCTTTTCTAATCTACTTCTACACTACTTCATGTGTCAAGGATTTAGAGTAATTAATTTCAAGTAAACCAATATTATCCCATATTCCTAATAAATCTCTATAAAGCTGCGGGCATTCTGCAAGGACTAATTCAAAAGAACCCCAAAAATCCTATTTCATGATCATTTGTTATAGGGAACAAGGTGTAGTGGTGGGACACAATAATTAAATGCTTAATTAAAAATGCAGTGTATAGCACTTCCTAAAAAGCTAAGCATTTGCTCTGTGTGAAGTAGAGAACTTCTGGATGAACAGATTGCAATGAAAACATTAGCATGCAGTATTTTCTAGGATGTGACTAATCTCAGACCTGTCTTAAATGTACCGTGAGGTTCTTAGGTTTTTTCAAAGGGCCAAGTGTGCAGTAACGTTCTCCACACGTTTTCAGAGACAAAATGTGTTTTAGTTTCTCATTGTGTTTCTCCCTGTCTGTTGCTTAAGACATACATAAAGACACGTCATTGTTCACCTTGCAATGTGACATACTTCATATGGAGGAATGAAATACAATGGTATTTCCCCCTTATTTTCTCCATTTCGCCATTATTTTTGTCAATGTGATAACAAAACTGTGTTTAAGCTAATAAACTGAGAGCAAATTTGCTTCTCAGTAATTATATTCTCTAGCATCAACCTATTTCATAGATACAAATAAAAATCAAGCACTTTCTTACTACAGCCCTATAAATATCTATTCCAAGACACAGGGGTTTAAATTCCCTGGCATCCCAAAGAAAAGTAGCCTTGCTTATTTGGATTCAATATATGGATTCTGGTATATCCTTTTTAGAAGCAGGAATGTGTGAAAAAAACATGAGAACATTAATACAGTTATAAAAATATTTCCTTTCCCATTTAATGTTACTAGGAAGATCATTTTCTACTGATACAAAATGATATCTTTAGAGCTTCATACAGAAAATTACTGAGGGTATCCAGTTATGTTATAAGAGACTAGAGAACAGTCTAACTGTTGTTTGCCTATTCATTCAAGCATTTAATGCCCTAAATTCCAGGAAATTTGCGTTCATTTGGGGTTTTTTAAGGGGGTTGTTTGGTTGGTTTTTTGTAGGGTTTTTTGTTTTTGTTGTTTGTTGGGAATTTTTTTGTTTGTTTTTTACAATTCCAATTGAAAATTTAAGTTGGAACCAAAACAAAATTAAATTAAAGACTCCAATATAAGATTTGTCTTCTATGGAGTAGATTGAAAGGGGAAAATAACTGTGTTGACTTATTTATTCTGCAGAAAATTTTTCAGGGATAAGGGATTATAAAATGGCTAGACACGTGAAACTTTGAGGTCAGCTGCTAATTATGAATCAGTGTATTGATTCTTGGGGATTGCTCCCAGAGGTTTGAGTAAGTCTGCATGCCCATCTTAGGTCTGGATGAACTTTAGTTTAGCAATAAACGCCAGCACCAGTTTTCAGCTTGTTTTGCTCTCTGGATCTCTTTGCCCTTAAAATCTCATACAAGGTCACATCTGATGAATACTAACATAGTCATATACAGTACACTGAGGTCCATGAGGAGACCCTTTTTCTTGATTTCAGGGAGGATTTTCCAATTGTACGCTCAAGTTGTGTGGAAAATCTCCCTCCAGGCCACTTTGGCTTTTAAATATTGGTGTGTATTGGCAGCTTTAGGCAGAAAACTTGATCATCCTTATTAGGGTTTTCTAGAGACACTCCAAGGGTGCAGGTCTATTTCATAATCTCAGTGATACTCTGAGCTTTTTCAGAGGCTGCAAGAGTTGCCAGTCTGTTGAGGGCTACTTTTTTTCCCTGTCGGCCCAAAGAACCTTCCATAAGGCTTCACTCAAGGTATCACTCTGCAGTGGTCCGATGCCTCTATCAATACTCTTAAAAAGGGCAGAAGAGAGCATGGAAATTGCTTAACATTCTTTAGTCTTGGGATGCACACTTCAGTCTTTGGGCAGGACCTGCAGAAGGGCCCTCCTTCTGCAGGACTACTTCAATGTCATTTGTAAGTTCGTGACCTGACGAGGAAGATGCTACCTATGTTCAAGTGCTCTTCTACAATAACAGATGCCAGACGATACCTCTGGATCCCTCAAAATTTTCCTATTTCATCTCTTTCTCCTGATTTTGTTACATTGTTCCATTCCAAAATTCCAGCACTATTAGGAAAATTTGTCAGCCTACCTGATGCTACTCTCAAAGGTAGCATCTAGATCATACATCTAGATGAAGGTAGGTGATTGTAGTCTTCTACATCCACAAACAGAATTGTGTGAGATCTTTTCAGAGCGTCCAGAGATGGTCCATCTTGGGTTTTAAAGCAGCAATGAAAGCTACAGTCCTACTGTAGAATCAAAGCAGCGCTGCAGATCTCCACTGCCATACTCTCTACTAGTGAATTGTTCTCTGAGTGCCGTAATAAGAGTAATCTGTCTTAAGATACATCTTGTTTCCTTTATGACAGAAAAATTCTTATGTTCATATTTTGAATCCGGTTTTAAACACCACATCATTGGCCACACCCTACCAGACGGGAAATCCTTATTTTAACTTTTGTCTGGGTGGATTATCAAGCAGCCAGTTGTGGCCAGTATATAGTTTCTGCCTGACAACTTAACCCATTCCAGCACTCATCTGCTAGTGAGGTGTGGTGGTGTGATGAATGACAAACTTATGACTTGTTTATAGGAAAAAGGAGACAAGTTAGAACACTAACTGTTAAATGGTTTTTCAAGACTTTTTAATCAGCTTTATTTTCCATCTACTTTTTGGCTTTTAGGGTTTTCCAATTCTTTGCCAGCTTATTCAGTTCAGAAGCATCAGGTACACAGGATAATACACAGCAGGGATTTACCTGTGTTGCTGCCACAGCCTCTGAAAAGACTGCAGCATTATCAACAGCTAAACAAGTCCTCATCCAGAATGTAAACTTCCTTTCCTGTCCCCTTGCAAACACACGGCAGAGCATGCGGAAAACCACTCTTTGTAGTACCTGCCATGCTTTACACTCCCGTGGTATCTCTGCAACATAAGATGACCATTCTCAGCGTTGCAGTGAACCTGGCTGTTCACGAATTACATTGTCCAAATAGAAGATTCATTTTTGAGCAACTCATCTCCAAAATCTGGGTTTTTTTTCTTTTTCATAGAAGTCACTACAGATTCCTCACAAATAACCTTATTGATTAACAGAAGATATTTCAGCATCTGGACACTGAGTTTGAAAAGCTGTTTTCAGTGGGGAAACAGAGTAATTCCCTGCCAGATGAGCAGTTTTTGCTAAGAAATCCTATCCCAGTAGTATTTAGATGATAACAGTTTTGTGTTCTAAAGTAGTCAAAGCACTGGAAAAACTCTATGATCTATAATGAACTCCACCAAATTGACAAAAATGTTAGATTGCACTTTGCAGCACTATACAGGAAGTCCCAAGACTAATTAGTTTCTTTTTTTTATACAATTGCATTTTCACAAATTGTTCTTGCTGTCACAGCTGGCCTTGGGACTATTTACTTTTTTTTTTTTGCAAGCATTTGGACTATCATTCATGTTGAGAGATAGCTATATTCCTTGCACACAAATACCAAAGGAAATTATCACAATCTGAGAAGCTTCAGCTCCTGAGGCTTATTTTAATTATAATAAGTATAGAAAAACAATTCTTAGGCCTGACTTTTTTTTCCCTGTAATTGTGGGATCAGCAATGGTCATATTCAGACTATTTTAATTTTGACTTTTGAATTTTCCTCTTCCTGTTTACCTCTTTTAAAGCCTCTTTTATATGATTTTAATGGTATTAATTCTTAGTTTATATGGCAGTTTGTTAGTATTTTCAAAATATATTTTAATTCATCTGAAGTTGTCAGGCATCCTTTGCAGGATCATGGTGTGAAAAATTATTAAATTCTCTGGATTATTTTCCTGCGGGAATATCTACCCTACAACATGGAGGAAAGTAAATAGAAAATTTATTTTCTGTCCTCTCATACCAAGAAAAACAAAGGATAGGAAATGTTGCCTTACTAACTTACTAATTACCTTTCTGAAGGAAACCAGCTCTCTCTGAAGTAGATGGTTCATGAGAGCTTCTCAGATCTAAGCAACATTTGCTCAGTGTAATTTCAATGAAAAAATCTAGATCGCTAATTTGTCCCCTCCATAAATTCTTTTCTATCAATGAGTATAATAAAATTTGTATTAAGAATATATCTATTTCTAATCTCTACAAAACTGCACAATTTTCCTTCCTGCCTTTTTTAAAAAATACATTCTTTCTCCTTCCCCTCTCACTTCTACTTTGTTTTTGTTTCTGTTGCCCTCATAACCCGCTCCCTTTCTATCATCTCACTTTTTCCAGCCTCCTTAAAGACTGCATCAGAGTCTTTCAGGCTAACCCCCAGGGTATGATGCTTTTCAAAAAGTATAACTCCAGATGACAATATGTTCCACAAGATTCACCTGGAGAAACCGGCAGCCCATGGCATGGCTGGGTGCACTCTTCGCTAGGTAAAAAACTGACTGGATGACCGGGCCTAGAGAGTGGTGGTGAAAGGTACTGCGTCCAGTTGGTGGCCTGTCTCAAGTAGAATTCCTCCGGGATTTGTGTTGTTTAATATCTTTATTGATGATCTGGACAAGGAGATGGAGTGCACCCTCAATCAGCTTGCAAACAAAACCAAGTTGGCTGAGAGTGTTGATCTGCTGGAGGGTAGGCAGGCTCTGCAGAGGGATCTGGACAGGCTGGATGGATGTGCCAAGGCCAGCTGCATGAGGTTCAACAAGGTGAAGTGCCAGGTCCTGCACTTTGGCCACAACAGCCTCATGCAGCTCTACAGGTTGTGGACAGAGTGGCTGGAAAGCTGCCCAGCAGAAAAGGACCTGGGGGTGCCGGTTCAGGTGACTGAACATGATCCAGCATGTGCCCAGGCTGCCAAGAAGGCCAAGGACATTCTGGCCTGTACCAGCAATAGTGTGGCCAGCAGGACCAGGGCAGTGATCATCTCCCTGTACTCAGCACTGGTGAGGCCACACCTCAAAACTCTGTTCAGTTTTGGGTCTCTCAATGCAAGAAAGACATTGAGGTGCTGGAGCGAGACCACAAAAGGGCAGCAGGCTGGTGAAGGGTCTGGAGCACAAGTCCTGTGAGGAGCAGCTGAAGGAGCTGGGGTTGTTAAGTCTGCAGAAAGGGAGGCTCAGGGGAGACCTTATCACTCTCTACACCTGCCTGAAAGGAGGTTGCAGCCAGGTGGGTGTCAGCCTCTTCTCCCAGGCAACCAACAACAGGACAAGAGGAAATGGCCTCAAGGAGCACCAGGTGAGGTTCAGGCTGGACATCAGGAAGAATTTTTTCACTGAAAGGGTAGTCAAGTGCCCATCCCTGAGGGTATTCAGAAGACATGCAGATGTGGCACTTGGGGACATGATTTACTGATGGCCAGTGCTGGGTTAATGTTTGGACTCTGTTCTTAGAGGTCTTCTTCAGTGTAAAAGATTCTATTAAAAGAAAAAGTACCTACCTAATTTGAGCTTTAAATTAACTGTGCTTTATTTCATTTTTCAGTCTTAGAGAATAGGGAGCTTTTCTGAACAAATTGAGAGAATAGAATATTGTATGTCTCCCAGTATCCCACAAACCATGCAGTGACTATAATACTTAAAATTTCTTAGCAGTTTAAGGCTTTGAAATTCAAGTAACTACTCTCTTCTACAGAATCCTGAACTGCAAAATGTCCTGGTGTCACACTGAGATGATCTGCTTTGCTGGGATGGTTAGCATCTAAACAGAGAAAATAACCTGTGCTGACCAACGCAACCCAGTCAGACTTTGTTTATGTACAGAGGCATGAATTCTTCTGGAAATTTTTGTCTAAACTGAAGCTTAACTTTCTGCTGAGAGGCTTTGATGTCACACTGAAAAGCACAGAAGGTGAGACGGTTACATGTCTGAGCCAGGAGGGATGTTTTAGACAGGTAGAGGAATTTACAAAGTTTTCATGAGTATCTGAGACAATCTTTCAAAATGTTTCAAATGTAGAGGCGACTGTCTGATAAACTGCTTGTGCTACAATATGTGGTGAAAAAAAATGTTTCTTACACTTGAGATTAGGCCATAGCACCACGTGATGCATGGTATCCCAAGGAGGTTTCACATCTGGTGTCAGCCTGGCTTGGTTTTTGTTTCCTGGCACTTACTGCTTTCAGTAATGTGCTCAGACCAATCCTGGTAGGTCCTAGACCTTAGGATGGACTCCTAATCACAGTCACAGAAATTTGCTTTGAAAATTAAATGCTTGAACATGCTACTACCAAAATATATATGCAAGCAACTAAGTAAATCTGGCATGCAGATCTCCTTTTTGATCAGGATTACTTTATTACTATGCAAGTCAATCCACCAGAGATTTACAAAAATCAAGATGGTAACTCCACCCTACTGCAGGTGTGTTGAACAAGATAGAAAGTAAAGGCAGAAATTCAGGTGTTGGCAAGCACCCAACAGCTCTTTCCTGGCAGCTACTCCACAGAATTTCAGGTGTGAGAGACCATGGTTGCTTAGGACACGTACCTGGCTGTAGCTCTGGATGGCACCTCTGGCCTGACTGCTGCGGGACGGGAGCTGGGCGGATGCTGTTTCGCCCAGGGCGAGGGTCTGGTTGCTGTGGTAGCTGGCTGAGTACTGGAAGGATCCTTCAGGTTTGGAATTGAGCTGGAGTGCACTCTGGGAGAGGAGGCTGGGCCCTGTGAGGACAGGATTTGAGAGCAGTCAGAAAATCTCAGTGAAAGAGCATGCCTGTATTATCTGTCAAGTGAGCCTTGAAATTATCAGATGTATCTGGCTTCAGATATTCAAAATTTGACTTTTCAGTAATAAAAATACATACATTACTTTGTTTCCTTACCACTCAGCCATCATGTTCATGCAACAGACCACACTGCTTTCTTTGCAAGAAATTTATGGTTTTGACTGGTGAAGAAATTCTATGCCTGAACAAATCCAACCGTACCATTTGATAAAGAACTCCTGCTTTTCAGCTCAGAATAGTCGATGAGGGTTTTTTTTCCCCTAAGGATAAGCCTTGTTTATTTCACTTAATTATATCCAGTTGTGCTGCCTGGGAAATGCTAACTTGTCCCTCCCTGAGCCCCCAGCACATTCGATCTATTGATTACTGCCACTGTCCTGTACACACAGTGATGTAATACTTTGGTGCCTGTAGGGATGGATGGCAGTCTTTAAAATATTAATTGCTCTTCTCATCATGCAGGACACACCCTGATCTCAGTGAATCTTTGATGACTATTTTGTCAGCTATCTTATCTTCCCCACCACAGCACTGCACAGCAGGAGAGCCAAGTACAGGCAGCGAGCCTAAACTGGGGCTGCCAGACTGAAGGGCATGTCAGGACCATGAACACTGGCACTTTCCACAGTGATTTAGTAGTTTTGTGAAACTAAAACATGTTTTAATGTTCATTAGGTTCACGTACAAGTGATTTAGCTTACCACATGAACATAGCAGATTTCCCAGTTTTTATCCTGAGACCACATATCAGACAGGGAACAGTCTGTTTCCACACAGGAATCAAGTACACCCGCAGCAAATTTGCAGATGACACCAAGCTGAGGGGTGCAGTTGAGACACCTGAAGGATGCGATGCCATCCAGAGGGATCTGGACAAGCTTGAGAAGTAGGTGCATGGGAATCTCATGAGGTTTAACAAGATCAAGTTCAAGGTGCTGCTCCTGGATTGGGGCAACCCCCAGTACCAACACAGACTAGGGACAAACAGATGTAGAGCAGCCCTGCTGAGAAGGACCTGGGGGTGCTGGTGGGTGAGAGGCTGGACATGACCCAGCAATGTGCACTCACAGTCCAGAGAGCCAAACGTGTCCTGGGCTGCATCCAAAGCAGCGTGGGCAGCAGGGAGAGGGAGGGGATTCTGCCCCTCTGCTCTGCTCTGGTGAGACCCCCCCTGCAGTGCTGTACCCACCTCTGGGAGCCCCAGCAAAGGAAGAACATCTGTTGGAGCAAGTCCAGAGGAGAGCCACTAAGTTAGATGGAACACCTCCCCTATGATGAAAGGCTAAGAGAATTGGGATCGTTCAATTTGGAAAAGTAAAGGCTTTAGGGTGACCTAATTGTGGCCTTCCAGTACCTGAAGGGATCCTACAAGAAAGATGGAGAGAGACTTTTTATAAGGGCGTGTAGTGACAGCACAATGGCTTCACACTGACAGAGTAGCTTTAGATTAGCTGTTATGAAGAAATTCTTCCCTGTGGTGGTGAGGCAATGGCACAGGTTGTCCAAAGAAGCTGTGGATAACCCATCCCTGGAAGTGTTCAAGGCCAGGTGGGATGGAGCCCTGAGCAACCTGGTCTAGTTGAAGATGTCCCTATCCACAGCTGGGGGGTTGGAACTAGATGATCTTACAGGTCCTTTCTGACCCAAACCATCCTGTGATTATATGATTCTATGATACACGAAGAGCTACATTAAAGAATACACATTTAATCCTTTCTCTGTCTTCATTGATTTTAGTCTTTTAGTGTCTGGGCCCAGACACTAAAGTGAAATACAAGACGAGGAAAAAGGGTTATACCTTGGCCGTTGCATGGGTTACCTTCCACCCAACAGCTACCATCTACAGCACACTCAGTGGCTCCACAGGGATGACAGGTTCATCTTCTGGTTAGCACTAACAAGCTCACGAGAGCACAAAAGGTGACACAAACCCTAAGAGATGTGAAATGATTACAGCGATTTTGCTCCTACAGAACATGAGATAAGTTCAGTTTTAAAGAGACTTAAAATGGAAGAATTCCAATGAATTTACCAGAAATAGCTTCCAGTACATTCCTGATACAAAGGCAGTTTTTATGACCTTTAAGTCTTTGCTATGAGGATGTAAAGCTATTCCAAAAAGATTTCCACTTAGAAAATGTGCAAACAACCCCACCCCCGAATTACATTGAGAGTATTTTTTCCTCTAGCCTATTTCTCAGAAATGGCAGAACCATTATAACTGCTATTTTCCAAAATCCAACCTGAACCGCTCATATTATAAACAAATCATAGTAGGCTATGTAAAGAGGAAGTGTTTGCATCTAAATGGAGACTGGGATTTTGACACTGTTTTACATATCAACACAATTTAAACTGCAAAATCAACTGCATTCATCAGAACATTCAAGATGCAGGACAATTTCAGAACATAAGTTCTGGTCCCTGTATTTCCTTACAAGTACAGAAGGAGGTAGAGCTCCATGTATGCTGTGAGGCTAGTAAAAATACATCACATCCACAGGAGAGCTCAATTTAATCCTCTATGGGTGCTTATAAATCCATCCTTTGGTACTTTCCATTCCATGGCTCTGCAAATAGGGTTTACTTAGCATTTTCAATTTAACTGGTTTTGTTGCAAAATTTCTTCTTTAATGAAAGAAACACTTTCACAGATTTTTTTTTTTTAAAGAGCATAAAGAAAATACATGCTTAGTTTTAAAAAGATCTGTAGGGTTTATTTCAATCTTTTGGTTTTTGAATTTTCACTGAGAATTTGTCTGTGATCAAGTGATGAACAAGATAAAGTTCAGAAAATTCACAAAAGCGTACCTTTCCCATGAGAAGCAAAAGTTGCAGCAAGAAAGCAATTTTTGTGCATGAAAGTGTTTGTACGCATTCTGAAAGTAATTATGCTGTGACATTTCTAAAGCTTAAATAATGATTAAACTATCACATGCTATGAACGCAATATGTTTAAATTTTCATTGCATCTGGCTTTCAAGTGCTGCTTTCATATTACTGTGTCTCACTAGGGGATTTACATCGCCAGCTAGAAACACATGCATGGGTTCCCTGCACCATTTAGTTTAAACACTTCCATGCACTTAAAGAAACTTATCCAACCCCTTGAAAAAAAGAATGTGAAAAGTTTGGCACACATAGTTTAAAGTTCACTAAAATACTGGTTTTATTTAGCAGTTTTTATTTTGTACCTTAACAAGCAGTAATGAACAATTAAAATGTACATACTTTTCAATGATTACGAAGTGATTTGAGAGAGACAGACGGATATTTTAAATAAGCCCAGAATTTTAAATAAGCCCAAGCAACTGTAGAATAGAGTAGTGGCTGCTCATCTGTAAATAACAAAGTCTAAACCAAGCATACAAACTAGAAGATACATTTGAGATCAATCAATGTGACCATGAAAAAACACGAGTTCTTTTCTCAGGACTTAGGGACTACAAGCAGTCCCACCTTGTCCGATAGGGAAAAGATGGATTGCTTTTCTCATTAACATTCTTGAGATCTCAATCTGAAGGTAAACCCAAACCTTCCGAAGAGCCTGCAGCTCACTCAGAAGAGAAGTTTGTTTGTGTCCTTCTGTATGCTGATGGCTCTTGACAATAATCTACCATTTCTTACAGGTTAGAATTTAAACTCTGTTGTGCTGGTATAAGAAAGTATTCATCCAACTATTTTTCATTTGCTTTCAGAAGGGTTAAGGCAGCTGGAAATTCTCTCTTTTCAGCTAGGCACTGGAAATCATTAGTTAACTGCTAGCACAATTCAGTCTTAGTTGTTCCCTTAATGAGACATAATTACTACAATTGTTCAATTTAAAACAAACACTTCAGGCTTCATAAGATTCAGTATAGCAGATATCGATGATCTGTAGTATTGCTTCAAAAATTTGTACTATGTTTTGTTTCTATTTGAGGTATGGGGAAGATATAAATACCTGTTCTCCCTTATGTTTTTCATCACCACATAAAAAAAGTGATTTTCCTTGTGAAAGAATATTAATGCTGGATTATTCAGAGTTGATAGTACCAATTTTTCACTGATTGTTTGTGCCACTCTCCTCCTGTATTAAAACAGTAGAGGAGAGAGTGAAAATTCAGGAAACTAAGTCAGAGCCATCATACTGCAAGAGACACCACTGTGGACTTCAAATGATGGAGCAGGGTAGAGCAATCAACTCTTTAACTTGTCTCCGGTTTGGAGGACAGGTACTGCAGACAATACCTTCCTCTTCCTCTTAACCTTCAGCCGAGCAGGGTGCAAGCCTCCCTACGTTGCTCACCTTAGAGTCTGTAACCCAGCTCAGAAAGGAGCTGGAAGGAGAGGGAGAGGGTGGTGTCTTGCTTGGGACACAAAGTGCACTTAAGCAAGGGAAAGCTGCTGGAGCACAGAGAAGACCAGGCAAGAAAAGACCAGACGTAGACAGAGGATATGCTTACATCAGGGAGCCAACCCACAAAGAAAGAGGTGGTGGAGAGCAGAGGAATCTCTGCTCTGATTTTCTAGGAATCAGAGAAGGGAAACAGGAATTTCTTTTGTGGTTTGGACACCCAGGCTGGCAGGCCTGACAGGGTTAGAGGAAAATGAGTCTCCCATTCAGGCAGTGAGCGGAGGGGGCTTCTTGAGAAGCCTTTTCCTTTAGTTTATATTACCCCCCTCCTTACTGGCGGTTATGCTGGCTATTATATAGCTATTATTTTTTTTATTTCAAAACTTACTAGTTTAGGAGATGTGGAGGACCTGAGAGTACCTTGCACACTTACTTCAAGCCAAACGAGGAAGAGGAGCAGAGGCAGTGCTCTCTTACTTAAGAGAGCAGCACTGAAGCCTACACACTTGCCATCTTCCTGCCACACAGAATTGACAAAACAAGAACAGTCTGACATCACCAGGCTGATTTGTGGCACTGAGAACACTGCATGTGGCCATCAGTGTAGCCTGCTGAGCTACAGGCTCCATACAAACCACAGCAGAGCAGAGCCTCCACAGCACCTACCTGCTTCTGCCTAAGGGGGAACCTGGGGAAGCAGGAGGCCAAGGTTGCAGGGTGAGCCCCAGGGTGCAGCTGGGGCTGTGCTGTGCCCCCTGGCCTGTGAGGGACAGGGATCTGCACTGGCAGGATTCCTTCAGGGGCCACTGCTTTTCCTTCTGAAAATACAATGCTGCAATACGTTGCAGTGTAGCTGTTTAAAAACCAAACTAAGGAAGTGAGTGGTCTTAAATGATGAGACTATTATTAATTCAAGGACATCACAGTAACAGTTGATTACGGGAAACCAAGCGACACAAAGAATCCAGGCTACTATAATCACTCATGGCTGGGTCAAAAATGAGGAAAAAAATGAAATTATGAAAACATTTGTCTTTTTTATTTTCAAGAGCAATATTTTCTATGGAAATAAAGTATTTTGCCTGTCTTTTCTGCTCTCTTCAGACCATCTCCTCTTCCTTCTTACATCATTCAGGGTAAAAACAACAACCAAACAAAGGAAACAAAATCACAACCTAAAAATTTAATTTTTAATTACACTTTTAAATAAATTATTCTTGAATAGCAAGTGTTTGCAAGCAGAAATATTTTAAATGGCAGAACAGAAAAATATTAGGATACTTCCCAGTACCTGCATATACTGTTCTAGCTAAAAAAACCAAACCAAACCAAACCAGACCAAACCAAACCAAAACCAACCAAGACCAAAGCACATCAAAAGAGTACTGAATTTTGACTCAACGAACAGTCATTAATGCGGACTGAGGCTTCAGTGACAGATTACAAAAAATATGCATCAGCACCAACAGTAGTTGAAAAGACAGAAATGTGGTTTGGGAATCAGAGCTGGTGAGTCATCAAATGTTTTCTTCCCTTCCTCCTGAGGGTAAGAACTTGTCTAGTAACCACACAAGTAGCAGAGCTCACCTGAATCATAGCTGTGGTGGTCATAAGCAGAAGAGTATCTCATATAAGAAAGCCAGTAGGAACTTGGGCTCCAAGGACCTTACCAGTGTCAGAAGTTAAGCAGTTTTCTAAGTGCTGAGAGACTGGTTCAATACACTGACATTGATTAGAGATAGGGGGCAAAGAAGCACATCCTATTAAATTTGTAATATTTGTAATATTACCAGATCACGAGTGAGGTTTCAAAAACAAACACATGATGGAATCATAGAATTATTAAGGTTGAAAAAGACCTCCGGGATCATCAAGTCCAACCTTTGACCAAACACTGCTTTGTCAACTAGACCACAGCACTAAGTGCCACTTCCCGTCATTTCTTGAACACTTCCAGGGATGGTGACTCTACCACCTCCCTGGGAAGCTTCTTCCAATGCTTAACCACCCTTTCTCAGTGAAAAAATTCTTCCTGATGTCCAGCCTGAACCTCGCCTGGTGCTCCTTGAGGCTATTTCCTCTTGTCCTGTTGTTGGTTGCCTGGGAGAAGAGGCTGACACCCACCTGGCTGCAACCTCCTTTCAGGCAGGTGTAGAGAGTGATAAGGTCTCCCCTGAGCCTCCCTTTCTGCAGACTTAACAACCCCAGCTCCTTCAGCTGCTCCTCACAGGACTTGTGCTCCAGACCCTTCACCAGCCTGCTGCCCTTTTGTGGTCTCGCTCCAGCACCTCAATGTCTTTCTTGCATTGAGAGACCCAAAACTGAACAGAGTTTTGAGGTGTGGCCTCACCAGTGCTGAGTACAGGGAGATGATCACTGCTCTGGTCCTGCTGGCCACACTATTGCTGGTACAGGCCAGAATGCCCTTGGCCTTCTTGGCAGCCTGGACACACTCTTGGATCATTTTCAGCCAGCTGTCAACCAGCACCCCCAGGTCCTTTTCTGCTGGGCAGCTTTCCAGCCACTCTGGCCCCAGCCTGCAGTGCTGCCTGGGGTTGTTGGGACCCAGCACGTGGCGTTTTGAACCTCTTACAACTGGCATTGGCCCATTGATCCAGCCTGTCCAGATCCCTCGGTAGAGCCTGCCTACTCTCTAGCAAATTAAACACTTCTGCCCATCTTATTGTCAACCATGAACTTGCTGAGGGTGCACTCCATCCCCTTGTCCAGATTGTTGATAAAGATAATACATAGGACTGGCTCCAATCCTGGCCACAGCTGACTTGCCACCAACTGGATGCAGCAACATTCACCACCTCTTTTTGGGTCTGACCATTCATCCAGTTTTTAACCCAGGGAAGAGTGCACCTGTCCAAGCTATAGGCTGCCAGTTTTTCCAGGAGAATGCTGTGTGAGACAGTATCAAAAGCTTTACTGAAGTCCAGGTAGATTAAATCCACAGTCTTTCCCTCATCCAGGTCACCTGGTCATAGAAGGAGATTAGGTTGATCAACAGGACTTGCCTTTCCTAAACCTGTGCTGGCTGCGCCTGATCCGCTGGTTGTCTGGTATGTGCCATGTGATCACACACAGGATAATCTGTTCCATAATCTTCCTCAGCAGCAAGGTTGAGCTGACAGCCCTGTAGCACCTTCTTCCAACACTTCTCCTAGACAGGCATCACATCTGCCAACCTCCTGTTGTCTGGGACCTCCCCAGTCAACCATCACGATAACTGATGATAAATGATGGAGAGTGGCTTGGTGAGCTCTTCCGCCAGCTCCCTCAGCACCCTCTGATGAATCCATCCTGCCCCATAGACTTGTGATTGTCTAAACGGCACAATAGGTCACTCACAGCTTCCTCCTACATTGCAGGGTATCTATTCTGCTCCCCATGCCTGTCTACCAGCTCAGGGGGCTGGTTGTCTTGGGGATAACTGGTCTTTCTGATAAAGACTGAGGCAAAGAAGGCATTAAATACCTCAGCCTTTTCCTCATTCTTGGTGGCAATGTTCCCCCTCCCGCCCAAATCCAATAATGGATGGAGATTTTCCTTGGCCCTCCTTTTGTTGTTAATGAATTTATAAAAACACATTTTATTATCTTTCACAGCAGTTGACAGATTGAGTTCTAGCTGAGCTTTTGCCTTTCTCATTTTCTCTCTGCGTGACCAAATGACATCCTTGTAGTCTTCCTGAGTTGCCTACTCCTTCTTCCAAAGGTCATAAACTCTTCTTTTCCCCCTGAGTTCCAGCAAAAGCTCCCTCTTCACCCAGGCCGGTCTTCTTCCCAACAGCTCATCTTTTGGCATATAGGGATGGCCTACTCCTGCACCATCACGATTTCCATCTTAAAGTGTGTTCAGCCTTGCTGGACCCCTTTTTTCTTAAGCATAGTTTTCCAAGGGAAAGTCTGATAAGATTTAAGTACAATCAGTATTTGTGATGTATATTTTTAACTACAGGACAGCAAGTTAAGGTCGCAGGAGTGTGGATTAACTCCGTTACATACTCAGAGATCACTATTTTTTTTATGTCGCATATTATAGCACCATTGCTGTGTCACAAAGCTAAATAGTCAGATGAATACGAGTTTCTCGTAAAGGAGGAACTTCCAAAAAGAAACAGGAGAAATTGCTCTCTTGGGGGTATCAGTGACAAACTATCCCTAGTGTCTGCCTGTCAAACATCTGAGAAGTTGCTCCCGTTTCCTAATCCTTAGACCACAGTATCTCAGGGAATACTTCAAATATTTTAGCTTCACAGCATCTAACAATTCAAGATAATACTACAGCAATAATAATGTCAATCTCCAAAACAAACAAACAAAACAAATAAAAAGGCTGAATTATGAAACAGGATTAATGTATTACACTACAGAGCAGAATTTATTGTGGAACAAGTATTCAATAATACATTATCTGGTAGTTGTTCCATTATAAAATAAATATCAGATAATGACAAGTTACATACAGCGCTATATTATTACAAGAGAAGGGTATGATTAATTCAGTATTCCAAATCTATGCAATAACTACCTCTGAATTGGCTAAAATAATTACAGTACAAACAACAGAAACATCTACCTTGTCACCCTCCATGAGGTAATTGCATGTTTGTTACTTCAGTTTTTCATATGAAGTTACAAACAAAAATACCAGGCAAGTGAAAGGAGAAGGGTTTTTCTTCTCCTTGAGATTTAAAGTCAGTTGGCTTCCCAGGGCACATTTGCTTCTCCAAGTAAGTAGTAAAGTGTAGCACTACTATTGTGCTATACATCTCCATTTGGTCAGTCATCTATTACAATGCCAGTTCTAATTGACAAAGGAAATAGACCAAAACGTGCTCGAACGACCATTTAATTAGCTCCCATACCAATTATAAACAACACTTCACTCACCTTCGATCAACTGACAAAAGTAGTAATGATAAATTATAGAGTAAGTGTAAATAAAGTGTTTTTAATTAGCGTAATTAATCACTTCACACATTCTTCAACCTGCTTTGCTCACTTGGATAACAGTTGAAACAAAAACACTAGCAAAGCTCCTTTAATGTCCTTTAAACATTCATTTACAGAGTTAATAGGTTGAGGTGCCTCACATCCCATCGAGAGGAACCACCTCCTAACTGTTAGTATATGCCTAATTAAGGATTTCAAATACCAAAAAGTCATCACTTACTTGTTTCTTCTGCCTCTCAGGTCATTTAGTTTGAGAGCAAAATATCGATTCCTACCCTACAACCTACTTTTTTGTTAGTTCATTAAAGTGTCTCTACTCCCAGCAAGCAGTTGCCAACCCCTCCTAAAGCTGGGTTGTATTTGTTGCCCAGCTTTGCAAAGGAACGGGTAATTAAAAAAGAACAATGTAACAAGAGAGAGCTTTTGATGGTAACCTGCCAGTGTCCTTCCACAGTATCTGACATCAGAGAAGAGGTGATGATAGTTAACAGCAATGTGGACAGACCTACTCCTAGTGATACTAAATTCTTTGGCATCTCACTATTACATCCTGTTTTCTAAGTCCTGCTCTCAGAATTGAGCTGCTTCATCTGGGACCAGGAGTAAACTTTCCCTCCAAATCAGAAGGGCAAGGAGCACTTATTTGTCTGGTTTAACCCCCTCCGTTGCACTATGTCCTATTTTTGAGGTCATCTGAAACATTCTTTGAAGAAGCTCTCTCTTGCCAAGACGATTTAGGATGGTTTTGGAAAGCGGAAGAATTGAGTGAGCAGAAGGGAGGCCCTGCAAGTAGAACGGAGGGTGGCAAGAAGCAGTGACATTATCACATAGGTACAGACCTTCTCCATTTTCTACTCTCCAGGGAAGTTGTGAAAAATGCAAGGAGAAACTAGCGGAGGCATGGGGCAATGAGGAAAGTCCTCGGGAAACAGATGAGAGAACTTTGTGGCAATCATAAAAAGAAGACATTTTCTTAATTACAGACAGAAAATGGAGAGATTAAACCAAGGCAAAACTTAAGATCTGCAGTTGAAAACACAACTTGTCAGCTGCAACTGGTCAAACAGATTCTGTAGGAAAAGAAGGGCTTTCAAGGCAACTGTTAGTCTGACCTCAAATAGAAGATAACAAACAGCTCTACTATAACAATAGTAATAAGCATGGCACCAATTCTCCCTCCAAATCTGAGACTAGAACTAGAATAGTACCAGGAAAACATTTCAACATATACCTTCTAGGTGATATTAAATATTAAACATATCAGTAGCTTTATATTACAAGAAAAAATGCCAAGGCTGCAATATAGCAAAGGAATTCCATACCCTAGAAACAAAGAAAGTTGAAAGGCAAAAAAAGACAGGAGGAGGGGAAGAGGGGGGACACCAAATGCATTCTTAAAATGAAGAAATAAACGGTAATACTTTAAATGCTTAATCACAAGCAGCTCCCTTGT
This sequence comes from Rhagologus leucostigma, assembly GCA_013397725.1. Classification (NCBI taxonomy): domain Eukaryota; kingdom Metazoa; phylum Chordata; class Aves; order Passeriformes; genus Rhagologus; species Rhagologus leucostigma. Next base: position 430,714 of record VZTD01002082.1, on the reverse strand, counting down.
TATGAACCAAACACATCTCTTTAGATGAGAGGCAGCAATTCTTAAATGAGTACACTGAAAACAAACTTGTTTTACAAAAAAAGGAAAGTAATTTATATGCAATGCCATGCTCTACCAGCATTAAGAGGGCTATGTTCTACCTACGAATACAGAAAAGGGCTTTAGTACTGCTATAGAACCTATTCTTAGGTACTGGAAAACAGGATTTTGTGGAATGCATTCACAAGTGTGGAATAAGTTCATTTTCATCCAAGAATTCTATAAATGATATATATCTGGAGAAATGATGCAAAAACTAGGCTGATACCATTATATAAGTGAACAATACAAGGATATCTCTTCTTACTCTCCTTCTGACCTAATTACTATTGGAAAGAAAGATGAAGAACATTTTATTTCAAGAGTAAGTGAACTGGGAATAGAAACTAGTTTCATTAGATGCTGCTAAACTTATGCTTTTTACACAAGGTACCACTTCTGCCTTTATTGTAAGAAGAAAACAGAGGCATTTTCTAGGATTTGAAATACTAAATCTCCACTCCAAGAGATAGCAAAGCACCATAAATGTCCACAAGAAGTAGTAGAAAAATATAAGACCTGAAGGGCATACAAAAAAAATAGGTTTGCATTTCACCCCAACAGTAAATATTTCTTTTCTGATTCCTGAAAGGTTTTTTTTTCAAATCTCATGGAATAAGGTAACATAGCAAAGCCTAAGCAATCCTGACATAAAAGGGTAATTTCAGAGTTAACTGCTCATATAGTGTGTGCTTTTGTTTTCATACCATATCACGCATAGCATCACTCCAGATGTTTGTATGACATCATTTGTATGATGTAAAACTAGCCAGATCTTCTTTCATAAGCAATACCAGGTAAAGTTTGACAGCAGGACAAATCTGGAGTTCCACTACTAATGAGAGAAATTACTGAAGATGCTGGAGAACAAGACCAAAATACATGCACCAAGCGAGAATAGATCTATACATACTTAAGCTCAGAATACAGAAGCTGGCCTTGTCTTTGTTTTTCTTCTGTTTGTTCAGTTCGGTTTTTCAATATAAAATCTATCCCTAATTGAGATTAAAACCAAGGATAACCCTACTACTGCAAGTTTTTAATTGACCCCAAGATTTAAACAATTTTTTTGGTAGAAGATTAATCATATTTTATGAAATCACTTGCTAAACCCTGCAGATATCGAAATCAGATAGTCTCTGAACGAGATAATTTCTCACTGGCCATTAGGACGATGAGCTTTATTGGAGCAATAGATAGACACAACACAAGAACAAGATGAGCAGCAAAGATTATAACTAAATTACATTTCTGCATTACAGAAGACACAAAGAGGAAAAATAGTATCCTCGAGCCTTTCTGATGCTGCTTCTGAGAAACTCTGCAACACTAGGAGTGGTAGAACACTTCACTGTAACAGAAGTGTGCTCTCTATTAAAATATCACTGTGGAACCACAAGAGAACAGGGCCTGAGCAGGGCTCCTGAACGGGATTAGATACGTTTGTTAATGTGACCAGAAGAAGAAATTTGCATACAGAAGGAGACACTGCATGCTGCAACACAAACAGGAAGCTCCAGCTCAGAAGGAACTGATGTTTCCATTTGAGAAACACTGAGTTTTGGCATTAAAAATTGTTATTTTTTAATTTGTGTTTTCATTATCAGTCTCCCATTTTTAAAGGAATAACTACATTTAAAATGGTGTGTGGGCTTTGTTTACAGAAAAAAAAAAAAGGCCAAATAAGTTCATTGTTAAATCCTAATTTTTTGAGGTATTTTATACCTGTGAAAACCAGCTGCTAACATCAAGTGTTTCTAACCACCCTCTGTGCCTAGCGCAGCCTAAAATTGCTATCAGTAGTACTAAACTAATGTGTTCCCTTTTTATTACTAGGAAATAAAAATCAGATGTTTATAGACATCACACAAACATGATGCACATGGAAGCTGAATGCATTATCAGAAGAAAAAAAACCCCAGACAAATCTCCTCTGATAGACCCAAATTAGGCTGCTGAAAAAAAAATAAAAATAAAAAGTGCCCAACAGCTTCTGATTATAAAAGCCTATAAAACCCCTCACAGATATATGGATCCAATACAAAAGTCATCAGCAGATCTATTACGCTATTATGTTGTTCTATGAACTTAACTACTAGCACAAAAAAGGTTTCCTCTTCTCATGTGAAGTAGAACTCCATTTTTTGCAGACCTTTGACAGGCTTAAATCCTGAATCTTTTCTCTCCACAAAAGAAAATGACTATTTGGTCTCTGAGGTGAGCCAGTTCAGAATGTGTTTAGCTCTGCCTTAGAAGTCAATTAAAAAGTAAGTCAAAAAGGTCAAAATTTTATTACAATCTTTTTCATCTGCCAAAACCTCCTCTGCCATAAACCAGAAAGTACACCCTTCTGCCTTCTCTCTCTGTGTCTACACAAATGTGCACCACTCTCTGCTCTCACATTGTCCTGACAAAATGCATTTCTCCATTTATAGGGCCAGAATGGAAAAAATGGAGGCAGCTCCCTAATCTGCGTTACCACAGAAGTCACAAAAATCCTACTTGATTGAGAGCTGTGTAAACTGCATGTAGCACAAAAGAAATCAAACCCAAATCCTTTCCTGCCAAAATTTTCTCTTCCATATACATCATTTTACACAGGCTAACAAGCCAACTACCTCTTTTTCCAAGGCTGCATCTCCACAACGCTTATGCTCACAAGCTGGCATCGGCAGATCCCAGAATGATGCGGCTCTTGGCACTCCTGACTGTGCCGAGTGTGCAGGCACTGGCATTGCCACTAAGGCAGGAGTAGGGTGAGTGGTTTATCAGTCTGTCGTGGGGATGTGGGTGCATTTGTTTCCTGGCCCGTACTACAGGCACAATATTTACTGATGTTCTTTTGCGCTGTAGGTTCGGATGCCAAAAGCCTTTCTTTGTTCTGCTCCTACAGATGCTACTATAAGCCACTGTCATTTCCTAACGAGTTTCAGTAGCTGCTTCCTGCAGTGGATGAGAGAACACCTCGTTGCCTGTAAAGGATTTGTGTTTGACACAGAGTAAGCATTACAAGCTGATCACTACCTCCTATCCATCTTTGATGTGGCTACTATTTGTTCCTGCTGTCCTGGTCTTGAATCTCATCTTTCCATTTCCCCCCTCCATATATGTTTTACCTGCTGTTACTGCTCTTTTTTTTTTTTTTTCGGACTATTTTGTACTACAGTACTTAAAGCTAGATTGTGACGGGTTGTTTTCCTTAGGCATGGATTTTAAGTCAGTTGCACAGCATTAAATGACACCAGCTACCAAAATCAGATTCATCACAGGACAAGCAAGCTCAGAGATACAAATTAATATTGTAATATCAGTATGGAATTTCTATATAAAAACATGTTTAATCTTACAGATATAAGTAAACTCCAAGAAAATCCACGTTACGGGTTACAGCACATTGAAACAAAAATTCAGCCTGTAGGCTGCTGTACAGGAATTAAGGGAAATTAGAAATTCCTTAGTTGCAATGTTCTCATAGTGTTACCTCTGGACTCCCAACATGACACAACAATGCACAATCTGGATTTGCTTCTAGTTAATGTGAAAGCATGTGAAAAGTCAGGATAGCAAGGTCACTTAGGTGCAGATAATGCGTGTGGGTTTTGGGGGGGTTTTGGCGGAACTTTTCTTGTCTCTGAGGATGAATGATCATCTGTTTTGGGGACAAGCACTGAGGATTTATTGCATGCCATGTGAAAACATAAAAGATAGAGGAAGAAGATAAAAAGAAAACATAGAAAATGAAACGAGAAAGGAAGCAAAAGACAAGGATGTCGCAAGACAGAAATGGGTTGTTTAGGGAAAGATGGGGCAGTAAGAAGAGGTAAGAGAGCACAGGAAGGGAGAAGGCTAGATACTAAGATGGCGTGTGAGTGTCTCCAGCTGGAGATTCCTTCTTGATGAGAGGAAATTGCAAGAGGCAGCCTGCAGAAGTTTAGGTCTAACAGCAAGGGCATGTACTGGGCTATCAGTTTTGAACAGCACTTTTGCCAGTGGCTTCTAGTGCTTTCCCCCTAGAAGCCTATAAACTCCCCCAGGCACCTTCCAGTCTATAGAAGGGCTGCAGAAGAATTGAGATGATTGAAGCCCTGCACAGGTGGTGCCCACAGCAACTTCTGTACCATCCCTGAGGAAACCAGGGAAAGCATGAACTGTTTCCCCGAACACTGATGGTTCCTTCAGCCTTCACCAGGCTTCCTGCTTGCAAAAACCACACATGAACTTGAACACAGGCAGCAAACGAAAGGTAACAAGATCAGCTGGACCTGAGTACATCCTGAAGTAGATACCAAAGTCTGTCAGGAATCCTGCTGGTGAAAGCCCATACTGTGACTCTGCCCCTAAGTTTTATCTCCTCCTGCCTGCGTAAGGGAAGAGGCCAAAAAGGAAAACTTCACTCATGCTCTTAAAGTAAGAACACTGACATGAATTTACTGGGATGTGGTATGTCAGCGACAAAGATGTGCCTGTTATACCATCCTGATACCCAGAAGGGCAGAGGTGATTGAGTACTGAATGACAGTGTTTGAGCTACATCTCTTTTTCTGGTGCTATTCTCAATGCCTTTGAGCTCTGCCTGTGACAGAGGATGAAAACAATGAAGTCCAAGCTTAGGATGCTTCGTGCTGATGGAGCATTTCCTGAGGCAGCACTGGCTGTAAACACTGATGCTGAGACGTAAGAGCTGGCTCTCAGCAGCACTTGAGCCGGCTTCATTTTATCAAATCCTAATGTCTTAGTGGGATGTAGCAATGAATCTATAGAAACTTTTCGTGGTCAGCTATTTGGTAAAACCATTCATCTCCTGCTGAGGATTGCCCCTGGAAAGCAGGTCTCAGTGCTTGTGATCAGCCAGTGGCTATTACAATGTTAAATGACTTAATAGTTATTTCATGCTCACACTTAGCGTGACTAGTGCCAGAAATGGGAGATGGGTAAAGGAAACAACACCTTATCCCCATTTCTAAGAAATCTACATATTTAACAACTACTTCAAAAGACTGAATTTGACTCATAGTTGAGACGATTCCTTTACAACTTTCTCTGTGAGAACATACAATGAATAACTGTGAAACCACCCTTTGAAAAGCGGTGTCCCGCTTTCAGATATTTACTCCATTACAAATTGGGCAAAGATGACTTTGAAACCCCAAAGTTTCAAAGCAAAAATTGGCCAAAAGCTTGTTTTAGAAGAGATGAATGAAGTAAAGAGAGGCATCCAAAATGTCCAACCATAAATATTTACCCTAAATATATTACAATGCTGACAGAAGTTTCCCCAATACATCAAAATTTCCTCAGACTTCATACTCTGAGAGATTTATCTGGATTTAACTGTTGAGTGAGACACTGCCAGGTTTGAATTAATGCAGCAGACAGAAAGATAGTGTACCCTGGGTTAGGCACTTATGTCACTCCTACTCTAAAGACTCTGATCCTAAAATAGAGGAGGGGCATGCACACTTCCTAGGGGTTTTTCAGCTTGGAAACGTACTCAAAGAGCACATGATTTTATCAGTGTGTATGTTTACCAGGAGATCCCACAAGAACATCTCCTTTGTGTGCACAAAGAATGACTCAGCTGGATCGCCCTGGCTCTCAGAGCAGATAATGAAATGGAAATAACTTCATCTATCAAAAAACTGTGAGGTCCACTGATGCCAAATTTCATCTCATTGAGCATGTCAGCCATCTGACAGGTGGCAATTTCACAAAGCAAGAGCTATGGGATGGAAAACACATAAACACACATCCTTTTACACATTCATTGTGTAAATAGTGCCTTTTTGTTTCAATCCATTTTCAGTATCTATGATAAAAGCAGCTGATAAAGGCTGAAAATCATACAGGTTGAACAAGAAGTGCTTTTTCAAACTGGGACATCTGCTTTCCCACTGGGTAAGGAGGATCTCTCTTATTACAAAAAATGGCTGAAACAAAACTGAATTAAGAGAATAAAGTAAGAGTTTAGCCCACCTTTTTAGCCTCATAATTAGACAGGGGTTTTCAGTGAAACCCACATATGTCTAATGCAACATCTGTATATAATTTCATGTGGTAAAAATGTTCTGGTAACATAATTTATTCTTTGGAGGGAAAAAAACCAGCATCTAAATGTGCACCTATTTGTGCTGCATTTGGGGCAAATAGTTTCAAATGACTAAAAGAATTAATATAATGTGGGATTGAGACCAGAGTGGTAAGCCATGCTTTTTCTTCCCCAGAAGAACTTGGACATCCTTAATTGCCTGCATTTCTGTCAATATGTAGCCTCTGTGAAGGGCATTATGAAATGGCCTTAGCCAAGAAGATGGTATTATTAAATCTACATTGTATTTATTCCCTTATCAGTGCGCTGGATTCTGCAATTAATCCTGAGCACCAGGACAACAGGGTCACAGAGATAAATAAAAATATATATCCAGAAAATGTGGGGGGAAAAATTCATCTGGAGTACTGGTAATGTTGTGTGGGGAAAACTGCAATCCTGATAGAAACCACGTGTTTAAAAAAAAAATTAAAAATGAAATTTTAAATGTAGCATTTAAAAAATATCAAACAATTGGGAGAACTATCCAGGAAGTTTTCTGATCCATGTCAATGAGAGCTCTGTTCCTAAAGTCTGTGCTATCGATTTAGAGAGCAAAGAAGGAAGGTTGCCACATGAAGTGATGAAGCAAGTGAAAAATAATGAAATGATTCTGTTTCAGTTAGAAACATAAACACTGAAAGCTCCATAAATCTGCCCCGTAATCCTTTTAAGACCGGTCTTATGCTCTTTTTGTGGAGGCTGAAGCAAAGGAAAAAGCATGGAAGATTTAAGAATAGATACCTTAAATTAAAATTAGGGACTTCTGGATTAGCAGACATTTGAGCCTGTCGTTTAAATTAGGAAGAAAGTGCCAATGGATTTGCTCAGTAATCTTAGAAGTCTTCTAACCCTCCTTTTGCTAATGCCATGACAGAAGGAAAAACCACTGCCTGTCTCCACCGCTGTAGCCTGTAAGGGGTCAGTATAGACTGTCAGGATGCAGCATATTTTGTAAGGATTCAGTGAACTTCAGCTAACTATCTCAGAAATTGTTGTGATGTCAGTGTCATGTCAGTCCTCTAATGTGGCATGCTAATGACCCAGAGGGATAGGAGGACAGAGAAACTAATAGAAGGGAAAGAAATATAGAACCAATTTTTCCTCTTGTTCCACTTTTACCTTACACTACCCATCTGTAAACTGCAAATTTACAAACATCATCAGGAAAAGATAGTTTGGTCTTAACAACTGCTTAGAGGACTCCAGTTTCTCTGTCACAGAGGATGGACATTTGGGGGCCTCATGCAGTTCATCAGGACCTTTCCCCCTTATCTGCAGGCCAGAATGCAACCCTATCAAACCTTAATGACAAATGTCCTCAGCAACCAATCTTCCTCACTCAGACAGCTGTGTATCTGTGTTTATTCTCCTTCCTTCCATGCAGCTTTCCACCTTTTCAATAGCTCTTATATATAGCGTGAGTGAAGAAAAGGAAAAGAATAAAACAAAAACAAAAAAGGAGGTGCATTGACAAGGTAGTAAAAGGAATGGATCTGAAGTAGAAGTGTGATTTTGAGACAGTGGCCCAGTGATGGGAAGGAAATAATGTCTTGCTTCTTTTATCCCACATTTTTCCAAGATTTCTAGTCAGAAATACTAATTTTTAGTCTCCAGAGTGCATACTCAGCCCTCACAAAATTTATTTTCACATGTCTTTCCTCACTAAATTAAACCATTCTGCCATGAAAATACCTTTCCTGAGCTACATTCACTGTTCAGTACTGCTGTGTCTCCTGAAGCATCCCTAGTGTTATCGCTGTCCTGAACTAAATTTTGTTCCCCTGCATGTTTCCTCACCTAGTGATTTCAGGTCCTGCACTTACTGTGCATTCCCATCCCTCTTCCATGAGGGAAGTCTCCAGTGTCTTATATGTGATTACACTGGCTCTCACACGTCTGGTCTTTCCCCTGACCCCATTTAAGGCAACAGTTACTTATCTTCATTTGTGCAAAAGCAGTATTTTTGAGTTCCCATTGGATAAAGGTAGTGGTGGAAGGAAGAAATATTTTCTGAGAGGAGCAGCCAGGCAAGCTGGGTGTTACAGCAATGTAGAGCAGGCAGAAAAATTAGGCTGCTGCCCTCAGGGTGACCCTGAGGGCCCTGCACCCACTGTAGCTAATGGCTACCGACACTAGCAGCAGCCTGTCTGTGCCCTCCCTCGGGGACTGAGGGGATGTGTGGACCACTGTTGTTCTGCTGATGATCCCCACAAACACTCAGGACAGGATGAATGCCCCTCTGAGGCCACAAAACTGTGACACGTTTGACGTAAACTGGAGTGACATAGTCCTGACAGATCTAGAGCTACAAAGAGATAATGAGAAATCACTGCAGTATGGGGAACTGGACCATGGAGATGCAGATCCAGGTGTCCAGTCAGATGCAGTTTCTTGCATAATTCTGGAAGTTTCCTGACTTTTTTTCTGTCGGTTGTAACTGGAAACACATGGTGTGGGGAAGACAACTTACACTGAGTTGGGACAGAAGAAAGAGGTGGACACCAGTGCGGGGGTTCCACTTGGTTGCATATAACCTTGTCCCAGGGTCAGCTCCACCACAGGAAGCTTGTGTGAGAGCTTGCAGCAGCTATGAATCTGCCTGTCTGATAATAATTATTTTAAAACCAGTAATCACTCTGCTTTCATTTCACCAAATTAATAAGAGTTTTATATACTTAAGGTTTTTTACATTTGCTGATTCACACTCAGTAAAGATAATTAGCGAGCATCTCTATTAGCAATACAGAAGCCCTCCTGTGTAAGCCCCTTTCATGTGACTTGTCCCATTAGCCTTTTTTTCGTGGCTTTTATTTGCTACTAAAGGAATAGCACATGTGAAGTGATGTTTGGGATTTAGAGTATTGTAACAGCTGACTGCTATGTGACGACTTTTTAAAACTAAGTCTGAGAAAATCAGAGTGTGTGAAACCGACTTGTAAAGATCCCGAGTAGAGACATATTAATCCTCTACAAAGGCAGGGCTACTGATAGATTAAGCCATTAGACTTGATGCACACAGTTCAGAAAAGGAAGCTGTGGTCACATCACTAGGCAGGCTTTCATATGATAATTTAAAAAAATCTCCTTCAAATGCATGGCAGGCGGGAAATGCTCTCCACAGAGTCAGTCTTGTTACTTAAAATACAGCTTTGCAGTCAAACTGCAGAGAAGTAAACATAACTAAAATTGTCGTATTAGGAGCTCAAAAGTTACGAAATGCCAGACTAAGTTTCTTTTTCTGAGTCATCGCTCTTGTCCTCCTTCCTTGTCTTATGGCCAGTGCACACAATGCAAAATGGTTCAGTGGTTTTTACTGCATCTCATCAGGTCTCCATTGAAAAATCTTCAATACAAAGGAAAAAAACCAGCACCCTGGTGGATTATTCTGTGGCACTCAACTTCTACTTCAGCTACATCACACACAGTGATTTTTAGAATACCTGTAAATTGAGACACTTACATAGATCTCATTTCCTATTTCAAGATTGAAAGGATTAAGAACGAAAGTGTCCAGGAAATACAAATGCTGTTTTCGAGACGTTTCAGAGTGGGCTTTAAACTTCCTTTCGTATCATGCTTCATATATTTGAAACTATGCTCCCACAGCATTCTGTTACAACTGTTTTTTCTCAGCACACCTAACTGAACTGCTTAGGGAACACCTAAAACTAAGTATCAGTAGAAGATACTTTGAAGGATTTCACAAACTGTAACATGAAAACTTTAACATACAAAGGTGGGACACAATAAAATTTTAAGTAAATATGAGGCTTTTGTTTTTATTGTGTATGTGTGTTCTACTGACTGCTTACAGAAGTCAGAAGCACTCTTCCCTCCAGTATGCTGTGCAATTTGAGCCTCAGCTTTGGGGTAAATGAGGCACGGACAGAAAATGTACAAAATAGGGCATGATAATAATTGGTTTATAATCCAGTCATAAGCAATTCAAATTATGTTGTACAGGCAATCTTGACTTTTGTAGTTTTGACTCTGAAAACACAGTAACATTTTAACTCTCTGATGTGTTTGTAACAATTTACTCCAAATTGAAAAAAGACCCCCAAACCAGAAAAAAATTCTATTATATTACATCCTAATTGTATTTATGAACGATTAGCAGAGCTGCAACTGTTAGCTTTGGCATATAGATCTGATTCTTAATTAAAACCATAACTGGCAAATAGCAATCTAGTTTTATTACAAGCTGAGCCCAGAGCAGAGGAATAGGGGCACTGTGACAAAAGGCTTCACAAATATTTCCTGACAATGCAGAAGATCAAGCTTGCAGCTCTGTGGGGAAGCTTGCTCCCTTGTGAGCACATGCACCTGCTTGTTCTCCCCAAACCTATGTTTCTTAGGGACAGCTACTGTCCTGTCCATAACGATATCACTTTTCCTTTTCTTGGCTGTCATCCTCATCATCCCATTGTTCCCTCTCTTTGCACTTACTCTTGCTCCCATGTACAAATCATCCAGCCAAGCAAACTTGGCTTTCAACATTCTGTATCGACCTCCTGCTCCAACAAACCTCAGTTCCTCTCCTGATCATCCTCTACAAATCCATCTCTATTGCTCCTCCTCTCCATCACTGTTTTTCATTTGCCCATGTTCTTTATTCTTCTTTCTATCTATCTGCATTCCTATTCGTATTTTAGCTTCTTGTGATACTCCCCAGAAATTTCTTTAGTATTCGTTTTCTTCACCCAGGCTTCATTCCATGTACTGTCTTCATCTTTCCCTACCATTTTTTTCTTAGTTTCCATCTCTAAAGCCACTTTCTGGCAGTTTTCCACACAAGTTGGCCCCACTCTGCTCCCAATCTCCTCTACTGCCATCTACCCAGTTTCATTTTTCTATCATAGAATCACGTTTTGAAGGCAATCCTTATCATGCTAGTCTGCTTTGTTTCTCCTCACCCCCAAATGAAGAAAAAAAACAGTGCTTACATTGTTTCATCATGTTTTCCCAATTTTGTTCAGACCAAGCAACATTTTAACAGACGTCAGTCACATAGACTGTGCTCAGATTAAGCAAAACCATAACAAAAGTGTTAGCGACACTGTTGGCCCAGAAATCTTGTGCACATGAAAACTGAAAAATTTTCTATTGCCCCGGGATTGTCAGCTTGAATTTGAAAGCAAATCTTGTTTTAAAATAATGAAAAATATTCTGACAAATTAAAATTCTGCATCCAATGTGCAATACATTCCTTTCATCACCTGATGACCACACTGCAGGTGATGACTTGTCATTGCTAGAGGTGCTCTGCAGAAGGTGGCTGTCACAGTTCATCAGCATTCCCAGATGAAGGGGAGATTATCCCCTTTGATTTCAAGAAAGCTGAATTTGGGCAGCCACCTCCAAAGCTGTGACTCATCCAGAAGGTACTGGGTAGCACGATCAACTGAGCAAGAGGAAAGGAGATGTAGAGGAATACTAAAAAAAAAAGCCAAGTCAGTGTCAGGAGCTGCAGTGGCAGGGAAGTGAAAGTGGGTATATATTGTGGCAGATGAGGACAGAATATGAGACAGGAGCCTGAGGAAAAGGAAAGGAAACTAGGGAATTAACCTGCTTTTTCATCATCTAGTGCTACATCTGATAACAGACCAGTTAACATGCTGGAAAACTGTCTCAGTGTGACTCATGAGCGCAACTGTTGGTAGACATCTGCTCTATCAACACACTGAGTGGCCTGTCCCTTGTTCACTTTTGCTGTTGTTTAGCTTTGATTCACTTCCCCAGTGGCTGGTTCTATCCTAGAATCTATCCACTCACTGCACGGTTCTGCAAACAGAATGGCTGGTAAGTGACCAGTGAGCCAACCTTGGAGAAAAGACTTCACCTTTCTTGCTACAGCTGCCATTCTGTGCATTATCTTTAAGAAGTTCACCTATTTCTGTCTGTGTATCCATAAGAAAATTTTAGTCGTAAGGAGTTACCAGCTAGCTGGCCAAGTGGTTATAATCATGCATAAGACTTCCTCACAGCCACCCAATATGTTTCATTTTATTACCTTTGGATAGTGAAAAATTGCAGTTTGAAAGTTGCTTTTATGGTGGTGATGCCACAGTTTTGTGACATGACCTTATAGTATAGTACAGCAACACTGCAATTAGAAAGTATTTTCCTTAAAATATATTCAATGTGCTTATTCTTCCCCCAAAAAACTAGCAGTGAGATTCTCTCCATTACAACCCCAAAAAAATAACTTGCAATTTGCCTGCTCACAACTACAGTCCCTTCTGCCAATATCAAAAAATAATCAAGAAAAACACGAAAAGATATGCATTCAGTTTTAAAGCACGAAATTTTTGGGTTCTAAAAAACATATTTCTAGCAACTTACTTTCACTGGCTGAATAGTCCTGTGGATCGAGTATCCCTGATTCCTGCAGTGATCTAATACAGGAGTCCACCAGCTCCAGACCAGTGGTGAGCTCATCTTCTATATCCTTCTGACCATCTGTAATAAAATTAACAACATAAAAATGTAAAAGAAGAGCAAAAATGTAAAGCCATTTAAAAGACAAAAGCTAAAACTGGTTATATGTGCCTCGGCATTCACAGCTGATGAAGGAATGGAGGCCACACATTCACAGAAGGCTGGCCATACTGAAAGCTGTGCCACGCTTTGAAAGTGCAGCCTTGGATTAATAAAAGCAAAGTGAGAATACTTAGGTCTAGTCTTAAAAAAAGCCAGAGATACATTTAGCAGTGCCCCCTCTCAAAACTCTACGTTAGTTTCAGGGTACTTTTTGTCAACCCTAGCAACTTTTGCCAAATCTTGCCACTTTTTAAGTAGAGTTTTCACACACTAGCAATGAGAAAAACCACACAAAAAACCCAGTAAAAACCTCCACATACATAAATGTGCTTTCCCCCTCCATCTTTAGGTAAAAATGATCCCTCTGGGAGAGAATATAAGTAATACATACATGTAGATAAGTACATTACCTTGTGTTTGCCAGTGAAACTGCTCTTCTGTTGAACTGGAAAGAGAAAGAAAAAAGTGATAATTTTTAATTAAATTGTTCTGTAGTGTGCCATGAATATGCAGATATAAATCTATTCTGAAGGAACTGATTTAACAGAAGAACACACTTACGAATAACACATATTTGGAATACATAATTTTATATATATTTTTAATGAATGACTTGTACAGCATTCACTCAGCTGGAGGGAAGCAGCTTTATTTCTTTATCAAGTAATTTGAATCATACATACAGAAATTGCCCTCTTGGTCTTGATATACAAACTACACTATTTCAAAGCAAAAACATTAGCATTCTTCAACTTTTCCAGATCCTTCCGTTTGTCTGATTCTCCATGTTTAGAGAGAAAATTATAAATTGCTTTCTCAAGTGAATAGTTACACGTGACTTCTGGAAGAAATTACAAGTATGATTCCTGGTTCTCCTGATCATTATGTGCATTTTTATATTATTCAAATGTGCAGCTAAGTTAATTCCATCGGCCTACACAAGAGAGTAAATTCAGATGTGTTTGTGCTTCTATGTACAAGCACTTAAGCAACAGAAGGTCTTAATTTTAAAATAATGAGCATGCACACCAGAGGATGGGTTAGGCAGGGTATTTTTTTTTTTTCAATAAAATGAATGATACATTCAAATGAATGATAAAATGAATTATATATTCAATTATTCAATGACTACACTTTCCTCCAAGGCCTGTTCTGTTTATGCTTCAATATTGGCCTTTCTCACATGACAAGTATACAAAAAGGACTGGAGTTACTCAGTACTAACCACTCTTTAGATAACAGTGAACTGATTATTACACTCATGATTGAAAGATTTTTCTGTACACTTTCATAAGATACTTATAGGGGAGAACAACACTGTCTGTTGCATCCATCAGTTAAAAAAACAAAGACTGAAATTATTTTAACTTTTCAAACAACTACATTTATTTCTTTGTGATGTTGAGACTAAATGCCCTTTCGGATGAGTAAATAGATTTAAATCTCTAATTGTTTTCTCTTTTCCCAGCAGATGTTGGATCACATATGAATATGTCAGTATACCTCCTACTATCTATGTTCTGAACAATAACAATGTAAATTAAATTAAATGCTTCTTTGTGGAGGTCTATTTTTACAGTAAAGAACTTGTGTCAATTATTTACCAGACTTGATAGTGTTAAAAAAACCCCATCTAATTTACATAAAAATAGTTCTAAAAGGATTTTTAATTTCTACCTGGCATCATAAATGTTAACCTGACAAGTTCGAATCTATACATAATCATAAATTTCCTAATTTCTACGGTCAGTGGTTTATATTGACTCACTGTAATGAGATGCCATAGATTAAGAAGCCAGTCCTTTGATGAGACAGTGAACTAAAATTCTTGCATTCAAGTCCACTGAAATTAACAATATTGAAGATAGCCAGAGTCCTTAGACAAATAATAACTGCAAAGTGCTGAACTGAACGAAATTACTTTAATTTAAATTACCTTTTGAAATGAAGTCCTAGTGGTGACTAGGGACAGTGGCTTTTTTTGAAATAACACTTTTTTCTAATTTTAAATTCCTTTAGTCTGATTTTCAGATTTACTAAATAATTGCAGCTTCATCTGACACACTGGGACTTGAAAGCAATCTTCCTTTCTGTAATTAGCACAATCCATAATAAGTAATGTATTACTTTCCACTCTAGAGTCCCTCTTCCAGTATCCAGATTTCTACGTGATAGAGATCACCTCACCAGCCAGAAAAAAATGTAGTATCTCAGGTGGCATTCTTGCTGGCAGAATGAATTACTAGATACTGCTGGCAAGAACATGATGATGTAAAAGCCCATGCCACCTCATCCGAGCAGGTTAGAAAAGAAAATCAACTCTGTGCATAAAGAGTGAACTGTGATTTCCAGGAACACCAGCTTAGCCCTTTTTAAGTAGCAAACTGGTACAAAATGTAATAAAGTTCATTATGTTCAATTAATCACTTGTGACTGATTCACAGTAATCCCCAATATCACTTGTCTGACTTCCACAGAAACACCGTACTGTATTCATGTTAATCTTAGGGTCACAATGAATTTCGACTACATTTCGGCTTTTCCTGTTTTAGTCATGCTTCCCCTCACCACTACTGCAATGGTCTTTCAATAAATAATGTAGCTCTTATAGTCATGATAGCAGATCCACCAACAGAGTTTTTATCCTAATGCTACCTTCTTATTCAACATGCAGAACATGAGCCAGGCTGCCCAGGGCAGGGGTGGAGTCACCATCCCTGGAGGTATTTAAAAGATTTGTAGATGTGACACCTGGGGACACAGTTTAGTGGTGGACTTGACAGTGCTGGGTTAATGCTTGGACTTGATGGTCATAAAGGTCTTTTGCAACCTAAAAGATTTTATGATTCCCTATTAAAATTGTATTTGCTCCTACAAGGATATCAATATATTCTGGTATGAAAAGAGTGCTCTTTTCCTTAGTTAAATTCATGCTCTTTAGCTTTTTAACAATCCAGTATAGTAGGATATTGAAGCTGCCATTTCTTGGTTGCAAACCAATGCCAGAGCCTTGCACACAAACATTTAAAGGGTTTCCCTAGAAAACTTTATTTGAATTTGCCGTAGTTTTAATTTAGATACTCTTTATTTTTCCTTTTTCCCTTTTTCTTTTTTTTAATCTTACTTCTTTTTTTTTTTTTTTTAAACTGAGCTTCTCCTGCTTTTAGCTTGAAAAAGATTCCTGACTGAAGCAACCTGACGTATTTGTACAGGGAGCCTTGAGGCTGTCACATGACTGTGCCAAATCTGCTTGAGTAAATAGAAGGGCACACTTTTTTGTCCTTTTCTTTTAGGTGTTTCCCAGCTTCACAAGGAACCAGTACAATTGACTGTATAGTTACGTTACATACATGAAAAGACAAAAACCAATAATTAACAGAAGTATTGTCCCTAATACATTTTTCCGCATGTTCAGCAAAACGTATTTTTGCTTCATATTTTTTTCTAAAGAAAAACGCATTAGCAACCACTTTCCTGCATATTCCTATGCCTTATTATGTAAGTTCGCAAACGTTAGTATCTTTGACTGAGGAAGATGAGCAATAAAATTCTTTATCAAGTTCTTCTGAACTACGGTAACTTCAGCCCACCTTAAGAGTTTGAGGAAGCGATTTTAACCAGAGCTACATTAGTATAGTATTAGAAAATAGTAGCATAAATATGACCGAGCTGAGAACTCAAGCAGTTAGAATTACTACCTCCCTTAACACAAACTCAGAAGAGTAATTATGATTTATTTATACTTTCATTTTTGGTAGTCATTGCATCCTGTACGTACTTCAAATGTTCTAGGTACAAATAAGACTACTGCTCTACTTAATTCTACCTGAGTGACATAAAGAATCCTCCATCACCATTTAACTATGCAAAACTTGATTCTTCTATGCTTATATTGTCTTTGGAAAATACAATGTATTGAAGGAAAATCCCAAGGAAGCTGAATAACTTAAGAACGAGAAGATAATGCTAAAACCCAAACAAATGAACAAAACACTTGACTAAACAAAAGAAGAATATTGTTATATATTTAGTTCTCGATATTAATGTTGAAGCTAATGAACCTATCTTCTGTAAGGATGAACTAGATTGTGCTTAAAGCTTTACCTTTAATAACCACTTAGGAAAGGAGATATTCCAGTAAAAGTTGTTTTACCTCCCTAGGCAAGAATGAGCAAAGTAAATATCCACAGAGCAGTCATCTTGATTCCAGCTGAACTCACATGTTCCCATTTCTGCACGCGTGTCATAAAAGCACCGAAGGAGCCAGAACCCTCTGTGTGTGACCTTGCATACTGGGAGGGTGAAAGGCAAATGAGCACAGCACGCTGCAGGGAGCTCGTTTTGGGGACCATCACCTGGGGAGCTCTACCTGCCTCTGTACAGGGAGGAAACAGCAGAAGGACAAAGCATTGCAAAAATGCAGGTTTTCTACAGCCAGCTGAGGATATCTGAGTATCACCAGCAGCTCTTTACATCAAGTTTTATCCTTTTTCAGGCATGAATAGAAAAATCCCAGCCTGACCTATGGTATGTCTATAAAAAATCAACAAACCAGGCCTTAGGAAGCCTTCATTTATTTCTGTACCTCAAGTCAAGTTAAACAAGAAGTGGGTGCCCCTTCACGATGGACTTAATAGGAATCCACCATGGTAGGATGGACTCTGTGGAGACAGCCAGCACCTGCATAACAAGGTGAGTTACAGAAGACCATCAAACACCTCTCCCAGCCATTTACAGGAGTCAAAAGCAGTTTTGGTGGTATAGAAGTGAATGTTCCAAATGACACCAAAATAATGCTTTTCTGGACAACGTTCACCAGCCCTATTTCTGTAAAAGTAAGCAAAGTCCTCATAGGAGGTAACCCAGAGGTGGGGAATGCTGTTGAGTCCTTTGGCAGAAGAAAAGCTTCCTGAGACTGATCCTCAGACTGTGTTGCCACAGGGCCTGTACAAACACCCAAGGATTTGCTTCCAGAGGAGGTGCTGGGAAGCAGCAAGGGCACCTTGGACTCAGCTGAGCTCCTAGAAGGTGGATGTGTGCCTGTGGCACTGGCAGCAGGGACAATGGTAGGCAAAGGCAAGTTAAACCAAGCCCCAGACCAACACACACATCTTGCACACCACCCGGACACAGCAGTACTTGCAGTATCACTTGTGTTTTGTTTTAGACATTACGTGGCCAAATGTGAGACCTGGCGTGCCTCAGAGGAACACCTTGATAGGTTCAGAACCATTCAGTGCAAGAAGGAGCTCCACTGCCCTGCACACACTTCTCCAGCACTAGTATTTATTATGCAGCCTGCAGAAATTCATTGTTTTTATCCCACGCACCAAAATACATCCGTGCACACGCACAGCAGGCCATAGCAGTTGGTTATTCATCGCCTTGCTGCGCCCCAGAACACCACAGCAAAGAAACTCACTTCTTGCTGGGAAGGGAGGTAGGTTTTCTTTCATTCACTGTTTCTGGCATGCTCCTTGCTTTATCACTGAGCCTGCGTACAGGCTGCCAGGGCAAATTCACACTTTTGTATTCCTCTAATTATCCAAAAAATGTATGTGTGCCTCTCCTTTGTGTGAAGTCATTCAGTTTACAGTTGTCACTCATTGTTTGAGAAAGTGCTGTAGCTATCTGCTGCACCAAAATATTTTGATTGTTTTTGAAAACAATTCATGAAATTATATCTAAAACAATTAATGAAATTATATATAACACTACTGTAGAAAAGCTGTGAAAGGGTTTTACAAGGAGTTGTATCAGCACATGATCTTTTCAATTATTTCTACAATGGAGCTACACAGACATTGCTGTATATAATTACAGGCAGATACTCTCTTGCTGATTTTTAAATTGTTTTTTGGTTGGTGAAGGTGGAAGAAAAAAGATCCAGAAGCACTTCACAAAAAGCAGGGAGACTGAAAAACTAATATTCCATCTAAAGCAAAGGAGAAGCAGATTTTAAATCAGCAGTACATTTCAGGTTATCTGCAAAATAGTAAACAACTTTTAGTATCCACTATCTGGTGGGGCAAAAAACCAAACAACCTAAGAATAAATTTTACATTAAATAATCCCGTGAAAAAGTACCAACCCCTCAATAAATTATCATAGTAAAACACAATCCTCAAGAGCAGCTTTTGGGTTTTGTGGCCAATTTAAAATTACATCAAAATCTCTGACACTGGTAGTCACTCCCTTCACCTCTATAAATGTGACACCGTAGGCTCTCTCAAATATTTAATAGGACTCTATTAGTCAGCTGAGGTATCAACTTGGCTACCCTTCCAAGAAGTCCTTTTTTGATGTTTCAACAAAGCCCATCCAATCCCCCACAATGATCCTGGAAAATGTAAAAAAAAAATCCAACAAACCAAAATAAATAAAAAATACTGCCACAAACCCACACACATTTTACTGATGGCTGCCCTTGTGTACCTTGGAAACTTCAAACTGACTTTAAAAATTATGACAAAGTTCTTAGCTGTAGATGCCAGAAAACCATTTAAGTGGTTAATTCCCACCTTCATTAGAACAGCCTCGCTTCAAGTTCCTGCAGGGAAAGAAAACTGTCTAATTTTTTTCCCAGAAAAATTATTGTTATTCCCTAGGTTTTACGAAATCAATAGCAGAATTCTGTGGCTATGCTATGAAAGTTTTGTACTTCTTTCCAATGATGCAGGGAAATATCTGCAGCCAAAACTCCAAATAGGTCTCAAAAATCAATGCTTTCCTCTGCATTTGACACTTGCAAAAATTTGCAGACATGATTTTCCTTTAAAAACAAGTTTTAAACTGCTCTAGTCCTATTTATATTCAATTTCCCTATGCTGATTGTGCTTAATAAAACTGTTCTGTTTCTTCTTACTCAAATGTGATTTAAAGTTCAGGTGCTACACCACTGAGAACACTATCCAAGCACACAGCATGCACGGAAAGGCACCAGCAGTCTTGCATTCCACACAGTGCACTGCTTAAGGCCTTGCAAAGCAGGCACCAGAGGCTATTACTTAATGGAGAAAGCATAACACAGTCTGTTTTCCCTGTAGTTTTTGACCATGACTCCTGAAATGGTCTACAAGAGTATCAACTATAGTAAATTTTATTTTGTTACTGAATTAATTTCACACAGACCAAACCCCCAAAACCCACTTACTTCAGTTTTGAATGAACTTTGTCACCTAGGGACAGGACACTTGCTACTTAGCTTGCAACCAGTCAGTTTCCTTTAGCTTCAGTTCTGCAGACGGTTGCTGGCGTGACAGTGAACACAGAGAATTCTTTCACAGTGGAAGCCTTCAAAGCTTTGCTGTTCCAAGGAGAAGAATTCAGAGGGCAATACGTACTTTGTGTATTTATTTAACTTTGAATTTGGACACAATAATAACATTAGGGAAACAAATACTGTGTGATTGCCCTGTTCTCACTCTTCCCCTGATGTCCACTTCATGCCCTTACGCATTCCAGACAGGAAAGTGGGTGAGATAGACCCCATTTCTGAATCAATACAACTACTTTTCTATTCTTATTTGGAGAAGCTAAAATCGAACCAAATTACTTAATTTTTTCATTTCCCATTCTTAATTAATTAACAAAAAGGATGATTGTTCACAAAAAGAAGGAATTAGTCCAGGGCTGGATTTCTGCTAATACTGTTAGTTTTTCTGGTTTGCTTCAAACCTATTTTTACTTGAGAAAGGAGCTCATTTCCCAAACTGAACACAACTACACAAGAGCACATTTAGAAGAGAATAGCATTAGAATATTCCAATTGCAAGGGACCTACAATGACCACTGAGTCCAAATCCCTGACCAGTCCAGGGCTGACTGAAGGTTACAGCAGGTTATTAAGGTCATTGTCCAAATGCCTCTTAAACACTGACAGGTTTGGGGCCTTGACCACCTCTCTAGGAGCCTGTTCCAGCATTTGGCCACCCTCTTGGTAAAGAAATGCTTCTTCATGCCCAGTCTGGACCTCCCCTGACACAGCTTTGAACTGTCCCAGGTGTCCTGTCTCTGGACCCCAGGGAGAAGAGCTCAGCTCTTCCCTCTCTCCTTCACCTCCTGAGGAAGTTGCAGAGCAGTGAGCTTGCCGCCCAGCCTTCTTAAATTTTAAATTTTGCCGCTTCTACTGCAAAGTAGTTTAGATAGAAGTGTACTATGATATTCCTTCAGTCCCAGTGGTGGTATTTGGATCTGATCCAAACCAAACAAGCATCTAAAATAGAATCAGAAATGGCAAATTAGAGAAATCAATAGTGGAGAAGCAGAATCATCTCTGCCCTAAGGCAATGGAGCAGTCTGGTGCGGAAATCACACCACAGCCTATCAGTACCCATAAAACTGTGTTCTTCAATCATGCCTTATTGACAACATTGCACAGAAAGTATGATAATGGTTGTCATGCTTTAAAGAAAACAGTACAATACCCTAAAAGATAAAGTGAGGTCTAGTTTCTTCATTCTCTCCTCCCTCTTATTCCAATAGTTCAGCTACTAAAGCACTCATGCACAATGTGATAGAATTAGATGTAATATTTTGGGAGAAATCAAAGCAGTGACTAAGTTGAACGTAACTACTGGGCTATTCCCTGTCTTTCCTATCGAACCTCTATCCTGTATAGAAAATAATACACTATTTTAGCTAAGAAACTCCATTATAAAAGACACTACCACAGCCACATTTTCTTCACACCAAGTTTTGAAAGATGCCCTCAGGGAAAGTGTGCACACAGTAACACTGAGGAAAGACATTTTCCCAGTGGAGCAGAAAAAGGTACTGAAGACCGAGGAGTGAGAGTGAATTTCTTGTAAGGTACCTTAAACAACTTGTGTTTTGATGCTGGGTAAGAAACATTCAGTGAATATGAGATCGATTCTTTTCTGAAGCACATAGTTCCCGATGTATTCTATGAGCACTGCGGTTTGGGTGTTAACTCAAACCATGGATGAATGGAGACAGTCACTAAAAATAACAATTACAACACATTTTTTCAGTATCTTTTTGGTTCTCATCTTTGGTACCATAACATTAATTTCCAAATAAATATGGTGTTATATAACTGAAATTCCTTTAAGGAAACCCGCTTCTGTACAAGAAGATATTGCAATATTTTTTCCTGGGATAGCTAACTGCTAGAGCAGGTAAAAAACCCCAGCACTAGTAACCTGAAGCTACTCATCTTCTCAATACCAATAAACCGTACAAGGATATCCCTTCTTCAGAAGAGTTAATCCTTAACACGAAGATCAAGCCAAGAGCCTCATGCTGACCATTGTTTTAGACAAATTATATAAAGTATGATCACACTTTATATGACTATTTCAGCTACAGTATTTTGTCTGTGTTGTCCTTGGTAAATAATAGAAAGGGATTTTCTCTATGTTTTGAGGGAATGATTAATTTTAAACTCAGCACTTCCTTAGGGAAATAATGCAGACAGAAGCCAGACAGGCTCTACCTTGAACAAACTGTATTCCATGCAGGAAATTCTCAATACATGCAGACAAAGCCTGTCACTGTGTGAAATCACACATCACAGCCCATCCCAGTTCTTCTCCCTTACAGCCTCTTCACATTAGCTTCACTCAGCTGCTTCCAAGAAACCTTCCTTTGCAGGGCTCCTCACCTTCACCTCTTTCCATGTACACAATTCTTTCCTTTTCTCTCCCTTCCTTCTCCCCCCCTACAGAAGAAAATACAGAGCCAGGATGTTTCTTCTTTTCATTTAGCTACTTCCTCTCCTGCAGCTTACGCCTGTTGGAGCCAGAAGCAAACTCCTACTGTGCCTCCACAGTGGTGGGAAGGCCCCTGTAACTAACAAAGAATAGTCTCAGTGTCAATATATTGTCTGAATTTGGCACTGAAGAGACTGCATGGTAGTCATCTATACCTCACAGGTTGTCTTTTATTACTGTATTCTCCACCAGATGTGTGAACATAAAACACTCCCATGAAACAGGAGCAGATTCTGCAGGGAGCAGGAAAAGATTTTTCTGATTGATCTTTTTTGATAGGAGAATTTGGCAACATTTGGTCCAGTCCCCACTTAAAGCTGGGCTTACTTCAAAGTACTGTCCTGGACATAATGTAGCAAGGTGCATTGGAGACTCAGTATCATGCTGTTCAGTTAATTCTCTTTTTTTAACAGAGAAAATAAAAACTGGTAAAAGGTGAAATTAGAAGAGTTTGGTGAATTTAGATGAAAGAATTGAAATCTGAGAAGGGAGTACAACTGGCTTTTATAATTAAGCAAGGCTGAAGAACAGGAGAAAAAGAAATAGAGGAAGCACATGTGGGACAAGGACAAACAAGTTCAGGCTGTTCACTGAAATTTTTGCTGGAACTTAAAAAAAGATATTAAAACATCACAGAAGCAGCCAATCCCACACAATTTGAGTTGAGGTGTCAAAACTACACTTGCTCTGCTCTTAGAAGGTTGTTTGGTAAGTTTATTAGAAAGAGCTGATGTTAGTTCCAGCTTCAAGGAACTGAAGGACAGCCCAGGATGATGCCTCCAGTTCTGTATTTGAAATAACCTTAATCTGTGATGCTGGCAACTTGGTGATTGTTAAAGAGCAGTATCCACACAACTGCATAAAATAATAACTGATACCACCAGAAACACCAGGCAATAGAGAAACACAAGTTTTCTAGAGGCAGGCAGTACCAAGAATCATGTACGTAAGAACTAATGAGCGTTAAATTTACATTCCAGTGCATGAACATAAAGGCAACAGAAAAATACTTTCTAACCTAAAATGTTAGATGAATGTAAAGGTAATTGGGTGTGTTAGGTGGGTGTTAAGCAGCTGGATCAACCCATGAAAAACTGCTATTGATTTATGATTTTAACTATGGGAGTGAAAGTTCTTATTTGTAAACTGTCTGTTTGTATACAGAGTTGACAAATTATCCAAGTAACTAAAATGGCACATGGTAATAACAGCTATTTAGCTATATGGATAACTTTTAATCACACATTTATTATGGAAAATGACTGAAATTATATTAATGCAAGCTGACAAAAAGTAAATGTAACCTTTAGACAGATTTGGAGCTTTCCTGTAAGCAGAGAGTCTTTTTATTCTGGCTTTTTCCACCACTAAGGTGCAGAGGGGAAAATGAGAATCAGTTCCCTATTAAAATTATATTTCTTCCATTATTCATTGCCTACCAGAAGAAATACAACACAGGAGACACTACACAGGTAAAACTAGGTTCATAGGTCAGATATTTAGGAAAGACAGATGTAAGAAATACATTGTATTTTTAAAAATTATACTAAGGCATTAAAGAGAATATTCCTAAAGAGTAAAAGGATATCTTTGGAGAATTTTGAAGAAAATATCTTACAGATGTCATACTAGTAATACTGAAAGCAATAATATTTTCAACCATCTTTATTCTTAGAAGAATATTACATTATAAAATGTTGTGAAAGTTACTTGACAACTAAACAAATCCTTTGAAATTTTGTTTTGTTAACAAAAGGATGAAATCACCTTTCTACTTATATATTCTCTACATCCAGAGCATAAAGTCTCACAAGACAGTTAAATATTGAGTCTTTTCATCTTGTATATAACCTACACATTTCAATACTGAGTTAAAACTTTGCAACAGAACTTTGTGTCCTGGTCCAGTCCTGAAGGTCTGTCAACCAGATAAACCATGAAGGGCTGTATTAGTAGCCAGAGTTGGACTAAAACTCTGACCAGATCCAAAAACAAGTGCTCAGTCAGCTTTGGAAGTTCTACATGCAACTTCTTTGTTCTTTTTGGCTTTTCTATAACCCCTCTGTTGCTCACTGTCTGCATATTGAAGTAAGTACCAAATTCCCTGTCTGCACCTATTACCATGCAGCTGATATTGCTACAGCTGAATTGCAGACTTTTTCCTAAAGCTTGTGGCCTGTTTTGGGCAATCTTACCAATATTCATGAAAAACAAAAGCATACCCCTGAATTCCCATATTATTGTTCCGTTAAGCTGCCAAAAAGACCATCTTTCTCTCCATAAACTCCAGAGACCAAAGCAGAGAGTAAATTGGACAAGTAGTGAAAGCTGCTTGTTACTTAATTATTGCAAAATTTTCCAATGCAAATGTGGCCCTAATATACTCGGGAAGTGACTTCAGAAATATTACAGGTTCTCACACTGCATTGAAAAAAAATGCAGGAGGCTTAGCTATATGCTTTTATCACTTGTAAAAATTTAAGAGACCAATTAGTCTGTCACTTATGGTAGCACTGAGTTCATACCTAAGAACCTTTTCATAGAAAAATTCAACTGCTGAGATGGTTTGTTTGATAAAACCAAATTCTACCTACTGCAGTCCTCAAAGCACTTCAAATTAGAAAAGCTGTAACACTTTAACGTGTTAAGATAGGGCAGTGATCCTCATCCTGCGCAAGGGACTGTCTAGTACTCTCTGGAAAGTGTGCACAATTATGCAGAAAAATGTTAAACTGTAACTGGTTAAATAAAACCACTAATTTTCTCTGCTGACTCTGCTGAAAGAGCAGACAAGGGAAATGAAACCCAGATTTCAAGTAACTAGCTGAGCAGATACATTGGCAGATACAATTCTTTGAAAGTCCTTTTGTTTTGGTGAAAAGGTTACTGAACCGTAGGAAAATTGAGTTCTTGGCTACCTATGCAAATCCCTCTCTAGGATGCCTCAACATTGCTTGTTCAAAACAATTAATTAAATTCTTTCTTTCCCATGCCTGGTAGATCCAGAATCCAGTTAGTTTTCACTAAAGCTCATGCCACTAAGTAATATTTTCCTCTTTCTGCCCATCTAAATCACCATGCTCCATGTTCAGAAGTATTACATATACATAAAAGTTACCAACTTTGCATTTATTTTAGCTTTCTTTTCTCTAATTACACTAAATGAAATTTTGAGGGGTTCTCAACTGAGTTATGCCATCATTCGCTAACTCTATAACTTCTTTCTCTTTGAATATCTTAATCTAGGTTTAAAAGCTGATTGTAAAATTGAGATTTCATATTACTTGTTCAGTGCATCTTGGAAATAGTCCAATCAAAAAGCTAAATCTGTTCTCACTGGCAAAACAGAGCTAATATGAAAAGCGAGGAAACTGATTTATTTTTTTTCCCTCCCTGAATATGAATCACATAAAATCTGTTCTAGACTTCAAAAAACTAATTTTTCACAGTACAGAAATGCTAAAGCTCATAGTTCAAAACAATAAGATTGCTTAAGAAAGCAGTGAGTTTTGTGGCCATTTTGAGGAAGAACAATATTTGCATTTAGCTTAAGGGCTGTCAGTGTCAAGAGCAGAGACAGATTTTTACGCTCCATCATGTAGTAAAACCTCTGCTCAAAGCCGGATCACTGAGTGCTGGCGGGGAGGTATTCCTAGTCTTCAATTGTTAAAAACTGTATCCAGATCCTAATGTTTTTTTCATTTTAAAGAAAACAATGAGTAAGCAAAAAGTTTATCAAGAAAACATGAAAAGACCCACTGATAAAATTCTAAGAAACTCAATTTCAACAATTTCTTGTGTTGAGAAATATAGTTCAACACAGCACTGTAGAGGATAACTGGATAGTTTTGACTTCAGCACAAAACAGCTTTGCTGTTAGGATGGACTGGAACAGAAGCGATCTGTACAGAGGAAAAAAATACATCTGGCCTGTTTTCAACAAGAGTGATGTTCTACTCATGGATAATGGTAAGGAGAATTTGAGTAATACAGTATACTCTATGTCCCATGATAAACTATATCATGTCCAGTCCAAAAGTGAAACAAGCAGAGATAATCATACATTTTGTTACTCAAGCTGGGGGTGGCAATTTCTGAACAGACATTACAAAGTATACCTATTTAAGAAAGATGGAAAAAATCAAAACTAACGTCTCAAGCCTAGGCTGGCTTCCAAAGTTAAAAACTTGTTTATAATTCAAAAGGAAAAGAAGTAAACGCACTTTATTTTATTAAGATTTCACACAGCACAATTTCTTTCATGGAGCAGAAAAAAAGGAAAAGTAGATCTAATACATCTGGAATTCCACTGGGCATTTAACCCATTATCAGATGACATTGCCAAGTTAATAGCTTCAAAAATAAAGTGGGGAACAGTACAAGATTTGAACACTGTGCATAAAAAGGGCCAGACGAGACAAACAGCGGTGTTAAAAACTGAAGCTGAGCAAGAGAGAAACAACCCAGCACTCCCCAAAAGTCCGTCTTAGGGGAATACAGTTTTCCACAGAAGTATGCAAGACAAATTCAGGCAGTTTGAAAATGAGGCAAGATCAGTACTTGAAAGGTATTAAAGCAGTCGTTTGGTATCAGATAAGACTGGACTTCTTGATCTCTGTCTAAAACTAAATACTACTAAAAACTGCATGTGAAATTTTGGTGATACACACTAATAATGGCCAAAAGTTTTGTGTCCTACTTTTCTTAAGTCATTGTTTTCACCACTGAAAAATAGAAAAATCTGAAAACATGTTCTTCTGCAGCATTGTGAGCCCATAACACCTTTGAAGTTTCCATATTACACATAAAGGCTGCCTTCTCAAGATTGACATGCTCCATGAAGTCCTCTTTACAATAGCAGAAGCACTTCAAGAATTAATACATAATTAAAATAATCTGCACAAGAATCCAAGTCACACTCCATCATCGAGCGACTCCCCTGTGTGCCAGGTCAGTGCCAGGTGGCTGCAGCAGAGCACAGAGCTGGAGACACTGACAAGAGGTGACCTCGGCATGACAGCCAGCAGCACCCTCACCTGCCTTCTCACAGGGCGAGCTGACCTGGTGCTGGGTAGAATTCAGAAATACCAAAGTGCACGAGCGAACATATCACCAGTAGGAGGAGAAAAGGATCAAGGATTCCCTGGTATATCTACATGAGGAAAACTCTCCTACAGCAGATGGTGTTTGTACACACGGCGGCCTCACTGCCCAGTTAAGTCCTGTCCACTCCAACCCAAAACAATAGGGTCTTCTGACAGAACTTCAATGTTGCTGCTACCAGCACCTGTACTCAAAGAGCTGTATTTCCAAAAACCTTTAACATGAGTTACTTGGGGGGTTTTAAAAGATTTTTTTCTCTTTCCTTTTTTTCACAACTATTATCTCTTCCTCCCATGTCCTGCCTATTAAAAAAGCATTAATGGAACCTGTGACAACAGCAAGCACACTAGAATCTCAGATACTATTTATCCAATGAATAAATACATTAATTGCAAACAATTAATGGATCCTTTTTATTTCTTCCTAAGCAGATTTCAGGTTCAGATTTTACTCAGATCAGTAGGAGTTGAAGAAGGTAGATTACTATGCAAGTAAGATTGTCCATAAAACATGACATTAGAGATGTTGGTATATTAAGCAACTTGATTCCAAGTATATGAAGCGGGTATATTTTGTGCATATCAGTACTTAGATTAGACACATAAATTTAACTCCTGTAAACCCAGAGCTAATGCTGCTTAGGAAAAACAGGTGGTTTGCTCCGGCTTGTACAGTGTGCTTGGCCTTACTGTCGGTGTCCTCCTAACCAGGACATCATACGTAAGGAGGCCTGGCTGCATTTAAAATCCAGTCTCAAACTGCATTGCAGACAGGAAAAAGAGAAGGGGAATGCAATCCCCATGTTTGCTTCGAAACTGTGAAAATATAACCTGGAATCATTGGGACAGCAGGAACAGCAGGCCATGATACCATCTTCTCAGGGCTGAGTTACATTTTCAGAAATATATTCGAAAGCAAAGGATTGTTTCAATAACTTCTTCAGCAGAGGGCAACGAGACATATGTAGCATCACCTGAAAACCAAGTGAAACTCGTGACCAGAAGCCTGCCTTCATGGCAATCCACTCTTTAGAGCTCTGACACAAGGTATGCATGTGACGGATAGGGCAACGTTTCGCACCGCTGCAGAAGAACGACCTGCTAAGCACACGTGTGGCATTACCTGAAGTGAGGGGCTATCTGACATAAGATGGGCACCTTTCCCTTTCTCCTTCAAGCCCTTTGTAAATTTGCATCTGAGCAAAGAAAAAATTACTACTTCTGGAAAAAAAAATTTAAAAAAAATTAATTCCTTGTCAGTCTATAGTTCAGGACACTCGACATAATTACTGTGTGTGGTAAATTCAGCTTTATAGGGGCATCTGACCGCACAGTTATTCTGTAGTTTTCACTTTCTTCCACAGGGCTCAAGCTTATCTGTGAACCCAAATAAATTTGTGATATCTGTCGTATTATTTTACGAAAGCCTTGACCACCTGAATGAGTCCATAAAAAGCCAGGCCCTATGACAATGTGGATTACACCTGCATGAATTCAGCCTTCTTTCTCCATATCCCAAATTGCCCCAATCCTATTTTACATCTTAAATGCCCCTGGAAGGAATCTCCATCTGTCAGATTCCATCATGCTCCACTGCAGTTTATGTCACCTGTGTCTTAACTTACTGTATCAGAGCCATTAGCCAAGGGTGACCACAGCTCAGACACTCCACTATTGCCACTATACTTTTCTGAGACGATCACACTGACTTCAAGTGCATTTCCATTTCCTTCCATTTCAGTTTGTCACTGCTCAGTGAAAAACTGAATGTGGATAAAATGCTCTGCATTGGAGTGCCAAATAATATTGCCTTCTTTAGGAGTACAAACTCCTCTCAACTTCTCAGGCAAACAGACTAGCCAGGGTCAGCACACCTTGCTGGTCCCACTCATGACATGTGTACCAGCAGATGATTCACTTGACATCCACACTCCTTGGCTACGGAAGTCACAGGCTACTAGACCTGTCAGACAAATATTTCCCCTACAAATTGGCCACATTTATGTAGCAAGTTCTAGACATACTTACAGCAGCAAAAATATTCGAATAATTCTATAAGACTAGAATATGGCTCAATCAGTAGCTAAGAGGTTTATTTTTGTTCTTCTTATTTATTTAATTAATGAAGCTACCCTCACTCCTCACATCACAGTGTGAATCACATTTAAAATTAATTTAACCTTATAAATATTCCAGTCATAAATATTTTTTTTCTATCCTTCTCTGACTTGCATGTTTAAATTCTATTCCATCATTTATCAATTTTCAGCTTTAACGTTGTAATACTTTGATTTTTATACAAATGGATTACTAGATCCACAGTTGCCAGTACAATTATGGCCAAGAACTTTGTACCCTGAACAAAACTACAGAAACATTTTAATGGAGCCTGCTTAAATGAATAGCCAATAAACTAACATTCCTGGTAAAAATAACATATTTTCAGGAAGACTGTTATTAAATATGTTTTTATTGTCCATTAAGCATGAACTTTGAAATTGTGAACTACTATGTATAGACATATGTGGAATACAGATTAGGTACAGCAGCAGTAATTTTAGGATGTTATTACGGCCTAAAAATTCAATAAAGCAATACATAAAAAGACATCCAAACAGAATGAGCTATGTACTTCAGGACTGAATACAGATAACAGTAAATTTAAGAGATGTTACACGTGTGAGGTAGAAGAGGTATATAGTGAAAACCAGAAACATGTGCTAGAAGTTGAGCTAGACCCAAAATTAATACATTTGGTGCTCAAAATGAAGTCACAATGAGGCCCTGCATCTGAAAATCCTGCATTTATATAGTATTCATAACTAGATTCACCAAAGTTTCCAAGTCCAGTATCCTTCACATCTGAACTCTTTTTTTGTACCCCCTTGTGAGGCTACAGGAAATTAAGAAGTGGTCTTAGCACATCTATCCTCTAACATCTATTGACTCTCTTCATCAATGCAAGGGAAAGGCAGCTGGGTGAAAATACTATATGAATTACATCAGTGTGGAGATGAGCATTTTGAGCATCATAATTTAACTGTGTGGATGATAGGACAGAATACAGCCTCGGAAAGTTAACAGATGATGCAAAATTGTGAGACGTTTTTGAGAGACCAGTGGCTTGTGCTGCCATTCAGAGAGATCTCAACACACTGAAGAAATGGGCTGACAGAAACCTCATGACATTCAACAAGGCATTAAGGAGGAACAACCCCATGCAACAGTACAGGCTGCGGTCTGAGCAGCTAGAAAGAATCCTTCCAGAGAAGTCCTTTTGGGTAATAAGCAGCACATAAACCAACAGTGTGACCTTGCAGTAAAAGGTGGCTAACGGCACCTAGAGCTGCCTTAAGAAAATCATTGCCAGTGAGCTGA
Source organism: Rhagologus leucostigma (assembly GCA_013397725.1). Taxonomy (NCBI): domain Eukaryota; kingdom Metazoa; phylum Chordata; class Aves; order Passeriformes; genus Rhagologus; species Rhagologus leucostigma. The sequence continues at coordinate 399,791 of VZTD01002082.1, read as the reverse complement.
AGGAGGTCATCCTTCCCCTCTGCTCAGCATGGGTGAGGCCACACGTGGTGCACAGTGGTCAGTTCTGGGCTCCCCAGGACGTAAGATACAGAGACATGCTGGAGTGAGTCCAGTGAAGGGCCACAAAGATGACAAACTGCGCTTGAGTCGCTGCCATGCAAGGAAAGTCTGAGAGAGCTGAGAAGGCTTCAAGAAGGAGAGGCTTGGAGAGATCTTATCAATCTGTGTAAGAACCTCATGGAAGGGAACAAAGAAGAGCGAGGCCTCTCAGTGGTAGTGAGTGAGAGGACAAGTGGCAATGAGCCCAAATTAAGACAGAAGAAAATCCACTTAAACATGAGGAAAATTGTTTTACAGTTAGTAACTAGAACAGGTTGGTCAAAGAGGTTGTAGAGCCAACCTCACTGGATGCAATCTTGAGCAACCTGCTCTAATTGATCCCTCTTTGAGCTGGCACCAGACACTTCCACAGGTGCCTTGCAATCTCAAGTGTTCACTGGTTTTACATCAGAATGTCAGAAAGACGGAGCATATTGGGATCTCAATGCGATTTTTAAAATACTTGTGTTTTGTAAAGGAACAGGGAGAAAATGAAACCAGTTTCTAGATTACCCTAAGACAATGTTACCAAGATCAGATAAATTATAAACCAGAATTTAAACCCAGGTGTGCTGAAAAGTGCAAAATAAACAACTAAATTAGCAAAAATGCTGAAAGGTCATGGTCTTCAACCTTTACATGCAACTTTGTGGCCATGTGCCACACACACAAAGCATGAACTCCCTCTGTTGAGAAAGTAAAGCGTGAACTTGAAGTGCAGCCCTCAGCCCTTAACAAAAGTGGTTCCCCTGCCTAAAGCTGAAGTGCTGTCTGTCTCACCCAACATACGTACCTGGTGTACATCACAAGGAGTTAATTCAAAGAACGCACTTGCTTTTGGAATAGAAGGATGGCACCGGCAGGTACAGCACTCTGACTGCTTAACAACATATGGCTTCATTTTGATTTAGTCTTGAGGATGCATACATGGAAAAAAATGTAAGTTATCCTAGCCTCCTCTCTTGCTGTTTGCTATCACAGTCAGAGACCTAATTAAGAAGACTCTGGATCATTATTTTTCAAATTAAAAGTATTTTGAAGACAACCTAGATATATTTTTTAAGACAGAAAGTGATGTTGGTATTTGCAAAAGAAAGTACAATCACAAACAATTTTTTTTTTAAAGAATCTGAGCAGAATCCCACTGCCGTGGAAAACAGGTTAAGTTTCAGAACTCGAATGGATGATTGTCCCATAATCTAATGGTCAGCTGGAAGAAATTGAGATTTGATTTAAAACTGAGAAGACAACCTGAAAATAAGAAATGCTTGCAGCTCCCAAAACCCCTTGCCAGCACATATCAACTTAGCTGGATCATAAGCAAGCATCGGAAATACCACTTCTATTTTCAGAACATCTTGCATCCAGGATGAAAGCTGGGTTCCTCCCACATCTAAATTGCTCAGTAAATCTTATATTTCAAGAACAGTCTCATGATAAATGTCAATTTTGTGCTAACTGCATTCTGCAAATATTTAAATTGAGATATGTACAAAAAAACAGATATGTTTTTTTGAACTGAGGATGCACCTTGGCCAAGCAAGAAAAACATTTAAGCCATGAGCTACAGGTTAACATTCAATTCAGACTGAATTGGGAAAAGATGTTTTTGTATACCCTTAAGATGAGTCAAAAATGAAACTTTTCACACAAGTGGAATGATTAAATATGAAGGTATGTGATACTACAAAATAATTACAGTTAGAACTTAGGAAAAAAATTAATAGACAGATGGTCTCCACTTACTCTGAAAAGTTAAAAAAAAATTATGATCATTCTAATCCCTGCACAGCAAACTATTTTTAAATTCCAGATTTTTGTGATGTATTAAAAAATAATCTGTGCAAATCAGATAGAGATGGAAAACGAAAGCCTTGTCCAAATTTTCTGCCAATGTTGATTTCAGTTAAAATTATCATTACCTGACACTTGAACTATTAGAAATATTTTCTTTCACGGAAAGTGTGACATCAGTACTCTCTTCCAATTAGAACAGGCGTTGCTACTATATAGTATTTTTTATATATGAGTTATATGAGCATAGAAAATAAAAAAAATTACAACTCTGAGACAAGCTTATCATTCAAAAGAATCAAGATATTCCATTATTGGGCTCTAAATCTCAGAACTGAATAAATATCTACCACGACTACACCTCTAAAACTGCCTGATTTTTTATAGCTATGTTCTTCCAGTGCACTCAGCAGGGCACAGGCAGATGACAGGATAAGGATCTCTTTTTATTGTCTAAATTGGAATCCAAATTGGAAAGGCTGCGTCCCCAGCTAGCTGATCTGTGGATTAAAATTGAGTGGGTAGTTTCAGTTCAATTTTTCCACAGACAAAACCAATAATAATTAAAGAAAGACAGCTTGCTTATCAGTCTTAGTGCAGTACAAGGCAGGCCTGCAGACAATCTCTGTCTCCATAACATGATATCCTAGCACATATTCTTGAAAATAATCAAACCTAAAAATTAGTACCTGAATATTCAGAGCATTTTAGTCTTTCCTGTACTTAATATCCTCTTTATGAAGTCAATATATTTCACTTATTTCTGGATATTTGTAATGCATTAAGAGAAATGAGAGGCACTTACAGAAAGTACTGTCTATGCAAAATTCTGAGTTTGTAGCTGTATCAAATAACAAAGGGCAAAATCTGAGTGGTACACAGTAAGTATGGCTGCTAGAAAGGCATCTCTAAGAAGTCTGGATAAAGCTACTGAAGATGCAAATACTGACTTTCTCTCGCTTGCAAAATATTGTCAAATCATTATGACAGTGCACGCACAGCTGTACATAAATGTTTAGTAATGATGATGGTACCCTTGCAAGAATGAAAGAACAAGGATAGAATAAGTGGCTCCAGAGTTAACTTGACTGAAAAAAAAGCTTGTTCTGCAGAGATCTATAGATAGTAAATAATAGAACTGGTTATTGAAAACTATTTTATTTTTAAAATATTTGAAGGCATTTTATAGTATAATCATTATGAAGAGGCCAAAGAGAATTTTGGCTAAAAAAAATTCAAACTGCATAATCAAGTGGAGAATAATATATACAGATTGAAGGGATGTTTCTAAATGGAAACATTATGGGAATGTATTTTGAATAACATTACTTACTACCCAATGTTTCTTAAGCTCCAGCTGCAAAAATCTGTAACATTTTTATTTAATAGCTGTAGCTATTGCATTTTACTTGCTCTACAGAACTCATGTCTCTCCTTGGGTGTCATTTCCTGGATTAAAAGATTAAGCTAAAATATTTGTATTGGAAATAAATGTTTCAACTGGCCACTGTGGACAGTGTATGAATCTTGTGCTTCCTTAGAAGCTAGAGGGATTCAAACTCCTAGAAGATGTCTGAAGTAGATCAAAATTCTGAAGGAAAGGAGCCAAACTCTGCCAGTGTTCAGAAGTGTTTCCTTAAAGCTATGGAACGGTGAGATATATTATCACTGTATGTCATATTCACAAAAGTCACAAAATTGGCACTTAAAAGAAACCACATGCTGTTACACAAAGGCAAAAGGCCATTCACTGGACAGTTAACAGTAAGCACATACCAAAGGAAGGGAGCTGTTTTCTCCTGTTCCTATCTCTGAATATTATATACTTCTAAATTACTTATTGTGAGTACCATATAACTTAATCAGGCTAATCACCATAGAGTGTTGCAAAGTGCTGTGATGCTGTATTGCTCTTCCTTATGAGCCCATTTGCCAGGAAAAATGGAAGTGATTACACGTAGCGTTCCGAGCAATGTGAACTATATGCAAGCATAAATACTTTAATTTTCACATTGTATTTTTGCTAGAGCTATAACATTGACATATGCATTATCTACATGCTTAAGTGTTTTGGACAGTTTCACACAAACGTAAGAATGGCACCTCTCCTGTAAAATTGACAAAATTGCGATGCTATTTTTTTGATGATGGACAAAAGAATTTAATTGAAAAAGGAGAACATAAAGGTCTTAGTTTTATTATAAATGACTGTAACAACTGTTAATGTTGAATATAGCATCACTCACCAGACTTGGCAAATCTTTGCACTTACTGTTTGAGGGGATCATCCACCCTATCAACAGGTTCCCAGAGGAGTCCCTGTAGCCTTTCATCTCTAGATCTTATACTGTGTGGTAATCCAAGCCATATGGCTCCTACCTACATCTCCTCAGCTGAACCCCTGAACGGCGGGGCAGTCAAGTAAGGAGAGCCTGCTTCGGTCTGTGAGCCCTTCACAACTGATTCTCAAGTGTAACTCAGCCACCAGTGAATACTAGCACAGGTGCTAGGAACTGCTGAACTTGCTGCTGTCTCTCTGTCAAGCCTGGTGCAGAAAGTATGGTCTCCCGATACTGTCCGATGGTTAAAAAAAAAAACAAACAAAAGGCAAAAGGCAAGCTGTCCCCCTTTCCCCTCAGAACTGGATACTGTCACAAATGTTCTGAACATCCTGCACACCTGCAGGCAAACTAAAAGCTACAGAAACAGATTCGTCTCAACTGAAAAGTAATCTTGACACTGCTCTGATTTGAACATGACAATCTAATATATTATACAGTCCAAACTACTTAACAATTTGAATATGAAAAGAGAAGATTGTGGGTTTTTAATGGAAACAAAAATTTAATACAGAAACCCCTACATTCAGTCAATAGATTAATTTATTCCAGAATCTTATAAAAAGAATGGTGAATTATTTACACAGATAGCAAATGCAACACCGTACAAGGCATGTGAAAGGCAGTTACAACAATTCCAATACTGGTTAATTTGCCCATGATCTCAAATGCTGTTTCCAAAACCCTTCTGTCTCCCTGAATTTAAAAAAGGTCAAGGTTAATCTCCTACACAGTTTACACTTAGAAAATGATGAGATTCACAATGAAATTTAAATCATACAGTCTAGTTAGTAACTTATATTTAAGCTCCTATTTGGGTAAGACAATTAATTGTAAACATACTGACTGGCTGGACTTTGCATGAATATTCAGGTACTATGAGTAGGCTTGCTCATTTTCAAGAATACACTGAATGCTAGACTATGTAGCTGCTTTGTTCACATCACTTTTAGTCTCGTTACCAGGCTATATCTTGGTTCAAACTGCAAATTGCTTTAGAGAACTCTGGTCAAAAAAAAAGTATATTATTCTAAGCATAACTCTGTAAGTAAATCATGCCTGAGTAACAGCCATGGAAGCTGAAATTCTGTTGAAGGGTTCTACAGCAAGAGTCGAGAGAAACAACTTTATGAAAGTCTTTTTACAATTTTTGCTTTAGTCAACTTCATTATTCTTCCACTTGCTGAATCAATTGGTGGGTCTGTTAAGATATTGTCTCTTTGCAGTGACCTAGAGCAGGTCCAAATGTCAGTCAATAACAGTTTACCAAGAATAGTTATTACCAAACCAATTTGATTGCCTTCCTAGATCTAAAGTTTCACTTTTAAAATTAACAGTAGATACAGTTTACACAATGTCATTCTGAATAATATTTTCAGATAAAAAATAAGACTGGGCAGAATCAAAGCACATGTAGAGAAATGGCTGACATCTTCAGTAGCAAATGGGGACAGTATGTAGGACAGCTAACACTATTTTCACTGATGAGCTGGTAGAAAGTATTACAATGACTTTATAAAGCTTGCTGATGACTGCAATTGGCAAAATTATTAGATGTGAAGGAAACAAGTGGAAAGACAAATTGTGATTACTTTCCGAGGTGTAAATGTGTTTTATTATAGTTAAAAGAAGAGAAATTCATTAAACAATAAGGAATTCTGATATTTCCTGAAGAATGGAGAATGTATCTTGGAAAAACAGTTAAAGAGGATTTTAGGTGCCATGGTTAAATATCTATCTAGTTAAGCCATATGCTGTGGCAGAAGAGCAAATTTTAAAACCTTGGATGTAAAAAGAGCATAAAAATAGTGGAGAAAATTCTATTTCAGGAAAAGGCTTCCAGAAATATTCTTGATATTCAAATATTGCTTAGGGAGATCAAATTCAAATGGGGTCATTGAAAGGACTGGAGAAAAAAAGTGAAGAATAATACAAATTAAACTGATGAAAATGCCTCTGTATGACCTGTATGATTAAAAGGCTTTGTTTGATCAGTTAATCAAGAAGATTGAGAGGTTTTCTGATTACAACATGTGAAGCTTTCTCCCAGTCAATGCACTAGAGTTTTCTTCTAGTACAGAAAGCAGAACAGGCAAGCATTACAATAGCAAACTCTTCCTTTGAATAATCTGATATAAATATTCATGAAGGTACGTAACCACTAGAGCTGCAAACTACCAAGGGCACTTATAGACTCTCCACCCCTTAATGCCTATAAACCGAGAGTTTACATTTCTCTGAAAATTATGTGAGGTAAACACGTGTTACTCAAATACATATAAGCTGAGAGAAATTAAATGCTTTAAGGTAAATGAGAAGCCAGATCTGAAGACTCACAGGGCAATTTCTGTCCACGATACTTTTAAAGACTTCACCCAATTTTTATCTCCATAACAGGGAAAGTAGTCTACCCATACACAGAATTTAGTGACTATGTTGAAAACCAGAAAACCAAGGGCAAAAGTTAGATATAGTTTTAACTATTGACGTTTAGTAAGTAGATTCTTGAACTCCAGTGGCATCTATAACGTCCTGATGGCCATGGCCTCACATTCATAGACTTCACATTCAAATTGTCTCCAGCATCTCCTCTACCCCATCGGAACTCTGCTCCACTTCAAAAACCAACAGCGTGAAACTCTGGTGTTTAGAACCAACTGCACAAGAAAGGCAGTTAGTTTGTACAGCATAGTTCCCAAGTGCTCTGTGAATGCCAAAACAAGCTAGACTTAGTTTATATGAAAAGCCAGTTCCTGCTCTCTAAAGTATCCAAATAATATAACGATGGGTGAAGGAGGAGGCAAGAGGTAGAAGAAAAATAGGTGCCATGAAGTGGCCTTTCTTATGTCACATAGGCTGTCTTCCAGTTCTGACAGCCTTCCAGTTCTCATTATCAACCTGCTCTGTAACCATCAGGGAATGCTTTCAGTTTATTCAGCAACCATGACAGAGTATATACCTAATTTTTGCAGCCCCCTCACAAACACACCACATATCCGATCCGACAGCTAGGTGAGCTGAAAATTTACTTTGCACCTTAGCAATCAGCTTGTCCTATTCCTCTGCAAAGAGTCTCACACAAACATTTTTAAAGGATAAAAGTGCAACAATGCATATGCTGGAATCATTTAGGTCTTGTTTGTCTCAGACTATTTACATCAAGTTTTCTTAATTCTCAGCAAGATACAGAATGAATAAATGTTTTCAACTGCCACAGGCAATCATGAATTGATGGGAAATCAGGAAATAATGACCAAATGAGGTGCTGAAATTCATAGCTGCAGATTAAGTGTTTATTTCTGATTTCACCTAAAGCATTATTATAATCACAAACATATACGTATGCATTTCCACGAAATTGGCTGGATGATTACAAAGACATAAAGACGAAGTGCACTACAATGGATTATTCTAACACTTGACTGGTTTCAGATAGCTGCAGGGCTTTGACAGCTGATACTTGGCAGATGTGCTTCCATTTTAATACTGTTTATCTCCAAGTGATCTACTTCAAGGCATTTGGTCTTTTATTTGGAACGTGTGATTGTCTTCTGCAGGATCAGGCTAACCCTGTGTAACCACTGGACTGTATGCACTGAACTAGAACTGTAACTGTACAAAAACTGTACACTTAGCTTGTAAAACCTTAGAAACAGGATTCACAAGGATAATTAATCTTATGACATCTGGCTCAAATGCTAAGGATTAATATTTTACAAGCTTTGTTTCTCTTTGTTTATGCTAGAGATTTGTGTGCTGTCACATGAGCATTCTTCCCTTTGATGTTCTTTCTGTGAGAGCTACTACTAACTTTGTGGTTACATCTCTTCTCAATGGAGAAAAAGCTGGTGGGAGCAGGAAATTACAATTCCTTCTCATCAGTCTTCTGCTCTCTTAAACAACTAAAATAATTTCTTAGTTAATTTATTCAACCCACACAAAGCTAGGTATACTTGCAGGTAATGGGAACAGCTCTTGTTGTCCTGGATTGCAATAAAAGATGTGGTTGTCTAAGTTACAGTTCCCTTTTTTTTTCCCCCTAAGGTTCACAATGCCACTGGGATATTCTCAAAAGAGAAGTACTCAAGTACGACATTTGTGTGTGTCGCCACCAGCACAGCAGCAGTGATGTGTAAGAAAGACCATATCCACAGCTCCACGGGTGCTGATTGAAAAAAAAACCACAAAAACGCAAACCTTTTGAATAGAAAGCTTGTTACTTTAAAAAAACCCCACTGAATTTGACAGATAAAAAGCTGTTAAAATCCTAGCAACTGTTTTAGAATTTATATTTTTCACAGTAATGCTACTTCAAATTCTGTAAAAGGCACCATCCTGAGTCAAGAAGTTCCCTTTACTTGAAGGCACCCTGGATGGAGGCAAGAAACCTTCACCTCCCTGTGCCATTCTTAATGAACAACCTCCAACAATCTCAGTTATACAAACCGTATTCTCACCTTCCTGTAACAAAAAACCCACTGCTTTTTTTAACACCAACGAGCACAGAAATTACAAGACATCTTTCCATTTATGTTATTGCATTTGTTTACCTCAAAAAAAAATTCACTCCTAGCAAATGTGGCATTGGTGATAAAGGGTAAAAAATAAAAGTAAAACCTTTACATCTTAAAGGCTGATATCTCAGTCTTTGAAACCACAGTACAGAAACAGTCCTGGAAGCACAGATGGAATTCAGGTACCTCCCCAGCTGTCAGAATAATGTTCCTTGACCTCTTTCCACTCTAATGAATCTTCAGCTCTGTGTACAGCAGAACAGCCATCATAGGAAGTATAAAATAAATCTCAACCAAAATAATTTATATTTCTTGTCATTAGAAAATTTTCCTAGTTGGTTGGGGAAATGAATTGAACTCTGTTTTCACACGTTTTCTACCTCAAGCATCGAACACCTTTTCTAGCGGCCTTTTGGACATGAGTGGAAGATACCTGGTAGTCTTTTACATACAGGAAAAGATTTAGGCCAGCATGCCTTAGGTGGACAGAGCTGACCTCCTGAAGCTTGCAGTGATGGACTGAAAACGTGAGTAGATGTGTACAGCTGTGTTCTAATATGCTGTGGATTCAGGTGGTGCCACATTCAGTATGCTGGCTGTTTCACATCACACTGACAAGCTCTTAACCTCATGTGGTTTAGCTCACAGTAACAGTAAATTAAAGACAAGTTATGTCCACAGTAGCCAGCATTTAAACTTTTTGGTGCACAGTGCACTTGAGAAAAACTCCAGGCATAACAAAGGACACTCAGCAAATGTCTGAGAGAGCAGGTCCTTCACTGCTTAATGCATCTATCTGTCTAAACCACAAACACCAGAGATGAGCTCACAGAGCCTTACACATATGAAACTGAAGGTAACAACACAAACATGAGCTACAATCTAATGTAACCACACTAAAAACTATGTATCTTTCCAGGATTATCCAAAAAATAGGTTATGATTATTACTATATTGACCTTAAAATATTTGGCTACAGACCTCATGATAACAACTCAGCCTTAGTTTGAATTACAGTATTATTCTGGACACTGAGACTTACAGCAAATCTATTTTCGTATCCTTCAAGCATTTCATGATAAATCTTGAAGTTGAAACTCCATTTTTACAGAGCTAAAATTCCAGTCATCCCCAAAGATTTTATCAAAGCTGTAGAATTTGACCCTGAGATAACAGATGTCAGAAGAGATATGTGCACAAATTTTCAACAGAGGAAAAGAAGACAGGTATGTCCATGATGGCTGGGCAGGACCAAAGAAACAGATCATCCCTTAAAGGTATTTCAAGAATCAAAATGGAAAAAGAAAGAAAAAAACTTTTGCTTTATCCTACAAGTTATTAAAAATCACACCTAACTTTATGGCCACTATACAATCAGGAACCATACATTTTGTCTCAAACTTGTGTGCTCTATCAGTGTGACAGTTCTTGCATCTGCTGCTTATTGTTTTTAAGGTTCTGTGTCAAAGCAGTATTTAACGACCAGTCATCCAATTTATGTTAAAGGAAACTCTGGGAAGAGTCAGTGCATTTAATTTGATTATTCCAAAACAGTATTTTGGTATTATTAAGCATATTTTGGATAACACATTCCTTTTCTATCTAAAATTCCTTTAGAGGTGGACCCTCTACCCCTTTTACTTGATTTTCTAGTGTGGTAGCAATGCTACTTAGATTTAAATCTGTAGTGGCTTTGGCATTCTAGACTAAAGAACTTTTCTCTTTCTGAAACATAAATGCAGGAATATGACGCATTGTGATTTTAGTCTTCAGAACACATATATCCAAAGGTCCTGCACTTGAAATGGTGTCAAAAAGTGCTCTGAATTTCAAATCTCCTGTTGAATGCCTTTGTGATTACAGATGGTTGAATGTAGACAATGAATATTTGATTCCTATTTAATGCTTAATACTAGGCATTCACCTGATGCTCAGTTATTTTATTTCTGCCGAAAGGATGCTTCATAATATTACCACAAACTGAAGTAATATAAACCTTAAAGCAATTACTAATGCTGCTGCCACTTCTGGGTTTGCTATAAAAATTAAAAGTTGCTATAAAAATTAGAAGTTGCTATGTATTTGTTCTCCTAGGTAACCAGATAGGAAAGTTAGTATTAGAAACTAGTGCTTACCTAGTAAGTATTAAAATGAACTTATAACTAAGCCTTTGCTCTGGTTAAAGATAATTTTTTTTTTAAAGAGAGAAGAAAAAAATGCATTTGAACCGATAACTTCCAAAGGATTTGGCAAAGTATTTTTTTTAATTTTTTTTTTGTTTGCTTTGGTAATGAGAAAAGTCACTCACGTACTTTAGCTAACTGCAAACAACAACAACCTCACCTCAAAGGATCCATTTTTTGTCTCTTTGTATGTAAGTTCTAGAGGAAAAACACTGGACCTTTGACACAAAGAGCAAAAAATACCCATAAGCATATTGCCCTCTATCCTTAAGCTGAACTCGAGAGTTCATTTCCAACAAACTTTCTTGCATCTTTCCCCATCTTGCAAGTCTTAGACACCATCTTATCCCTACATTTATAATTAATTTAGAAATGTTGTACCAAATCTTTTGAGGATTAAGACCAAAATGCCAATATAGCCATTTTACTACTTTTCTTTACATGTAAAGATGTTAATTGTAATGGAATATAATTGTACCATCCTGCTTCTCACCAATTTACAACACAGAGTAATGCAAGAGAATCACCCAGTATGGTAAAGTATCTAGAACATAGGGCTTCCATCATTTTCAACATGTGAAAAATGCACCTTCCTATCCAATAAATTACTAAGAAAATATTTAAAATTAAAAATAAGATACTATATTGAATAGAGAATTCAGCTTTTTTTTTTTTCATGCAAGCATTTCTTTGTTTTAGATTGCTGTATTTGTAGGACCACGGAGCAGGATTCTTGAAACTGGCTTGCATTAATACTCAAATAATGCTGACTTGATCCACATCCCTAAATAAGTTACCATCTTGCCATACTACAATAGAGAAAGGTTTAAAAAAGTGTTTATAGCTATTATTTCTCACAGAAAAAAAGACCACAGATAGAAAGCTTGATCGGTATTTACAAGCAAGGTTTTTGTTTCTGTCCCTTCTAATGGCACAGTGGCCTAGCATTTTTATATCTTCTTCTCCTGGAAAGTCACTGTTCTTCCCAAAATCCTTTAAGCATTTACTCAGTCATCAACTGCTGTTCCTTGGACTTAAGAAATACAAAATCAGATCCAAGAGCACATCTCCTTTGGCTTTAAAGAGACAGCATTCAGACACAGCAGATCCGAGTTTCTAATTTCTTGGCTTATTCAAAGAATAAGAATAGGTGTTAACTCTACCTTAAACCCAGTGCAACATTTGTCATTAGAGAAGAAAAGTAATCTCCAACCTGATAAGCATTTGGCAGCACAGATTTTGTACTCTTTGCCATGCTGTGGTCTTTTCTACTAACACAAGGGACATCTACAGGCATGGCCATGAATACGCAGTGTTCAATCTCAACTATTTTTATACTTTATGAAATGGAGATTCCTATCCCAGTTGTAAACACACTACTGTCCATAGAAGGGAAAAATAGAAAACATAACTTCTTTCCTTTATGCATTTTCCTGCACGTCAGTGCTTGCCTCAAAAAGTGAAAAAGTGACATACATCACAGCAAAGTAGAGCTGGCAGACCTTACAGCAATAAGCTTTTTTGTTGTGGTGCAATTGTTTTCCCCTCTCCTTTTTTAAACCATTACCTAGTCTCACACATAATTAGCCTGTCATTGTCATCGCAGTATTAACACGAGCTGCAGCCTGGGAAATAAAAGTAACAAAAAGAACACAAGCTGAGAATGCAAAAAAGCCACAAGAAGTGTGGCCTGGAGAATAACTATTGCAAGTACATGTATGAAATATGAGCTCACAAGGGTCAGACAATCAGTGAAATTCAGATCATGTTTAAGTCCCAAACAAGGTGGCATCAATTTGAAATGCATGTTCATAATTGCGGAGGGAGAGAAAAAAATGTATTGAGGTTCCACAGCTTTTTAAAGTCTGATAAATACTGTATTCTGTGACTTAACAACTCTGCTAACTATATGGCTAAGCTTGAAGAGTACTGGGTTTAAGAAGAAAATGATCCATGGGATATCTTACTGTTATGTACCAAATGATGTACCCACCTAAGTAAAATGTACTAAGTATGAATGGAAAGTATGAATGGAAAGCAGTAGTAGTTCAGGAAGCTTCAGAAATCATATCCAAAGTGAGTGACTACGCAATCATTTATTAGAGTGTGTAAGAGATGAGAAGACTCCCATGGAAGACATAAGAACATCAGCTTTTGTGTCAATCTTTGGCCTAAAGTTCATCCTCTAAACCATTCAGATCCTACAGTGTCTGGTTCTCTGCATTCCAGCAAGGCATGCCTTCAGAGGAGAGGCAATTTATCAGGACAGCCACTGCAGATGGCACACAAGCCCCTTCTTCAAATCCTACGCTACCACAACCATTATTTTTCTTCAAAGAACCTGCCACGTTTCTGGTAGTACTACCAGTTAATAAGTGCTAAAATTGCCAACAGAACTTCAGCTGTGGACTGGGTGACTTCACTGACAGACCTTTCAGATCAGAACAGAAGTACACAGGAGATCTTAGATGGTCTTCACATTATCTGGCATTTCAGTCCTTAAAATTGCATTTAAACAGTAAAATTCTAAGGAAAATAATTTGGGGAAAGGTCCCAAGACTTCTATCAGCTTTTTTAGACTGGACAGAAAATTGTTTAAAGTAAATAAAGGTTAGGAATGCTTGAATTTCCATGCTAATTGACTTGGAAGATGAACTAATGCTAATCAGCAAATCAAGACTTAAGACTAAATCACACTTTGATACGTAAAAGCCAACGGAAAATCCAAGAACTTGCTTACCGCTGATCACTATTAAAATTCCAGAACAATTTTTAAATAGGGTGAGGATGAAATGCATTAATCTTGAGGGAAGCTGGTGAGGGGTAAATGCACTCCAGCTGTTTATTGAAATAAGAATACTTTTCTAATTTTCGACACAGTACAATTCACTTTGGGAACTGAGCGCATCACTAACCACGATTACAACTACTGATCATCTGTGATTGATCGTGACTGCAACTATTATAAACTGTGATATATTTGCTAAAAGAGAAAAAAATATTTGAATAAAAAGTCCATGTATGATGTTTTCATCTGTGGCTGAATAAAAAGAGAAGGAGGATTTGTTGCTCAGTTTACAAATAAATCTGAGACACTGGAAGGCAACACTCTGAGGAAGTGATGAGTGGTTATAACAGTATCAGATCGGCTAGTAAGCAACTTTACTACTACTACTAAATTGATTAAGGTTAATAATTACTTCACTCATATTGACCTGTTGTATTAGCTGTACCAGCAACTATTACAGTCAGTAAGATCTCCCACCCCATTAAAAGAATTGCTTTCAAATGTTTCTTTCGCTGTTTGTATATAAATTATAGGAAAGAGAGAACATATTTTTTCACCCTGTAACAATTCCTGCACATGAAAACTTGTAGAATATTCTGATAGTTTTATTGCAGATACATTGTTACTGATTTTCTGAAGTATACTTAATTATTTTCTTCTTATAGTTTTTTCACTGATTTTAGAGCATTTCTATGCAAAGTAAGTGTTTCCTCTATCTTCATTTTTCATAAATTCCTTGTTCTCAAATGATTTTTATTTTTTTCATTATTTTACCAACTTACTAACCCTTGGACTGATTAGTCTTTCACGCAGCATCCACATCTGTGGCCAGTTACAGGATTTAAAGTCAGTGTCCTCAGTTAAGGACACTGTCCTTTAGACAAGTCGATGATGAACTTTCCTTAGGAAAGGTAAATTGGATTATGGATTATCTAATCTTCTCTGGGACTAGCCCATTTTATTTCCATAGTGAACAGATCAGCAATGCTTCCCTGAGCCCCACTCCTCCAGTTCAATTATGTCAAATTAAAACTGGATATTACACCATAAGACAATTTGTCACCTAAAGCAATACCGACGCCTTAGGTTTTAACTTTTATATTTTTCAAATCCTGTACTGCTTAGTATGTAACTCTGAAACTTCACACAGCCTTTTAGCTACTGTTCTCTCATGCTGGTTAGACATAACAAACCCTCTCTGGGCCTGGACTCAAGGACACCTAGATTGTCCCAGGCCACAAAACATGTAAACTAAAGCCTCTGACAGGGGGAGCAAACTTGGGATAATTACATCACTACATGAAATTATAAGTGGAGAATTAACTCTGATATGCAAATAGACCAAACTTATAAAAGTGTGAAGAACCTGTGACCCAGGGTCCATCTTGGGTGGAGCCCTTTGGAGGCTTTTGACTGCCCAAGGTGTACCTTTGAAGGCCCTTCAAAGAAATACCTGCTCTTATTCTCTTAATCTTGTCTAGCCTCTGTTTTCAGGTAGCCACTTCAAGGCATCAAGACAAGATTCAAGAAATTTCCTTTTGAGAGACGAAAGCTATGTGAGGTTTGTTTGCTTCTTTGCTTTTCTGCTTTCTATCCTCTGGTGAGCAGCAACAGAATGGAAACGGTGTAGCGAGACAAACTCCTACCTGCACCAGAAAGACATTTCCTTTGGTCAGATGGATGCAGGAAGCTCTCTGAGGAAAGCGTCGTTACAGGCTGCCACCTTCAAAGCTTTGGGAAAATGTGCAGAGGCCTTCACATTCGCCTAAGGCCTCAAATCTTTGACCAGCTCGTTCCCTGGACGGATGGTAGCATTTCAGTATTCATCTTCTGTCTGCCCTACACACGCCTTACATCTCTTTGTGGACATACCATGTTACAAATAAATCTGCAGCTTATCAGTTTCTCCTGTAAGACTCTTAATTACTACCTTGGATTGCTCCCCCATTCCAGGCTCTCCCCTCAGAACCTTCTTGCTCCACCAAAACACAAGCATAACTTACTGTACCAACACAACCTTATGCAGGCTAGCAGTTCCTGCATCCCTCACTGAAACTGGAAGATGAATGAACGCAGGAAAACCCATGGCAGCTGCTATGTCAACTTGAAAGCCAAGTGAGGAGAAAAAATACCTTAGGAATTTCAGGTTAAAAAGTAATTTAGTATTTTTTTCAGAATTAGTTGGTTATGGATGAATTTCTTAAAGTTGTCTACATTTTTTTTCTTACAGTAAGGAGATGAATTATATGTGATGGTTGTACATATATATAAGCATCTCTTCTTTGTTATACAACTGATATCTACATAATTTGATGCTGACTGCTCCATCTTAGCAATACATGTGCATGTGAGTGTGTAACTGTGTGTTTTCAAGGCCTATCCTGATTCTACAGCAAAAAATACGCCAAGCAAACACTGCTCCATAAACACTAAGAACCTACACTCAATTAATTTTACTCTTTGCTAAGGCTTCACAGTTGAGCTACAGTAGATGTAAGACATCACACAGATTTAATTCAAAGCTATTTAAACAAAGACTTTCGTAAGCCAGGAAGAAGTAGACAGATGACATAAAAGCCTTAATTTGGCGGAGACGTGCTTCCTGCTGTTAGCTTTTCCCATTCCTCACAAAGGTGTATGGAACAAACAGAGGTGGTGGACGCACCCACTAAGTCCTGCCTTAGGATCCAGCTTGTCACTGCAAAGGTCAGAGCTTACAGGTGTAGTGAACAACAGCAATGCCTACTGAAGGACTGCTACTGGGCCATCCAAAATAGTGTGCACCCCACCAATTTTACCTACTTTATGATCATGAAAAAACAAGTGTAAGACCAGGACCCTAAAGACATCTTTCACGATGTAAGAGATCATTCCCTGAATCCAGCGTACATCAGCTCAATACCAGATGCCTCAACTTTTTTTTTACTGGAGTCAATAACAAAACTTTTCAAAATGTGCAACAGTCTGCCTAAAGATAAGGAATTCACAGCACATCTTTGTATTCTGTAAGACTTTCCAACTCACCATATTTTTCTCACAATTTCCCTTCAATCATGGCAACTATTTAACTTAAGGTAAATGGACTTTGTGATTTCAAATTAGCATTAACTAATTTTTATGTAGTTATCTGCCATGAAATTCCAACATTAACCATTTCTGTGTGACTGTATACGTATTTCAGAAATAAAAAAAATTCACACTTATCAACTCAAATATTTACTTCTGTACCTCACATTACATAAAATTTTCTCTTCACAGTCCTGGTATAATTCATATTTGAATTCTTAACTATGTTCTGCAAAGAAGCCCTAGAGCTGCAAGAGAGAGGATGGTGACTTCTTCCAACTACAACAACAAATTAAAATGCCTAAAAACAAAAGGTATACACTAGGAATAAAAGGGTGCCTGTAAGAAAAGTCCAAGATCATACATGCATACGTACAGAGTTCTTTCCATTCACTGAGACTGGACTATTAAGGTTTATGCTTTGCAAATAAATCCTATTAGACATTCTGGGTAAGTAGCCATAAAAAGTGAAAAAAACCTGATGAAATCATTCCAACTTATTACTGTTCCTCATAAAGGTGACATCCATTTTTCTGGACATGCAGTGAGAAAAGATGAACCAGAAATCACACTGATTATACAGAGACACTTGAGAATTTGACTTCCCTAAAAAGAGTTTGCATTATGGCTGATTTAACATATAAGATTATGTTTAGAGGTGTTACTATATTTTTTTTTAATTATAATTATTTATTTTTAGACTGTCTGGCCAAAAATTGCAAGGAGTGCCTGACAGACAGAAGGAAGTGTGGCAATTCCAAAGGCATCCAATAAGCTTTTTCCTCTCAAATGGCATAGTTCTGCTAGAGTGAACAATACAGCATAACTGGATTAATAAAATTTTAATATGTCTTACAATTAAATAACTTATATTGAAGCTACATTGTGGATAAATGTATTTCCCACTGACTTCAGCATTAGTTTATGCTGAAATTTCTTTAGCCTAGTGACATTTGAAAGCAGCAAGTTTTATTTCTCAGAGAAATTGCCTGAGCTTACTCTATTATGACTTGACATTTACATCACAGTCATAGCCTGCAGCTCCAGCCAAGATCAAACCCTCACTGTTCGTGCTCATATAAATGTATGGTCCCTGCTCCAGGGAATTTAAATCTGAGGTCATCTGCTAAGCCAGCTACAGAAAACCAGAGAATCTAAATAAAAAATTACTAACGTAGCCATTTAGACAACTACAACCCTGAGGTTATAGTTACTAACATACTTTTAAAAGCCTGAAGGAGGATCTTTCTTCCCTACAGCAAAACTACTTTTGCATGCAGCCCACATAATCTGGGTAAATATGCTTTCTACGATGGAAACCAAACAACATGGATTTGTTGTGTGGCCTAGTATTTGAATATAGCAGCTTTTCTTGTGCATTAACACCATGCTATGATTCAGACCACTGAGAAAGAGTCATTAATTTAGAATTCAATTTATTTTACTTGTACATGAAAGGTTTGCCTTACCGATTTTGCTGAAGTTTTATTATGTTTGCTTAGATGAAGGCATACTTCTTAGAAAGGGTTTAATTTTCCATTTCAAAAAGCAGGACTTGTTGAAGTCTGCACTCAGGTCTTACTTTTGATTGTGAAATGCACTTTAACTTGATTTCTATGTCACCAAAACTGGACAAATTTTGAAGGGCTATGTGCAAGTCAAAGACCTGGACTTTTCTCTTAATGCAAGGCAACTAAACAGTGCACTGCTTAGCTCTACTTCTGTATTAGTTGCTCTTAATCCCTTTTAAGATTCCCTTCTCAACTCCTACCCCACAAAATTCCCACATATATTAAAAAATCAAATTCAAATATAGATCAGTCAATACATATCAAACACACAGCTGTCAATGCTTAATCCTTTAAGTTATTTTACCTTGCCTAAAGTCTACTGCTTCATGTAACTGTGCAGCCTGCCAGCGAACTGTGAGGACTCGGCATCCAAAATTCAATTGTATCCTATTTGGGAAGCTCATACGGTGGGATGTTGATGAGGTTTCTCAACTCTCCTTCATTCTGTCTTCCCTGCATAGGTGTCCTTTGCAAGAAATTCTCTGGTGTCAGATAAAATACCTTCAGGCACTATTAGCATTACAGAGACAGTGCTTTTCCAATCAGTGCTGCAGCAATTGTTGGTGACCCAGCCTGTTGTAATTCTGCAACTAAAGTAAGACTCATTCTCTCTCACGACACTTCCTTAAACATGCTTATGAAAGATTTTGCTGTCTCAAACACTTTTTTAAGCAAAACCTATTGAGCTTATTGCTTCTTTCTTTGGAAGCATGCCCCATATAAAGGTTCTCTACAGTGTGTGTTTCCAACTGTTCAAGACTGTTAGACTGTCACTATATCCAGTATTTTCTCCTATGCTCAGCTTGTTGTTAAGATGTGGAAAGACAGTGGGCTTTTTTTGGAACTGTACTAATCTTTCGTAATTTATTTGCAAACTACTTCTCTGAATACTTAGGAAAAACAAAACACTTGTTTTTCATGGCTGGAGAGTTTTCACTTTAAATTTCTCTGTTTGAGTATTTGCTTTCATATGCTGTATTTGACATTCCTTCATCACTTCGGATCAGACAAAGGAAAATTAAAAAGGTAGATACTTTGCTCAAATATAATTTTGTAGGGGTTTATAATTTTCTGGAGGAAAAAAGTATAAATATTAGAACTGAATCTTAATACCTATAAAGCCTAAAAGTCTAAAAACTTTACACAGTAGAATGCGTAATATGAATTTCATTATTAGAACTCCTTTTTCTTCCTCTTTAACTAAGTTTGCAGATTTTCTGTTAAAAGAATGCTTTCTTGTTAATCCGAATCTGAGTTAAATTCTTGAGTTAACTTTTAATGTTACACTTGGAATACTTTCTGCAATGCTATTTAAATTCTTTTACTGCATGACTGCATATCTCTGTTATGAAGAACTTTATTGGTTTGCTGGACATACTTCAAGTCTCATTAAAGATTACTCAGGATTTTGTTTCACTAGTTATTTTCCCACCAGCAACAAACTATTTTGTTGCACCTTTCACCAACCTTGATTTGATGAATTTTATGCTTTCGGGGTTTTTTTCAAGTCACTTGCCAATAAAGTTGCTCAAATACCGTATTTATTAAAAGTGGCTGCATCTTCTGCTTAGTTTGCAATAGTGGATGAACCTACGATGAATGCTTAATGAATTGAAATAATGATTGAGGTTTTAACTATTATTATCATTTTCTCTGATTGGGATTACATCAACATTCATATTATTCATAGCAGTATCCTTTGAACTCTGAAGGCTATGAAGAAACTGAGATGCCACTTTCAAGTTAGGGAAGTTCTGAAAGCTTTTAGGCTTCATGGGGAATTTAAAATCCCAGCCTGACCTCATCCCATCCCCAGGGAGGTGCCTGATGCCAGAGCTGGAGCTGCCCCTGTGCCTCCCTCACCTGCCCTGCTTGATCTGGCAACTTATAAGTTCAACACCAGCTCCAAACCATTGCCCTTTTTACTGCCATCAGCACAAAGCCAAGCCTGCCACAAGCGGGACTTCGCCCCTCCTCGCGGGTTGTGTCAGTGGAAGTATCAGTAATGCTGCAAGGCACAGACACTAGCAAACAGTTACTTAAAAAACAACCCAAAACTTATTAATTTACATGCTTTGCCTTGGGTAACACTCCCAGACAGACCCAGATTTCACACAGAGCATGCACAGTCTCTGAGTGGCAGCAGCCTCTGCATGTGCCCCTGCAGCAGTGGCCACCAAGCTTGGGCAAGATCCCCAGACTCTTGTGCTGGATTCCTACCACCTGTCCCTGAGCCATCACACCAGCACTACGTCTCCTAGATATCTTACATTCTGGCATGGCCATTTCTGCACCCAAAGAAATGGCTTACGTGGATCATTTAAAATTATCCACATGCAGTTTGGCAAATTTGATGGTTGAAGCTGTCTGGTGATGGCCACTTCCAGAGCAGCTGCAAAGAGAAATGCTGAAATAACACTGCTCTAATTCTGATTATGAATAATCGTTTGGGTTACATACTTTCTGTGTAAGAAAAAACCTAAGTGCTTAGTTTAAAATAACGATGTTCTATTCCATTCAGCAGCACTGCTTTAAGACCAACCCAGGTGAGTATTGGAAGATCAGTAATGCCAGAAATAGGCCCATTTTCTCATGACAACACTGAATTCTTAGCAGAAACACGGCAAGCTATTTTGTCAAATATTACAAAAAAATACCAAAGTTCAGGACCACCAGCTTTCGCCGTTTTTTCTGAATGTTTAGGCACACATGGACAAATCATTCTATATCACTCCGAATCATAGAATGGTTTTGTGCTGGAACATGTACGTAGTCTACATGTTATGTAGTCTTTCTTGGCAAGACTGAAGGTTTTAAAATGCTAATCACAACCCCCAAAACTCAAAAATCAAGCAGTATATGACTTGTTGAATTTTCTTGCCAAGTCACAGTAAGAGGTGATCTGAAAGTCAGTTTGCTAGAAACAGATGTTCATTTTAGGAGGGTCAAGCTAAATTTTCTTGCTTTTCAACATGATCAAATAATTTTGACACTGCAGCCATATATATGTTATTGACTTCTTTAAATACAAAATGAAAAATGCTCACATTTACATGCAGTGTATCAAACCTCACACTGCATCGCAATCTATTTCACTTAATATTCAAATAATTAATTTGTAGTTTCAATCACCACATTTTTACTCTGCCATCTTTTGCAGATGTCTAGTTGCTTAAAAATCCTTAAAAATACAGTATGAAAAGAAAATTAGTTCATTAAAAATTTTTGAGTCTTTGTATATACACAGTGATATAATGTGGCCATTACAGTGCAAGAAACAAAGTGACTCTATACAGCCTATGGACAATTACTGAAATGCTAACAATCTCCTGACAACGTTAATAATTCTTTGATGGCTATGTCCCCTTGGGGCTTTCTTTGGATTAAACTGAAGTGATTAATTTTCACTTCAGAAGCGTAGAAGATATTTAAGCACACTGGTAAAAAGAAACCACTAAACACAGGCCGTTAGTTCAGTATCCTATATTTCAAAATACTTTGTCTGATGAAAAAAATTGTTTTCTGGAGTAAAAATGGAACAGAAATTATTGCAAGGCAAAAAAAGCAAATGATGAAGAAAGATTGCTCAGTCACACTGACCCAAGCTGCCCTGTGGCATTTAAATATTCCCTGGAGTTCCTGTGTCTGTTAGGCTTTTCCTGCCGAAGAGATGAGACAGCATTATGCAAATGTGCAATGGGAAAAGACAATTTCCTTTAGCAGTAAGGCCACTAATTCTAACAGGTCTTCTGTAAAGAAAGAACTATTCACTGACTAGTGAAAGCATGTGCCAGGTATGAAAAGTTCAGGAGTATTACTGACAGATGCATCACTTAGTGCAGATTGCGCACACAAAAAATTAAAAGCAGTGCTGCCATCTCTTGGTTGCTTTTGGCCGTAGTAAACACGCAATGTATTTGCCACATATGAAAAAAACAAGCAAACAATGAAACTGCAGAAATGAATGTCACAAAGTGACACTCTTCAGCAATGTCCAAACAACAGGACATGAAATGGTGACATTCAAATATTTCAGTAAATGGGGCTACCCCTACAGATTAAGTTTGTGCCTCCCTATTTGCCACACAGGAGACACGTATACAGCGGTGGATGTTTTCCCCCTTTCTCTTCTTGCCTTTGGGGTAATTTTACTTCCTGACAGAAGATCATATTTGGGTTAGACAGAAAAAAAATATCTCAGAGAATATTTAGGACATTATCTGTTAAATCCTAAGCCTAAAAGTGTATGAGTCCTGCAGGGAAGATTTCTGCTGGGTTTTGTTTTTTTACTCAAGGGAATATGTGTTCTACATCTCTATTTTTTTATATGTATGCATATAAGTTTTTACGTATATACAAGAATGTATAAGCAATGCAGTTGCCCTGTTACCTTGGAGGAATAAAATTCATTTATCAATACTACACAGATGTTGGGTCCTGCTCTTCTGGCAGAATCCAAAAGGCAAAAATTCCCAATGGAACATCAGAGTCATAGCACTCTCTTCTCTTTCTTTCTACATTTCAACCCCCCCTGCAAACCAGGGTTGTATTATATTTCCTTCCATTGGAAAAATATAATAAATCATGGTGCAAGAGAAACCTACATCCTGTCTCTCTTATGAGTTAACACTCCTAAAATTCTTAAAAATAGATGCTTATTGCTGTGGCCCTATTCACCTAAGCTTTTGCTTGGATAAAAATTTTTGAGACCCTGAAAACAGTCCTGTCTTACTTTTTAAGACACTCCAATGAAATGGAACTTGTGTATATATAATGCTTGTGTGGAATATTTCCTCCCTACAACTCCAGACTCTCTTAAGTCCTCAGCTGAAAATCTAAAACTTGAGTCAGTCACTGGTCTGTCCTAAAACACAAGTTAAAATGTTGTCCAGAGTAAATTCATTGGACATAGTGTAAGTCAAGAAATTCAAAAGCACTTTCTGAAAAAGGTATCTCATTTAAGCTTGATTTCTTCTTTTAGATTAAAAATGATATACACAAAAGAAAAAACCACCATTTGTTATTCCAAATTCAACAATGAAATGAAGTTGCTTCATTAGGTACTTTCTGGTACCCTTGCAGGGCTCTTGCCCTTGCTTATCACGAAACTATAGAGAAATTCAGGTTACAAAGGACCTCTGAAGACCATTTAGCCCAGCTCTCTGTTCAGAGCAGGTCCAGCTACATCAGGCTGTCAAGGTTGTGTTTGTGTGAGGATTCAATATTTATGAGGATGAAATTCCACAACCGAAGTGTGCACCTGTTCCCAAACCTGACTGCTCTCATGGTGAAAATAAAAGAAGCCACAATATCTGATCAGAATTGGCTGTGCTGCAGTCTGTGTCCGTTGCCTTTCATTCCGTCGCTGCTGGCTCATGTCTACTGTACACCAGGGCCCCCCGAGCTGCTTTCTACCCAGGCTGCCCCAGCCGTGCTGCTGGATGGGGCTATTCCATTTCACATGCAAAACTTAAACTGTGTGTAAAATGAGAAGAACTGCAGGACATGAGACAATTGTCACGAGTGATTAAATGAAGTAGAGGGTGGAAAAGTAATAGCGACTTTAATAACTCTTTTCAATGAGTACCCACCTCAAGGGTTAGTTTTGTTTTGGGCGGGTTTTTTTGTTTGTTTCGTGTTTGTTTTGGCTTTGTTTTGTTTTACAGCAGCTATTCGGCAGCTAATTTCTTTGTCACCAGGGTACAGGTGCAGGATGGGAAAGGCATCAGATTATCAATTATCTGATGTAGCAGGACGGCCAAGTAACGAATTGCAATTTATAATATAATTCTGTCACACACAGCTTCCTGCTGCTTTCCTTCTGCATGGATAACTCATGACAGCTCAGCTGCCTTTAGATTTGGATGCAGATAAGCACTCTCTGGTATTGGGGCCCCTCTGTAAGTAGTATGGGAAGAAAAGGAGAAAAATGAAAAGCCAAAACACAAAATTGAAAAAAAACCTAACCATGATAAACAGAATATAAAAGCTGCCATAGATCAAACTAAGACATTCTGCCTAGAGCTGCAAAAGTGTGCTAGTAATTAATATGTCACATAACACAAGAGAAGAAGAGAAATGCTCGGTTACTGAGCTGCATGGAAACAAAACAAAAACCTTCAGTACACTGTACAAACTTAACTGATTAAAATTATCTCAGTATCATAAAACCCTGTATTGTTTATCAATATTGATACAGTCAAGCAATTCAATTGGTGCACTCAGACATTTATCTTTTTTCTTCCAAGATACCAGCTTTTTTGTCTATGGGGATATAAGCAAAAATAACCTTTACATGAAGAAACTTACAGTTAAGGCTGAATGGATATACCCACCTACTTAGCCGAGGTTTTGACCCGACATGTCCAAAATAAAAAAGAATTCTTAATCCTAAAGTTTGTTTAATTATTTAAAATTGAAGAAGTTCCAATAAAATCAAGAACCACTGGGATATACCATTCTGAACCATCTTTCCTTATATTACTGACCCAAATGTTCAATAATAAAAATGATAAATGATCCTTCATCAGATTATATTGACTAGTCACAAACATGACAAGAGAAACAAGACTGCGGGAGATGGAGTAATAAGTTATGCTACAAACAAATTTTACCTCTCAGTGACATCAAGAATACAGAATCACCTTTCATACTCAAATTGTATTGGTTAGAACTGCTTAAAGTAATTTAAAAGAAATCACAAATAATGCTTTTTAAGATATGATATGCCTGCTGCAGTATTTTAGCATATAATTCAAGCATTATTTGCCTTGAAAATAGCGTTTCAAATTAACTAGGGGCATCCAAAGGGCATAGCCCTGTAGTGTGGAAGTCACCAGATGTAAGAGCTGGGACTGCTCAGCCTGGGGAAGAGAAGGCTCGGGAGGAATCTTATTAATGGCTATAAATACCTGAAGGGAGGATGCAAAGAAGATAGAGACAGACTATTTGCAACTGGTGAGCAGAGACAGAACAAGAGCCAGTGGGCACAAAGTGAAACACAGAAAGTACTGCATGAACATCGGGAGACACTTTCGTACTGGCCAAGTAGTGGCACAGCTTGCCCAAGGAGGTTGTAGCATCTCCATCCCTGGAGACATTCAACAGCTGCCTGGACATGGCTACGGACAAGTAGATCTAGGTGGTTCTGCTTGAGAGGTCCCTTCCAACATCAACTATTCCATGATATCGAGTAGGCATAAGAATAACTGGCACATAATACGGCTTTGGTGTCACAGTACCAAAAGCAACCATCCTGTACCAACTGTAGGAGCTAATGACCATACGTAGCTATCAAAATATTTGAAGACATTCTCCAAGGTCTAAAGCATAATTTCTGTATGACAGTTGCTCATATAGTTTTCCAGGGCATTATGTTTATTAGTTTCAATAGCATTTGGGTCATAAATTAAACACTTTCCTACAGTCACAAACTATACTAACAAGAACGTTAATTACTCCAGTGTTTTATGTGCCATTGACCTTCCGCAAGTATATAATCTACATAACTATGAATTTTTATAACAGCACCAGTCTCTGACAAGGCTTTTATTTATCACTTCGTTAGTTGCAATATCTAACCCTAGTAGTTTATCTGGTGGACCAACAACAATCTGGAACCAAGTTTTCTACTTTTTCATGAGACACCTCTACTCTCATCAGTGCAGCAACATACTGTCATTATTGTGACTGATGGACATTCTGTGGAATTTTATAGGTGGGACAGTGGGACAGAGGGTAATGCCATAACCACCTGTAACTTTTTTTTCAGTACCACTCCTATGGATTTTCCAGGCTGCAATATAGGAATGCTTGACAGTATTAATTAGTATTTTCACTGAATCTCATTTCTTGTTAGGTATTTTCTTAGGAATCTTACTGATAGTAGTTTCTATTTTTATTTAGAAAAATTAGAAAAATGAAAATAAAACACCCTAACCCAAGGGACATTTTCAGAAACTAAATAATCATATTTATTTATATAAGACCAACAATACAGGCTGGGGGCAGAGCTGTTCAGAATGGAATACCTCTTTTGCTGCTCTTTTGTTCACAAGTACTACCTCACTGTTCTTTGCTAATATACATGCATGGTTTTCTTATCTACTTAAACTCGGACTGCCTTGCACAATGTATAAAGTTCAATTAATGATGGTTTTGTCTTATATAAGCTCAAAGGGAATACTACTCTTCCTAAACAAATATGTCCATAGCAGTGAATTTAAAGGCTTAAAGACAGCAGCACTTCACAAATCATTCACGAAGTGGCCAGTAATAGTGGCTTAGTTATTGAAATGATGAGAGAAGAGACAGAATGTTATCTTTATCAAAAATTCCTTAGTGCAGCCCACTTCTCACTCTAAATTCACAAAATGTCCTGTTTTAGAAAACCAGCGTGACTTCCAGCATTCAACACAGCTCTTGGTTATTCTGTAAACCGTACATCCACGTGCAGCCTCTGAAGCCTCTGCATCCTCCAGTGTCATGTCTCAAAGAAATCCAGGCACTATCAGTTCTTCCTAACTGTCTGTTAACCATACGACTTGCCTTAAAAAGAAATCAGCTGGTGTGGAGACAGCTAGAGAAAAGGAAAATCCATCCCAAATTTTTCTCTTTCTTTCATACCGCCATTATGAAGATAATAGACAGTGGTACATTCTGTACTATTTGTCTCTCTCCCCTTCTATGAACTTCTCACAAGAGAGCTCCCTAGCTATAATGAAGAATAAAAAAAAAAGACGTGTTCACAGAAATTCCAAGATTAAAGAGTTTGTTATGAAACTATCTTCAGTTTCCAATGTTAACCCATTTCAGTGTACTATCTGAGGTCAATTCACTTTCCTAGAGCATCTGTGAAGCACGTTCCACAGCTAGAAACCTTTTACAGACAAGTTTCCACAGGCTCACCACCTTTAAGGATGAGCCGTAAGCTTAAGAGCTTATGTTATCCACAGCTGCGGTAAAGATAAAAGCAAACTTCCTAACAGCCAGGTAGCAGTCTTTGATAGTGGCCCAATGGCAGATTTTCTCCTAGGGCCTCATTTGAAAAAAGATCTGAGCCTGTCTCAGACAAGGTTGTTACCTTGAAGCCAGAGAAGAAAACCTACAAGGAAGGAACTGAAAACATTTTCAGAACGGTGAATGAGGCCCATTTGACAGCAACATGTGTCTCCTTCATCCTCCAGGACAGAGAGAAGTGTTTGCCATGGATGTGGCAATGATTTTAACATTATCAGTGCATTTTCACTGTTTTTCTTCTACATCTGTCCTACCCTACTTCCCTATTATGCTAATGTAGGATGTCAATTTTAAGGAAGGTATATGTGCCTATGAAGCTTAAATTATAACTGTGAATGAAAGAGGAAATTATAAATCAGTCATGGCTGAGTATCAGTGATCATCTGTGTGCACATCCAGGATGTCAGTCATCAGTTCCCTGGGTGGACCAAGACCTGCCACGCTTGAGCGAACACAAGTGACACTGTGTTCTGGACCTGGACTGATCTGAGCCACTGGACTAAGCGATCTCCATGCCGGTGGTTTTTCAACAAACAGCCTGTCAGTGAGCATACGGTGCAAAAAATATATCCAGCTGATCAGACACTCTGGAATCAAGGAGGAACATTTCTCAGTTAGGGTGAAAATTGATGAAGGGCTATTTTTCCTGCCCCTAACTCATCTTTCCTGAAGAGCAGAATGAGATTTAGATTAATTAACAGAGATGTATTACTATGCTCAGCCAATGGTTTGCCTCTTACTGCTACACCCTGCACAGAAAAAAATATTTCTCAGATGAAAAGACTGCCCAGAGTATTGCTGAGAGAGCTCTCTGACTATCCAGGGAGAACTTCAAAGCATCACATGGTGGGGACTTTTTGATTAATCAAAATAAGAAACACAATAAAAAAACCACAGCACAGTCACATGAACAGTTTGATTTTGAAGAAATCACAGTACTGCTTAAAACCTGTGTTTATCTAAGACTTCAAGTCTCCCCAAGTCCAGTGCAGACTCACATCCTTAAATGTAAATTGGGAGTCAAGGTAGAACCAGGAATAGTTCTTCCTCACTGAGGAACTGTAATGTGAGCTGGTCACTTCAGGTATGCTTCAGATACAAGAAACCCACAGCAAGCAGCTGTCCAAGCAGAAGCTAAGGATCTACTTGAGGAGTCTTAGGCTATAACTTCTTTAAAAGAGATTGTTCCGTCAAAGCAATACTAGGTGAAAGATGAGACCTAAACCAAACTGTTATTCAAGACACAGCGAAATTATGTTTACACATTTTGTCCAGAAAGAATTGAACCAAGGCTGTTTGACAAGTTATATTTGTCACCAAAATGGCCACATAATCAGTGGAGAAATAAAATCATGACATAACCATTAACTAGAAGAGGTTAAAAGAATCTCTGGACTGGTACACTTTCCTACACGCAGCTTAAGTTGTTTTTGTAGCATTATTAGGCCCTAACCTATACAGAGGAAAGGTCTCATAAGAGATCCTCATTTGTATCATCCTGCACTGTGCCACGAGCTATCGTATTTTGCACATCTTTAATAGGTATTATAATCACATAAGTCTTCATTTTATTTCTAAAATTCTAAAGGGCATATATACAATTATCCATAGTGAACCTATAATGAAACAACTTTCTTTAAAAAACACTTCCATTTCAATTTCTAATAAACCATTTTTCTTTCAAGCTTTACTACTTACACAGCATCCTGGATCATTTGAGATGCTTCTTCTGTTTATTAGACATCAACTGACCTTGGCATAACATCCACCTCAGAAATAATTTTAGTGAATGAAATTATGTTTAGCTATATGAGAAAGACCTAGACAGTTCCAATGAGAGAATATACAGCTTAATAGAGGTCCAGGCTTCTTGAATTGCATTACCACTTGCATCAGCCTAAATGATCCTACAACAACCATCTCATATTGACAGTTTGCAGATTTATGCACTGTGTAGCAGAGAATCAGCCTTATCACAGCTCATCCACTATCAAGTGTTTGGAAAAGATAAGAATTCATTTGCATTTTTAATGATGGTTCAATGTCTTGACTTCTCTGCAGATGCTACATTGACAAATATAAATTACAGCTGCAAAAATTCACTTCCTCTAGGCTTACTACATATATTTTGGGGATATATTTCTTCAGTAAAGATCAAGTACTTGTACGGCACCAACTGACACAGGTGAGTAATTATGCAGTATTTAAAGCTATATTTATTCTTTGATGAAGTATTTTACTACAACCTACAACCTCCTGGATCAGAGGACTGCAAGCCTTATTTGCATTCCAAGTCCACCCTTTCAGTAAGAGAAATCACTAAAAAGGGTTGTCAGTTGATATACACAACACAGAAATTATTTTTTCAATCCCTAATTTTCATCCCTGTTCTGCCCTCATCAGAAGAATATGCATGGAAGACTGAAGTAGTCCACATTCATTTGCTAAATTGCCTAGATATTAATGATAGGTATTGGGCAGACTTTGAGTTATCTCCTTTGTTTAGTTTTAACAGATACCTGTTGTTTCAACAATATCCTTGCTCAAAAAAGTATACTAAAATGAATGTATGATACCCTGATACTAAAACATTCACAAAAAGACAATCTAAGATACTGTTAATGACCGATGCACCATGTATTTGACATTAAGATTAGCATATGACCTTCTTACTACAAAGGTTTTAAAAAAGTGTTTTAAGTCTCCTGAGAAGCTAAGCTGAGATGAAGAAGAACTAGTAAACATAACATAAACCACCTTCCAAGTCTTTTAATAAAACATTTAGTTCTGATACATTTCTAGGAATGTACACTGAGTTTATATGCTTTCTTAAGTCTTTACCCATAGTTCTGTATACGCTGAACTAAACACTAATCATTCACTTTCAAGATGTTAACTCCTTATACCGTGTGACTATGGAACATTAACCATCCCTGCTCAAATCTCAATTGATTAACAAGGCAGCGGCACATCTTTTGAGGGATTTGGTAAGGCATGGTAGATAAAGACATTTATCTAAATCCACGCTGACACATATAATGGGCAACTTCACTGAAGGATTTGTATTTAAATCAGCTAAAGCATCTTGTATCATCATCACGTGTTTTACAGCACCTATTTCAAAAATGCAACAGCAATTTCCTGGAGGAGCTTCCATGGGAAACAGCAAAAGAAGAGGGAGGTTGCACAGCGCTTCTTCCACAGGGTTCACTTTAAAATTTACAGTTCCATTATACACTACAGCATGTTCCACTGCAGTGACAGTTATACACAACTTTCTCTCCCACTAATGCCTTGGTTATACACAAAAGATACAAAAAAGTGGAAGTAAATCACTGTTGACAGTGAATACACTGTAGGAAACTCAAATATGTTTTGCTGTAACAGTGATGGATGGACTGTTGAGTGGATAAGGAATTGCTCAGATGGTCATATCCAAAGAGTAATGGTCAATGGCTCAATATCTGAACAGAGATCAGTCATGAGTGGTATCCCTCAGGTGTCCAGGGACCAGGACAGTTTAATGTCTCCATCAACGACACAGAAGGATTGAGAGCACGCCCAGCGAGCCTGCAGATGACACAAAGTTGAGCGGTGCAGCTGACATGCCCAAGGAATGGGATACCATTCAGAGGGATCTGCACAAGCCTGAGAAGTGAGGGAATCTCATGAGGTTCAACAAAGGCAAGTGCAAGGTTGTGTGCCTGGGTCGGGCTAATCCCCGGTATCAACAGAGGCTGGGAGATGAAGGGACTTGAGAGCAGCCCTGCCAAGAAGGACTTGGGGCTGCTGGTGGATGAAAAGCTGGACATGAGCCAACAACGGGCACTTGAAGCCCAGAAAGCCAACTGTATCCTGGGCTGTATCCAAAGAAATATGGGCAGCAGGTTCTCCCCCTCTCCTCCAGTGGGTGAGACCACACTTGGAGCATTCACCGCTCTGGGATCCTCAGCACAGGACAGACATGCAATGGGTTCACGAAACAGTCACAAAGATGATTACAGGACAGGCTGAGAGAGTTGGGTTTGTCCAGACTGGAGAAGAAAAGGGTCCAAGGAGACCACAGCGTCCTTTCAGTACTTACAGGGTGCTTCTAAGAAAGATGAAGGCAGACTTTTTTAGTGGAGCCTGTTGTGATAGGACACGGGGTAATGGTTTTAAAGTGAAAGACAGTAGATTATATTACATGTAAGGACGACATTTTTTTTACGAGCCTGGTGAAACGCTAGAGCAATTTGCACAGAGAGCTGGTAGATGCCCCATCCCTGGAAAGATTCATAGTCAGGCTGGATAGGCTTCTGAGCAACTTGACCTAGTTGAAGACGTCCCTGCTCTTTGCATGGGGTTGGATTAGACGATCTCTAAAGATACCTTCCAACACAAACTATTCTATAATTCCATGACGATGAAAACTAACAGCTGGATGTGACTTGTGAAATTTAAGAAATTTTCACAACATGTCTCTGAAAATACAGGCACACATCAGGATGCAATATTTTATTACAGTATGAAACTTTTTCTCAGTAGTACCTACTCTGTTATTAAACACAATACTTTAAGCAGCAACAGTGCTATTTCACACACCCATAGACAAATGGAAAACTTGGCAATACCCAGTTAGGCTAATTAATGTGTGTCCATCAAGAGAGGATAAAAACAAGTGTGTATTTGTTGGACTGTATATTTAGTATTTGCTGACAACAATTTTGTTAGCAAACAACATACTTGTTTTCTTAGACTTCTATCTCTTAATTACTAGATTTTTCCTCAGAAGTGAAATATTTGACTTCTATTTTATAACCTTTCATCCTACAATATAATTTTATTTGTACTCTCAGACATTCATATTTTCCACTAAGAACTTAATATTTGTACAAGTATTTTGATTTTTTTCTAATGAGAGAATCATTTGCATCTAAGATGATACATCAAATTCTTCAGCTTTGAAAGAGGCTTAAAGTAATTAGGCCTGCAACTCTTCCTTAAAACCAACAAGAATTGATAACTTTATCAAGACGTCTTTGAAAATCTTAATCAGAAGATTAATTTACTAATTTCAAAAATTTTTCTTCATTGACCTAATGTATCTTGTATAAACAATTTTAAGTTCTTGCTCACATTAGCCATAATCTTTTTTTTCCCATACTTTTACACCTCTTTGTTTCTATTTTACATAATTTTGTCTTTGTGGTTCCATGTATTTGCAATGTTCACATTTCGCTTAGGCCCAAGACACAAGGACAAGTGTAGACAGCACTTGTGAATGCAGCACACGTGTGGGCCTGTGTGAGGCACAGAATATGCTCATGCATTTTAGGATAACTGAGAGAAGCATTCCTTGGCTCAGTGCTCTCAGCTCCACACAAAATGAAATCACCATCTAAGCCTCTACCCTTCTACCTCTTGCAAGCAATGATTGGACAGATAACTTATTGCTGTAATGAAAAATGTTTCATCCACAGACACCCTACAAAGAAAAGAAAGAACAAAAAAATGCACTAACCCAGGCCCACAGTGAGTTATAGACTTGGCATTGCAAAACTGAAGTCAAATTGCAAAGTTAATTCCATCTTGTGAAACCAGTGAAGCAAACCCAGATGCTTTAGGCATTTTCTTCAGTCCCACACTCAGTCCCCTCACCCTTTAGACATCTATCCTCCTAGTTCATCTACTCTTGGTTGCTTTCTATCACCAATGCACTTAATTTTATTAATTTAATGAAGTCAGAGACTTTTTTTTTTCTATTGGTAATTTTTGCATCCCTTTAGCCTGATGTTAAATAAAGATGATAGGTAGTGTCCACAGTATACTACAGGTTACTGTATGCATCAGAAAATCTTATCTGTAAGGTAAACTACTCACAATACACTACAGACCACGTAAACTAAATCTGAGTCAATGCAGCAATAATAGCTCCTTATTTTGCTGAAAATATTTCAGTGCAACATTTGAACTATTTCAAAAATTCAATCAAAGAAGTGTCCATGTATGCTGTCAAAGCCCTGGGCTTTTAGCAAAATACAGATGTAGTCATCCATGGCTGTTTATCTGACCTGACAGCTAACAAAATTACACACAGCTCTAGTGTTCCAGCATCCCTTTATGAGGAAAAGGTTGCCGCCTTCTGCTGCAGACTCCACACCCACCACTTAGTTAACTCATAGGTTTAAATAGGATTAGTCCCTACACTCCAGGAGCTCTTCGAATTAATTCAGTTTCCTCCCTTTGACCTCTATGATGGAGCATTAGTAAGTCCTCAGGTGGTAAAACAATGCATTAATATTGTTCATTGACCTTTTTTTATTTTTTAAGCAATTTTATATAGGCAACCTTAAGATTGCAGCAGCTCATCTTTTTGCATTCAAATACAAGTACTGTACAAAAGCACTAACTAAATACATTGATGGAATGGGATAAAATTTGACATTTTGGAATGTAGGAAATGTTACTAAATCAAATTTTTAGAGTGGTATAAAATTCTCATTTTATTAGAAGGAATAAATCATCCAGTGCACATTCTGGTATTTGCATGCCCTGCAGCAGAGCATCTGCATACAAACTACAATTTTACTAGAAAACAAGGAGCAATTTTCAGTAAACAAATAGTTAGGAATACGAAAATTGCATACGGAGCAAGGAAATATACAGATACTCAAGCCATTACAAACCTGGTAGAAATTAAGTGTCCCTCATAGTTCTTAGCAGTTATTTGATTGAGACAGTTTCAATGTGGCACACTCAATAGCAGATGCATGGAAGACAACACTCTCTCAGATAAACAGGAGTCATGAATATTGACTTAAGTTTCCAAGAATTAAAAACTCCTTCAAAAAAAGGTCATATTTTTTCTTGTCACGCCTTCCTGTACTCCCTGATCTAGTATTTCAGAATTTCAACTGAGATTGTACAATAGATTTGTACAGTTAACTTTATGTTTTACTCATGTATGTCCCCTAGAGGAAGAACAAAATATTAACAGATATGACGAAGCAATGGAAAGGAGAAAATAATAAAGTCTCAAACACTCTTTTCCACGTGCTCTTTACAGCATTTAGAAATCTGAGATAGCTTAAGAGTCCACAGCGGATTACCAGTTTTGTATGTCAATCCTTCAGATTCTCAAAAGGAACATGTTTGTTACCTGCAAAGCTGTTATTTTCAAATAAAATCCTGGCAGTCTGGGAATTCATGCTGAGCACATACACATCAGTGCTGAAGTTTTCATTAACTGATCCAAAATGGGGCTCTCTAAGCAGGTCTAAGATAACTCTCCCTGTCTGATGGATTTACTTGAAGGCTATAGACTTGATGACCATCAACACATTTAATGTCAATATTTCAATGTTTTGGAACAGGTTCCCAAATTCACTGTTGTCAGATACAGCTATAATTTCAGTGAAATCCTCAGACTTCCATTCAGCTTTCAGTGGCTTATTTGTTACCTGAAAAGAGGAAGTGACTGTTGAAACATGACTGAGTTTTTCAACGTCCATCATTAATGACATTTATGAGCCAGCAAAACCACAAAGTGGGATTACACAGCAAACAACATGACAGTAACTAAATATTGCTCATGGCAGTGGAACCTCTGTGTACAGAGAACAATGATGAATTGAAGTCAGAAAGTCACGTGTGAAATTTTACTATAGCTAATTTCTCAGAAATGGAAAGTTTTCCTCTTTCTTCTTAATACAAACTCATGACTTCCATTACAGTCCATGCTCACACTTTACACTTGCCCTCTCTTGAGAACCCAGTAAGAAAATGTCTTGAATTAGTTCACGGATTTTAAAAAAAGGGGGAAAAAAAACCCCAAACCAGCAGATTTAAAAATCCTTATTCTTAAATCCTTAACAGTTCTGGAAAATAAACTACTAGAAAATAAACTGTCTATTTCACTCAAGGCACATTGGCTGAAGACCACTATTTTGACTTGTCAGCTGTAGCCTCAGGAGTTACTACTGAAAGAGTCTCAACTTTTGTTTGATTGTAATTGCAGGGTTAAAGCAGGAAAGCTCCAGTGCAGAAATAGCAGTGGAAGATATGCTTAACTTGAAACAAGTATCATTAGCTCTTATCTTGAATCGAGGCCTTATTGTTTTACTCACGAATTACAGAAAGGATTAAATTCAAGTCCTTTTGTTGCATCCACAGTTTTGAAATGTTTCTTGTCAATTACTGGTTGCAAAAGTAAAACGAGCAGCAGTTAATCTTAAAAGAACGAAAAGTTAGTGAAAAACTAAAGGCATTCTCCATAAATATTCATTTCTCTTTCTCTTCCTTCTTTGTGGAAGCATCTCAAGTTGTGTGACTTCAGAAGTTATTCAAACCCATTTTACAGTATCAATGTCACACACTGAAGTAACAGATAGATATAGTAAGCATAATTTTGGGGTTTTATCTGATGTTATACTGTATCCATTTTCAGTTTTTTCTCTTCCTAACATATAATTGGAGTAGTCATCAATAAATACTAGATGCTAGATAGAATAAATACTACTTTGTTTGAACATGAAATACAGACATGCACTACTATCCCAACATTTGCTCTTTTGAACTAGACATTTTTAATGAATGTTTTTTTCTCTCAACTCAGAAAAAATACTTAAAAGAACAAGTATAATCTACAAAGTAGGTAATTGCAACCCTTGTCATTTTTCAAGCTGGTTTTCAGTCAAAGATATTTTCCTCGTGTCATAGAATCTTTTGGGTTGGAAGGCACCTTTAAAAGTCTTCTAGTTTCAACTAGCTGACAATGAGATGGATTAGATATCCAAATTGATGACAACTACTACTGTCAAAATTACATAGATGGATATTTGCAGAGATTTAAAGGAAAAAAATTAAAAATTTACAAAATTAGAAATCTTTTCAAAATAAGAATTCTTTAAAAACTGGGCATCTTTTATCAAATTTTCCTTTCAATTCTGCTTGTTCATCTCTTTATCTATTTTTTTTTCCTTCTCTACTTCAGTTTTTGTCTTCTTGATTGGTTTTTTTCCTGCATATGTAAGTTCTGATCCTGTTAAAAAATGAGTCTTATTGACATACATGACCAGGTGAAGTGGTCATCTTGTGCAGGTATGGTCAAACAAAAGCCAACCTGATTAAAAAAAAAATTCACCATTGTTCATAAAGGTGAAATACTGCAGATTATACGCATGAGAACCTGCCTGAATCTCTACTAGCATGGAAGAAAACATCAGCACTGGAATTAAAACGGCAAGTCATACCTTCTGAACTACTGTCATGGAGTGACACACCTTAGTTACTTTTAACTGGATTCTTTTATTTCCTACATGCCTGTAAGCACTGATTTTTCTCCTCTGAAAGAAGGTTCAAAGTCCCAGTTTAAGATGATGAACCTGATTTCCTTGATGTTTACGGTAGCTTTTTGCTTGAAAAAAGAATAAAAATCTAGTATTTCCCAAGAGCTTTGCCTGTTCAGGGTTCTTTTAAAAAGCTATGGCCCAACTACATGAGGAGTGTAGAGTACAGACTACAGAGCAGATTTCAGGTACTGTGGATAGATACTGTGTGTGACCTCCTCTCAATGAAATGACAATAATGCTAAACATAGGCTCAATCACTGAAGCACAAAAAAAATGAAATGTGCATTCTATAAGCAACAGCATTATCACATGTCCACGGTTTTCCAAAGGAATGCAGAATTCTTCTTATTCATGAAGTTAAAGAGAGTATGCAAAAAAATGGAGATTAAAACGCTGCAAAGAGTAGCAAATTTAAATTCTTCAAGCCTATCATTGAAATACTTGCTAAAGCATTTTTCTGTCCTTCAAACTGCACTATGCCTTCATCTTTGCTTTATTTTCCATATTGGACTTTAATACCTTTGAATCTTAAGCAAGTCCTCAACCTACTACAGGATCACAGTGAGTATTTAATTATTAATTATCTAATTGTTATTATACCGTGGATAACCATTTTTTCAAATAAAAGTGGCACCAAATAAGCTTGTTGCACCTTTCCAAATTTGGTGACTGAAGTGCAAACACACCAATCAACAACTATTTGTCTACGGACTTTAGTCTCTTCCAGAGGATGCTGTCAACTCAGAAGACAAAGTTTTTGAAAAAGCAAAGACTGCTTTGTTAATTAAGCAGGACAAGGGGAAAAAACTGGGTAGAAGTGGCCTAGAAACCCATGCTATTAAGTACAAAGCCCAAGGGCTCAAAGCTGATCTGTACAGTGGAGAAAGGTTAATTTCTTCTGTATATTTTGTATCCCATTTTTTCCTGGTCTAGTTTCAGGAATCAGCTCAGAAAATCTGAGCTCTAATTTTTTAAAATACAACTGATGCCTTCAAAGAGTAGGGTGGTGTCTTACTTTCCATTTGGCCACTTACAAATACCTAGACACATCTTAAACTTTCTAGTTAAAAACAATATCAAATAGCTGCTAAAAAACCAAAAAACAGAAAAACCTTTCAATCTATCACTTGTTTCAACTGTGTAGTTATATATTTCTCTTGGACTCAAGAAACCCTATCTTTTGTACCTTGTTTTTGAACAAGTGAGTATTACCTGATCTTCAGCAAGGCATTGCTAACTAAATGTAAAACCATTGGTTTTAATCTAGTTTTGTAGTCCTCTCTTTTGCTCAAGATTTTATGCATGTAGAAACTGTACTTTAGCCGAGGAAAGAAAAACAGTCACGGAAATGTCAACAAAAAAATTTTAGACATATTTTTCTTTCAGTTTTCTACTTAGCTTTGTTCCCCTTTCTTTGCCCATTCTTCCGCACTTAACCTTCTTTTTATGGAAAATTGAGCCCATGCAATTCTGCTTTTTGCGTTGTCTCCTAGTGTTACCAAGGTTAACAGCCACCCACGTAGCCCTGGAAATTTTATACTTTAAACATTAGCAATGGGAATCCCAAAATATTTTGCCAAGAGTTAGGAAAAATCAACCTAAAATAGGGCACTGAATCACATACTAGTTTGAATAACTAATTTCTTGTTCAGAATATACATGAAACCAATCATATCATGCAGTTACCATCAGTATCAGACACATGGTCTGTAAGTGAGAACAGAATGAAGGAAACAAGCAGGGAGCTCGGGTGTACAGTGCAGCTTTAAAACAGATACATAAAATTAATTCTGTGGTAAATACTAAATTTTTACTTCAACAGTTTACCAATGCTAAATTCTTTGGATATGAAGTGTCATTTAACAGTGTCGTGTCAGAATTTAAAATGATCTTTCAGCACTTGTGTTAATGTTGTTTTCCAAACATTTTGGGGGTGGAGGGTATATGCAAGGAACGGGATAGTGCTAAGAATTCAGGATTAAAGGGCTTATATTTTATTTTTTAGAAGTATATTCAAATATGAAGGTTTTTAGTAATAGGTAGTAAGATTCCTAAAGTTAAAAGAACATTGTCAAACTAACAATTTGAAAATGTGCAGACAAAATGGGGGTACTAACAGTCTGTTTGTTCACAGGCAACTGTAAAGTAATAGAAGGGAAAAAAACAGCCAAGCTAAAAAGACATGTCACTTGGAGGATTTCTACACATTATTTACTGGATAGATATTTGACAAATTCATCTTACTCAACTTGTGAAGAAGTACAAAAGATTCAAAACATAATGTCAGTGTCAGCTCTTTAGTGAAAAACCCATAAAGCTGCAATTCCGACAGCCATTCAACCTGTTTCTGCCTGCTCTGGTGTGACACTCAGAAAAGTCACTCGAGCAACCATTTAGTAAAGGGCACCTTTTCTTGTTTCCCTGCACTTGCCCATTTCCGTATCACGCAGACCCTTATTAGCAGGTGTGGTGTAACCCCACAAAGAGGACTGCCACTGAGAAAAGATGCCAGAACCAGTTTGAGATGTTGAGGAAAACCTCCTCTAATCCTGTACTTGGAATTAGGAATTTTCCTCACCCATATATTGTCTCCAGAGAAGCAGAATGAAATTATGCAAAAAACTAGGGAAGGTTGCTCAAACGAAGAAATATCAGCTTTATAAAGTGCTGGTTACCAGCAAATCCATTTCTCTAGTAGTATTAAAGCATTCTTCCCTTTGATTGTCTAGTGCTAACAGTAAGCCTTTAAATTCCAGAATAATTAAGGCTGCAGCCTGTTATTCCTTAAGTCAAGGGCAGCTTTGTTTTGCCTCTGCCCGAACTGTGATTTAGCAATTGCTGGAAAGCAACAAGCAGCTGCACGCTGAGTAATTCAGTGTCTGCTGGGGAAAGCTCTCATCATACACCTCGTGGAGGCCTGAGCTCTCGGAGGTACGCTCCGCTCCCTGAAGGGACAGGCTGGAGGTTGCGCTTCCCCACTGGGATGCCCATGGATGCCACTAAAAAGCAGGTGGCCATAGTGGGATGTGAGGTGTGGGGGGAAGAAGAGAAGCCAGAGGAACTCTGGAGCAGCTGGACATCAGGGGAAGCAGAGAGGAAATCCAGTAAACCACGGCAGGGGCAGGAGCAGTGGGAAAAAACGTTCACAGTTTACAACTCAAGGTCACTAGCTTGCATAAAACAAGCCCAGAAGGACTAAATCACTGTACCATGGCACAGCAGGAACCACCTTCATCTCTGTGCTGCTTTCTTAGTCACTTGGAATTTTCCTGTATTTAAAAGATAAGTTTGCTACCTTTTTTTTTTCCCCTCTGCCCCTTCTGCACTTAAGAGGCTTTTTCATCTTCTTTGGGGAGCTTATTTTAAGGAGGAAGTCTAGGCTTGCTCATCTCACTTGGGATCTTGCCACAACCTCCCACATCTTCTAGCAGCAAGGTAACTTCAGTAAAGGTTCTGGTCTGAGGAATGGTTTTCAAACCAGCTACCACATAATTTTTGCCTTAGTGCCTTTTCCTCTAGGAAGCCACGAATACAAAGATAGGGCGACGGGTTCTTCTGAAACAGAAGTTGGAGTGGTATCATCTCATTGTCAGAAAGACTTAAAGACTATATCCTGTATATGTATTTCAGGTCAATTATCCTTGACAATAAACTACTATGTCTATAAATCATTTGGGTGTTCTAACACTTCCAGATTTTGCAGAATTTTTTTCAAAGATAATTGAGGCTGCATATCCCTTTTCACAAATTAAATTCAACACAATGTTCTTTATTAGCTGTACTAATCCAGTAATTTGGCAGCATTGCTTGAATGCACTCACCATTTCAAAATAAAACTTTCCAAGTGTATTTAAGCTGAACAGTTAAAAAAAACACACACAGCAAAAATATTTTAATTCTGCATACAAACCATGTACCATTTTGAACAAGAACCTACACAACAATTTTACAGCTACAAGTAAGTTTTCCTCATGTTTGCTTCGCCTCTTGGGAAAAAAAGACCTCCAACTTTTATTCCTGACAAGTGTGTATTAACTTAAGTATCAAAGTAAATTTTACTTTATATATATCTTGAAATTAATTTCTTTACTACAAAACCTCCAGTTTTCCTACTCACTCCCTTCCAGGGCATCATTAATCTAGTCAGAAAAATAAACAAATAAAAATGAGTAAACAAAAATTACTGAGCTGCCAAATGTAGTCTTCCCTAAACATACAGACAGTTTTGATTTAAAGGACTTTGTGTTTTTCCTGAATTGCTTTGTGCTGTGTCATTGCTCTATGCTGCTTTTGGCTGTTTCTCATTACCTTTCTACAGGACAGTAAATAGAACCTGACACCTGTCAGAGTTCCCGTTGATCACAGAAGTTCAACAATGTCCCAAAACACTATCAGAACCACCAGAAATCTCTCATTAAGTCTAATCATTTAATTGCAGAGAAACAAAAGCAAAGAAGGTAAGAAAAAACAAGAAGGCTTAATGGCAGCTGGTGCCTTTAGCTGGGGTGAATGCCAAAGAAACTTTGAAGCACAAAAACCCCCCAGCAGTTCCCTGCAGACTCCCTGCCGAATGTCCCCATTATGCACAGAAAGCTTTGCACAGGTTTTACATAAAACACTGCCTTGATTCGAGTAATGAGGTCCACAAAAACATGACATTAAATATCTATTCTATTATATTCTGGAGGCAGGTCACAGGTGTCAGCAAGTGCCAGAAGAGATAGCTTTCCACTTCCTAAAGTCTGCCCACTGAATTTTGCTCAGGACCCCATAAGTCCTCAGCCAGGAGAGCCAAGAGCATAAGCTCACAGGGACAGATGAGCCCACTCCAGCAGGGAAAAAACAGCCCATGCTTCACAGTCATAGAAAAGTGAAGCCCTTCCTAATGGTATTGAGCAGAAGAAACGGCATGGGAGGCACAGCTTGCTCACAAAACTGCAAGGCATCACAGCTACCTGGCCTTGCTCTAAATAGCCACAAGACACTTGCTGAAAAATACTTCCTGCAGTTTTTGCTGCTTCACAAAATTTGATACTACAATGTTGGACTTGAGGGGCTAGTCCTAAAAAAAAGAAAATGGAGGCAGCCTTCATTTATCCCTTCAGTATTTTGTTTAAGATCATGTGAATGGTGCTGTCACTTGTGCTGATCCTAAGGTTAGCATCCGTGTCAGGTACAGTAAATTCAGTATTTGAGGTATTGTTAATGATTTACAGAAACTTCTTTGTTGGAAGTATGTGGACAATAAATAAGGAGAGAAGTCCCTCCCTAAGCTGAGCTTTCTTGGGTTGACATGACCTCCATGAGTCAGGGAAGTGATGAACAGAGGCCCCCACAGAAACCACCTAGCTCCCCTCCTATCATTCTCCACCCACTACGTTCCTCATGGCAGAAGGGGAAGGGATTGTCTATGGATAGTGACTTTTTGTAAGAAGATTAGATACCCCTTTGCTGATAAAAGCACATCCAGGGGCCTGAAGATCTTAAAATTATTTCCTTTAGATTTGCTCTGTGGCAGGGGTAAGCTACTCTGCCTACAGGTACTTGAAAGAAAATGGCAGTCTCTGAAAGCAGACTCTCACGTTTGCCTCGTCACTAGTTGACATGTACAGCCGGCCTCCAACGTCGTGCAGAGCAGAGATTAAATGTCACAGACCTCTAGATAAACAGTATGGACAAGCAGTCCTATAGTGTTGTTTTAAAATTTTTGATAGTTTTTTCCCATTTCATGTGCTACAGAAGATATCTCAGTAGGTTGTCCTTGGAGGTGTATCAGGAATGTTCTTACTTCGTTAAACATCGATCAAAAGAGCCTATTTTCAAATCACTGTTACACAGGAGACAGAGATGGGAC
Source organism: Rhagologus leucostigma (assembly GCA_013397725.1). NCBI lineage: Eukaryota > Metazoa > Chordata > Aves > Passeriformes > Rhagologus > Rhagologus leucostigma. The sequence goes on along the minus strand of VZTD01002082.1, from coordinate 357,233 downwards.
TTCCCAGTGATTGTCTAGACTGCAACACACTCCAGCCCAGCTTTGCGTGGCAAAAGCCAGCGCTGAGACACCCTGGCAAGCCTCAAAGAGCTTTTCAGGAGGAAGTTGGAAGAAGGTTTGGTGGCTGCCCTACCCTTTGTGCAGGAATGGGTGCAGAGCTGAGGCTGCCACGCTTGAGCACAGGTCACCTGAGCTATGCTGCCACCACACTGCAGACGCCTGTGCCCAGCCATGTACCCCACTGACCTAGACCCAGAGCAGCTTCCCAGTTTGACACAGGAACTGCCTCATCCCTGTGATCTCGCTTGGTGACCTCTGTACTCTGGCTGACCCAGCTACTGCCTCTGCGCTGCCTTGAGCAGGAGTCACTAACTTGTGTCCTGGGCTTCACCTCAGCCCTGTCTCATCACCACGAACTTGTGTGACCTCTTCACCGAACCTGGGGTCAACCCCATTCTTCTCTGAACCTTGTTCCCATCTCCAGACCCACCCTGCTTGGATCCTAAGGGATGAGGCCCTGGTAGGTGAGTCCCCCCTGCTGCCAGGCTTGTTAGCATTCTCTGCCCTGACTCCCCGGCGCTGATGGCCAGCCATCCCTTGCTGGGGCTGACGGTAATGCTGGAACTGGGAGTAAAGACCGGATACCCGTAAAATAAAGGTCTGGCACCGTGTTAGAGCCCCGCTGAGTTGGAAAGAGAATCCAAGAGCATCCTGTTAAGTGGTAAGAAATACTATTTTGTACTTGAACACTGTAGCCTTTGTGAGGGACGCTGGCACAGCAGCAAAGTAAAACCTCTCGAACAATCATTTCAAAAGCAGAATTTATACTCCTTTAGCCTGACATTGGGCAAAAGAGAACCTCAGCTTTCCGTAACAGTTTGTGGTGTGGGATGATCCCACACGACAGGAACAGACTGCCAATGTGCTGACTAGCCTGATCACAAAGGAAGTCTTCTGGCCATCAAATTTTAGTGCCGGGCCAGTTAAACAGCAATTGAACATAACCAGTAAATAACAGTATCATCCTCTGAGTGATATTAAAAGCAAAGTCCCATACACAATAAAACTGTACAAGATTTCCTGCATCCTGAGTGAAATTTACCGTTAATGAGACAATACACTAATTTTGACAAGGAAACAAGTGGTATGCTGTAATACATATATAGAGATGAAGACAATCTCCAAAATGCTCCAATGTTCCATTCAATCAACATATTCAGAGCACTGTAAATTCCTAACAATTTTTTCAGATAAAGAGCCATCTAGAGGCAGCGTGATCCTGAGCATCAACTGAGAACATTCAGTGCTGTGCTATATCTGACATTTACTGTAGATTACAACCTGTATCTTGACACTGACATTTGACAATTGAGCAACTTTACAAATTTTTATTGTCTGATCCTGAGCTGCCAATTTTAAAGTTGTCCCATACAAGATAACAGAATACATTCTTCTCTTCCTTCTGTTAGTTCACAACCTAAAATAATACCATTCATCAAATTCTGACTGACCCAGCCATCCAAACTTGTATTTTCCACAGTAACGGTAGGAATGTCCCAAGTTCTTAGAATCATGGCCTGATAAAAGAAGAAGGGTAAAAATGGAGAAAACACGGGTCAACTAATTGTCCTTCATGCTTTTGCACCGGAACACATTTAAGCTCATTAAATACATCGCTTAAACCACTCTGGCTACATGAAACCAGTCAGACCCACAGGTGCAGAGCCCTGCGGACAGTTGTTGCCAAACTGATTTTGTGAACTGCTTCTAGCACTGCCCTCCCAGAGCAGTCTGTGTCTGCTCCTCTAGCCCACAACCCCACACAGCTCCTCTGCACACAACCTCAACAGCACAGAGAAACCCAACCTCCCTGACAGTGTTGCTATAGTCAGGGAAGACACGAGAAAGTTCAGATAGCTCACACCAAAGCCACAGCAGTCAGCTGGGTAAGGTGGCCCCTTGGCCCCCAAAACAAGCAGTTCAAGTTCTTGGGCAGCAGGTCAGCAAAAAGGAATGTCTGCAAACATTGCCACAGTAGATTTTGAATTATAATTTAAACTTTCTCCTTCCCCCAGTCTTGGGATTTCAATTGCAACTCAATAGGAACCTTTTTTTTTCTGCAATTCCAGACCTGAAGTAGTCTGTCTGTACTTTCCACGCCCAGAGCAAAAAAGACTTAGACAGGGGATGAGCCAGTATGTGGAGGGTACATGTCCTTTTTGGAGAGTTAAGTATTGAGTTTGAGCAGCCATCCCTGAATCACTTACTCTGCCACAATAAGAATCCTTGAGATTAATCAAACCATCAAAAGGAAGCTGTGTATGCACCAGGCTTTCTTCCCAAAAGGCACAGTAGTGACCTTTCTCCAAAAAATAAAAATCAAAAATTAACAAAGCCTCCCCATTAGTGACACTTACATTTCTTGGTATTTTCAAGAGAATCTAAAATATGTGTGGGTACTGAGCTGTATTTTTTGAGCTCAACTTATCCATAAATTAGACTGATGATTGGGTTGACAAATGAATCTTTTCTGACAGATAATCAAAATGCATCTAAGCTAAGCACTTACTTTACTGTACCGATATCAAACAAAATTGTTATTGCTTTTGCCTGCCACTTAATACAGTGGAACAAAAATCTCTGCACTATAGCCTCAACACACAACCTGATTCTCTCATTATAAATATATGTTTTGGCTTCATCCTCATCTCTTATTTTTGTTGATAAATTCTTCTGTTCCTAGAAAGGAAAAAGCAGGAGGCTACTGTCAAAGACTGAATATCCAATTCAATTGTTTTCTCTTAAGTATATCTAAAATATAACAAAAGCACAGATTAAATATCTTCTTCCATTAGACTGTAACTGGCACCTTGACGTGATATAACAAAACTATTACTGCAAGTGAACAGGAGTGGAGAAGTCTGCATGCTTTCATAGATATATATTTTGTATGTATGTGTGTATATGTGTATATATATATATGTATATATAAAGATTATTAGGAACTTATTTTGGATAATACTGAGCATAATACAACCCATTTAAATATTTTTATCTTTAATTTTTTAATACTTCAAACTGCATAATAATGATGAACCACTCTTAGAGCTGATCCATCCTGTCTGCAGAATGACACAAATGATTGTAGAAAAATACCCCTGATCACCCTCTTAAGGATTGTGACTTAAAAAGTATAAAATACGATTAACCTTGAAAATCTTCAACACAGATACAACCTATACAACTATTGCACAGTTTTCTCCATAAATATGGCATCATGCTGAGATCCATGCAGATCTATAGTTTGATGAGATTCCCTGAATTGGTTTTGCAATCTTCTGAATTAATAGAGTAGTTGGCAGGTTTGAAGGGTGGTGCGCTTTGTCTCTTACAAGACTAGACATAGTTCCCAACAGACACTTGCTGACAGCATAGAACGGGAACATGCAGGATCAACTGTGAACTCAAACTCACTTTCCCAGAGGACCTTTGTTCCTACTCCATAAGGCTACCTTTTCTCCAAGCCTGACCTCCTCTGCTTTACAGTTCCAAGCTGTTTTTCTGAGTCCTATCTCCACAAGTACTCCATAAACATAACTGATATCCCTTTCTTGGGTTGGAGGGTGTCAGACTCCATCTCCCTACACAGCAACATGAAGTTCACTTTCGAGAATTTTTTTTCCAGTTTGATTGCAACTCCAGCATCTTTGTCTTTTCCATCAGCCTTTTTCCCTTAGCTATGTAAATACGGATTTTGCTACTACTAGCACAGGGTCAGAGGCTTGTTGTTCAGTCAGCAGCATAGGGTCTCTGGATGTGTCTGGCTCTGCCTTGGTGGAAGCTACTTTTAGCCGTGGCAGCAGTTGTCTGATGGCCACATGCCTGTGCTTCCCTACAATGGCTTCACTTTGGGGGCACCCAGAGCAGGGGGCTGGCACTCCTACATAATCACTGCGCGACAAACAGCCCCTCCAGGCTAATGGGACTTGAGGAGGCAGTGCGCAGCTCCCCGACTTGGAAAGCAGGGGGAAGACAGCCTGTGATAAGACATTACATAAAAATTTCCCCAAAGAGAGCCAAGACTGAGGAGAAAGGGACCCTCACCATGAAACGTCGCTCAGCAAAGCCCTCACACTGCTAAAACCTCGTTCTAACTGCCCCTTTTCCTCTTCAGAAAGACTGACGCTTTCAGCTCCAGGATCCAGAGGAACACTGGAAGAATACACACAACAGCAGGGTGAAGGGGCAGCTATTGAAAGCATATCTTGTAAACAAATTTAAAAGCTATTTTCAATGAGGTTTTCCTTTTTTTAATTAATTTTAACTTTTAGACAATTTAGGTATTTATTTGCATTGAAGAGTTCCTCTTTACATATATATGGTGCATGTACCCTTTTGGTGATAATAAGATTTTGAGTCTAACAACCATCATTTTGTGCTGAAACAGGTTTTCCTTATCTTTAAACTGTCTACCCACTTCCTTTGGCTCCCACTGACCTAGCCTAGTTCCTTTTATAATCTCATGTTACTCTTTTCTCAAGTTATGGTACACCATTGCCTTCCTGTGTTTGCTCAGCCAGTCCCAGCTTACCACTTACCCTCTCCTGCTCCTAACTTACCCTGCTTCCCTTGCTACTAAATTCCTGAGCCTCTCCCCATTAAGCATCCATTTTCACTTCTCTGCCACCTCCTCATTTTTTGAGGTTTTGATCTGTTCTGTTCCTACCTTCCCCTTTTCTCATAAAATAGTAGCAAAACACAAGGAGAACCTTATGAAGACAAGAGGGAGAGGTCCGGAGGCTTACAATCTCTCCACAGAGCGGACCCTTCTGAACGGCAGGAAAAGGGTTAGGGGCTGCATCCACCCTCCCCACGTCCGTCAAGGGCATGCAAAGAGAAGGCACGTTTGCCAGCTTCTTTCAAGAAGCCATAGCTATTTGTGTGGAGGTTCAAGAGCTTAAGGAAAACATAGACTGACTTGTTTGCTTAGGTGAGATGTACAAAGAACTTAGGAACAAAGAATTCACCAATTCTGTCCCGTAAGTTTTTAAAAGATGAAATTTACAGAATCACAGAATATTCTGAGTTGGAAAGGACCCACAAGGACCACTGAGTCCAGTTCTTAGCCCTGCACAAAACCTCCCCAGAATCACACTGCCTGAGAGCATTCTCCAAATGCTTCCTGAACTCTGTCAGGCTTGGTGCTGTGACCACTTCCCTGGGGAGCCTGTTCCAGCACCCAAACACCCTCTGGGTGAAGAACCTCATTCTAATATCCAACACAAACCTCCCATGACTCATCTTCAGGTCGTTCCCTTGCATTCTGTCACTGGTCGCCACAGAGAAGAGATCAGTGCCTGCCCCTCCTCTTCACCTCACAAGGAAGTTGTAACTGCAATGAGGTCTCCCCTCAGTCTCCTCTTCCCCAGGCCGAACAGACCAAGTGACCTCAGCTGCTCCTCATACGCTTCCCCTCAAGGCCTTTCACCATCCTTGTGGCTCTCCTTTGGACGGTTTCTAAAAGCTTAAAGTAATTTTTATACTGTGGCACCCAAAGCTGCCCCCAGCACTCGAGGTGAGGCTGCCCCAGTGCAGAGCAGAGCAGGACAATCCCCTCCCTTGCCCAGCTGGCGATGCTGTGCCTGATGCCCCCCAGGACAAGGGTGACCCTCCTGGCTGCCAGGGCACTGCTGACTCAGATTCACCTTGCCATCAACCAGGACCCCCAGGTCCCTTTCCATAGCACTGCTTTCCAGCATCTCATTCCCCAACCTGTCTGAACATCCAGGGTTGCCCAATGCCAGGTGCAGAATCTGGCACTTGCCCTTATTAAACTTCATATGGTTGTGCCTTGGATTAGTTTTTGTCTTGGACTGTTCTTGATTTCCTTAAGTTGTTTTTTCAGATGGATGAAACTAAGAAGTGCAATCAGAAGAGACACTTAAGAGTAGTGTCACCCAACACTATGTGGACAGAGAGGTTCTTTGGGGATCCTAGGCAGAATGATGAAGGCACCAGAGGTCAGGAGCAGGGGATACCTGTCAGAAATAGATGTAGGTCCTCTGTGAAGTCAGCAATATTTGTGATAAAGTGCCATGTATGCAAATTCTCTGTAAATGATGAATCTAAAGCTTGTTCTAGCACAATTCTTAAGCACTCTACAGAAGCAATGCCTTGGTAATTTCTGTGTAAAGCTCCAACACACAAACTCATATACGTCAATATATCCTATCACAACCTTGCTGGACATACTCACATGGATATTTTTCCCAGCAGAAAAAACGTTTTGGTTTCATGCATGGTAACCATGGAACTGTCAGTTCAGCCAAGGTCTCAGAAGCCAGACTTGTTTACCACACATCGCTTTCCCAAAGCATGCTTAATGTAATGGATATAATAAACATCAGATACCTTATATTGTTCAACCATTCAGTTATAGTCATTTGACACACACTTAGTGCTAAACCTGGACTGTCCTAGCTACAGGCTCACAACAACTGCAGGATATAACTAAGGCCCTAAGGATCTTCCTTGGTATCTGCTTCTGTCTTAATGTTTTAACAGTGTGTTGGGCACATTGTGCTGTTGAATGTGATGCATGAACATTATCTCTTATTGTTGCTAAAAGTGTGTGCAGTTAGCAATCTTTCCTGGCTGCTGCACTCAGACTTAGAACAATTATACAGAGGGAAGTGGAAGGGCATCCAGGATGAGGCTGAGAGGGAAAAACGTCCAGAATGGAGAGGCTCTGCTCAGAACAGAAAGCAGACCTCAGCCATACTGCAGAGCAATCTCGGAGGAAAAAAGCCCAAACCCTTAAGAGCCTTAGAGGAAACATACGGTACCTGTTCAATCCGGAAAAATCTCTGAAAGCTGCTAGCGTACAAGCAGCAAGAAACAACTTATACTACAAGAATACAGAAGTCAGACTTGATTTTAGAACTTCGACTTTAATCTGCCTAACACCAGCGTTGAGACTTCCCAATTTCCACAACTAACATGCTCTAATTAGACAATCTTATTTCTTACAAAATGTATATTTAGGGAATAGAATACTCTCCCGCTGTTTCAGTTCAGTATAGTTCAAAGTGAGCTGAGAGTAGTTCCAGCAGGAGGCTCAAAATTCAATCCTAGACTGAGTAGTGTTTTACTATGGCATTTAAAGAAGGGTTGGTGGTGTTTTTTTCTTAGCAAAAGATAAACAGATTGGAAAGAAAGCAGATAATATGAGTTTTGTAAATTATAGGTAGAGAAATACAATACACAATTTTTATCTTTATCATTATCCAAGTACAGATATAAAACCAAATTAAAATCTGGAAGACTACTGACTTCATACTAAAACTGATTTTGGAAAGATGAATAAAAGAAGCACGAACTTAGTGGTGCATTAGCTACGTATCTGCCTATGAATATCATACTGGTATATAACAGTTTGCTAATACTTTCTGAAATTTTTTCACTCTTCTGAGAAGGTCAGAATAAAGGAAGAAAACCAAACACATACCCAGTGTTTGTCCATTTGTCAAGAAAGACCTCCACAAGACATCTGACAATGTTTATTATCTGCTGAAGAAAAATCTGAGTGATTTGGGGAATTCTACCACATTTTTTAAACAGAGAATCTTCAGCTGTGTAAATTCTCAACCAGCAGCAATAGTGATAATCTTCTCTAAATAAACTCACATGCTTCTCCTTCAGGGTGTATTTTCATATTAGACTTAGTTCAATCTAACAGCAGGCAGAGGCCAGAGGGGGTAGACCCGCTTTCTCCCTGCTTTTCTGACTCTTCCCTTGAGTTAAATTTAGTAACTGCAACTCTCTAGTGGCTCTCCTCAGCTTACTGATCTGAGGGAAAACTCGGAGGTTTTCATGAGTTAGCTTTCCCTCCAAGCAGGGAACGTTTAGTGTGACAAGTAGAACTCAGAAGAGGAATCAGAAGGAGCACACAAAAAGTGATGTGAGCACGAGACAACTATTGCTCCTTTCAGTGGAAGTCAGTCATCATAAGATGAACCCATGTCCTAAGGCTGCATCTATGGCACTATTTTCAGTCTTAAGCAGTAGCATCATCTTGAAGCAAATCCATGAAGTAAAGGCCCTTTGGAATGTCAGTTCCGTTTGCAGAATAGGCATAGTGCATGTTAATGATTCTTTTAGGAGGAAACAGCTGAAAACATTGTTGCAGAGGTACACCAAATACTCACTAAACATTCATATGCCATCCAAAGGGCTCTTGAAAGGCTCAGGGGCTCAGACCTACTCTCTAGTGCTTCGTATACTACACTGCAATGTGTGAGCTGACCAGGTGCTGCATTGTCTTCACAAAGATGAAAATCTTAGTCTTTGAAGACCTTAAACCACCACCAGACTTTGGGGGTAGCAAAACAGACATGCCTCTACTACAGAGATCCCAAGGTCATTTTCAGATGGAAACACAGCACTGAGCTTTCCACTCATTTGGATACCCACACCCACAGAACCAGGATCATCACATGGGAGAGTCCTCCACGATAGAAGTCTTCAAGCCCTCAAACACAGAAGACCCTTGTGAAGAGACATCCAGGGACACATCTTTGGTCTGCTCTGTGCCTCACACTGTGCTGTGGATAAGCTCCTCACTCCTGCCAAGGAACTGAGCAGACAGGGTGGTGGTAACAGAGTGTACCTACAGTTCCCAAAACAGTGAAGTAACTGATCAGGTCTAGAATCCATCCAGGGGCTTGCATCACGAGCATCAGGAGATAGGGCTGGGGACAGAACTGAATACAAGCTGTAGTGCACGTCCAAGAGGTCCATCCAGGAGACAAGCTACCCATAATAATATATCCAAGGTCCACCCTGGTGACACAGCAATGAAAAAGGCTGAAGACAAGGCTACCTACAACAGACATTCACTGCTCATCCAGGGAACAGGACCGGAAAAGGTACACCTACAAACTGGCTCTGTGCCCTTAGGACAGTGACATTTGGTCTCAGTGTCATACATTTTCTGGCTGAAAGCTAGTCCACAGAACAGACGTGGAAAGTTTTCTAGAAACTTGAGCATTATTAGTGCACCATTCTGTAAATTTTTCTTGTGGGGGAGGCAAGAATACCCACACTCTTCTTTTTTTTACCATTGGCCCCTGAATGCCTTACCAATATTATGCTGACAGCAGACAAAGAATGCTATCACAGGTAACTTAAATTGCTCTGGGTAGGGTAATGAAATGGAAATGACATTAAATATACCAGTGTATAGCAATGTAATGTTGACACATTCATTTCAAGCATGACCTGCCTATACATTTATAGAGTAACATAAGCAAACTGAAAAGCAAGTTCTGTGTCACTGTCACTCTCACAGCCAGTCTGCAAGTGCAGTCATCTTGTACAAAGCTCAGAGAGAACAAATATATTGCCACTTGGCTGCAACACTTGGTAAAACTGACAACGCTATCTATCAGAGAAGCAATGTACATTTTCTGCAGGTGAAGCACTGGAATACATTCAGAAAGGCTTTTCGGGTCTAATTATTTCAGAGAATGCTTAAATAGTCCCCGTTAAGTAATTCCTGGCCTTTTCATTTGATATAGCTTTTTCCCTTTACCGATACTCTCTAAAAATGTCTGTGAGAGCCTTATGTATACATACATGTGTGTATATATATTTGTATGTATATATATATATTTATTTATTTTACAGCTTTCATTGAAATGAGACCTTTCCTCAACACCACTTACATTTTATTACACAGTTATCTGATGTACAAGGGAGCAATGACAGGTGTCTTGCTACAGCACATCAACTGTCCCTAATATGTCATTACCATGACACAAGAGCAAGCATAAATCAAGTTTCAAGTGCAAAACATATTAAAACAAGGAAAAATTCATAAGTGAAGTATGAACTAAAAGGCAGAGTTGGCTTCCACTTGAAAAGAACTTGGCTAAGCAGACAGTGATGGAGCTACAATCAGACACCCATAACTCCATGTCTGGACAACTGGTGGTCAAGTGCAATGAGATTGTAAGGCACACACAGCCAATCACTACAGAAACCTTTAAGTTGTCTCAATTCCCCAAATATAAGTGGAACAATTCATAATATCCAAAATATCACACTTCTGAATGTAATTGAGCACTGTCTTTAATAGTTATGAATTATTTGGAACACTTGAGCTTTTAGGTTTTTTTAGTTACAACATGTTTAAAATCTCAGAAAAAATCTAGAAACCAGCGGAGGACTCACAATATACTCTTAAAGAATTGCCTGACATTATTTGCATTAATTGAAAACATAATTTTGATTCTGAGAAAGATAAAAAACCCCAGTTATTTATGTAAAATATATTTCCTGTAGTAATTATTCTATAGCTTATGAATTCAGATGAAATATGAAAATAATCATATGCTGCAACACTGAAAAAAAAATAATTTGAGCAGTAAGGTGTTTCTTTTTCTATAGTAATAGTCTGAAATTGCTATGGTTAACATAACTTGTAATAATGTAGTGAGCTTGTTTAACCTTATTTAAAAAAAAGATATATTGGGAAAATCATCACACTATTCAAAATACCTAATGCAGTCAAAACAGGCATTTGAAGGCATTTTGAACTGCATTGAGAAAGGAAGCAATGCCATTTTAGATGCTATATCTCCTATAAAAGACTGTTTGTCCTCTTGTATTTGAATCTTTTTTCCTTAATGTTAATAGCTTTGCCCCCTGATGCTACCAAAAGGCCATCTAGATGACGGTGGAAAAGATAAGAAAAGTCACACTAACTGTGGATAGTGTCCTATCAAATAAGTAAAGCAACTTTATACCACATTCATTGCTTCTCCCCTCCGTTGCCATTTCTTCCACTGCAAGCTTTCTGCTCAAAGAGAACTGGCCAAGCTTTTCCAAGCAGTAGTTCGTGGTGAATCTTTCCCATCAGGCTTCATGCTATCACACTGCAAACCCATAGACCTAAAAGATCCTAGTTTTAGAAAGTCTCCAACTTCACAATAAAGGAGGTATCACAGTGTGACAATCTTGGCAGAGTACTGATGTCACAGAAGAGAACGGTTGCCTTGGCAGAACTGAATGCTTCATTCAATCCCTGCCCTTCCTCCATGCAAATAAAGCACTATTTTTTTCTTTTTTTCTTCTTTTTTCTTTTATTTTTTCCCATTCCCTTGCACATGGGAACAAAAGAACTGCGAGAAGGAAATCAACTTCTCTCCACGGGGTACAGCACCTAGCTCCCTTCCTTTTAAAAAAAGTATGACAATTCAACAGAGAAGTAAAACTTCAATATTTATCTCTGTACAAACTGTGTTATAAAAAGCAATTAAGATTTCACCTTGGACCATAAAAATGGTCCATTAGAAAATGACCTTGAATTTCTTCCTTGACACTCTTTATAATCTTATTCCTACAGATATTCAGGGGTCTTAATACATAGTGTTTAAATTTAACTGTGACTGTATACGCTGTTTCGAAGCCTCTACATTCTCTTGCAATTCCATCTTATGAGAAGGATCAATGTCAACCCAATGCTGTAAGGTGGGGGTTTTGTTCGGTTTTTTTCTGTTGTTTTTTTTCTTTTCTTTTCTCTGAGATTAACCTCTAACCATAACATACTAAGTCAAAGTAAATACAGAAGCAAATCTACAGGATGTACTTTTAACTCTGCATTTACTATCTTCTGTTCTACTTCCATAGTTCTTTTCCGTAAGAACGATGCAACATTTAAACAGGCAAAATCAAAGGTCATTTTCTAACTTCTTTACCCAAGCAATACTACTGAAATTAATGAGAGGTTAATGAATTGAAGACTGGCTGCAAGATTTGTATCTTCCACTAAATGGCTTGCTGCCTGCTTACAAGTCACATTGCATGGTATTCCTCTTTGAGATTTGTCTGCAGTAAAATTAAACATCAGTCAAAATGGACTTAATGGATTAATTTTTTAATAGATTACTTGCAAACTTCAGCAACATTGGTGCAAGACTTTCAGACTGAGCAGTTCAAAGGAACCCAAGGCAGGAAGGCAAGCACATTTCATTGAAAGTCATAAAATTTTAGCTGCAATAAGTGCATGTGTTTGCATATAATATTCTATTTATAGCAAGAAAGACTATCAAGAAATGTAGCATGTAGTATTTCTGACAGACCTTCATGGAAGTACTTTATTCACTCAGACTGCCAGTATCTATGAAAACATTACCATTTTTTCCAAACGACACTACCTCTCGTCTTGCAGCCCCTGATTCTGACCCGGGAACCGTTACTGCATGGAATATGTTAGCAGAACACAGAGCGGCCTATCATTGTCATGAAGTGATGAAAAAGCTTAAGGACACAAAGCAATTGATTGTTCTTGCAGAAGCAAATGACGAGATACCTCCAAAGCCAAAAGAGAAAGTGGTATGGAGATTCTAAAGAAAGTAGATTGGAAAAACGTGTATCTCCTCCTAGATTAGCTGAGAACCTGAGATGATGAACAGAGAAAAAACATCTCCAGCCTTTTAGACACACCTTATTTTTCAGAGTGGGTTAACTGGTAAGGATTTACAGTCATTAAGACTTCAGGGCCCTTGGGTCTTGAAACTCATGAATATGACATCACTCTGGTAAAATAAATTATTTACCTCGTCAGACATTCCAGGGTGGCAAAAACATTGAATCATACAGAACAGATCACTGCTCATCAAAAGGCCTACACCTTTATAATATCAATAAAAGAGACAAGGAAAGAGAAAAGAAACTGCAATAAATATGACAAAAAGCTAAACCAAAACTGAAATGTTAAGAAAAATACAGAAGCAATTGAAAACATCAGATTTCACAAAGTACAAAAATTATATTAGGAATATTTCTGTAATTTCTTTCACGAGTTCTACTATATCTCACAAGTTAAATTCAAGCCACTGGAACTCTGAACAGCAATAGTAACATCAAACCAACTTATTCCTGTGTATAATTTGAATAAAAAAGCAAAATAAACCTTTAAAATCCTATCTTAGTAATTGGATTAGGTTAAGAATATTTAGCATTATTATAGCTTAGCATCACTTAATATAGCTTTAAATCATAACAGGATAGAGTAAAAAAAAATAAAAAATTAGGATCCAAAAAAATTGTACCCCAGGCTGCACTCTTAATGAATGATGTGCTGTTCTAAAAACATTCAGTAAATATGGTACTGTTTTTCACTTAAGTCAGCATTAATGCACAAAGCTGTACATTAACCATAAAATCTTTCTAAATGACTAGCCACAATTGTATCTCTTCACTATGTGTACCCTGCACTATTTTGAACAAAATAAAAGTAATTCATAACCTACATTTTCAGTAAATGCTTTAAATAATCAAAAATGCTTTAAATAATCAAAGCCTGACAAGGGTTGTATTATGCATGGTAACAGGGCCCTATTTAACTTTTATTCCTCAAGGGATGAAAATCATGCTTATTTAAATATCGTTGATGTTAGGAGGTTCCTGTCACAGATTATTTTAATAACATGAAAAAGGGCATTTACTGTAATTATATCAGTATCTCTCGTTGTTGTTGGAGTCTTTTTTCTAAGCTGAATACAAACTGTCATCTAAATTCACTGCAAAGGAGTAAAGCAACATAGTACCAGTGCCTTGCTGCAGAAACAGGGATTAATCTTGAAACAGTTGTGTATTCCCAAGCCACTAAAATAAATCCATTTTTAGGTTTTATTAGTAGAGTTCACTGTAGCAAGGTTTACATGGATTTAAAAAACAGTTCAGAATCAGAACAAAAGTGACTTGTAGTACAATCAGATTCTTATAGTGGTAAGAAGTGTAACGCAAAATGTCCTCCTATTTCTAAAACTTCAGATTAGAGCCAAAAATAAAGACTCAAGGAAGGTGAAAGTCCTAAAGTCTTTATCTTCAAATGTAAATACACTGCCTTTTTAATCACAGCACTATTTGAAAACACTACGAGGATGTAAGTCGAGAGGAAAGGAATGGAGGAGAGGTGGATGAGAAAACACCCAATAATAAAAGCACTACTCTTCTCACATCTAAACTGAGGTATTTTTCAAATTGTAAAAAAAAGCTGGGACACATAAATGCTGCTACAGAAGCTGTTTCAGATTGACTTTTGGAATTTACTGCACAAGCTACACTTCCCTTTTCAAGAGCACATTTATAAACATCATTACGTATGGATAAACTACATCTCTGGCTCATTTCTTCAACAGGATTAACATGGACTGAGTGGAGAAAATTGGAAAGCTTTCTGCAAAAGCTTTTCATAAATATACAAAGTTGCTTATGCCCTTACATTCAAAGCAACATGCAATATATTGTGATGCAATATATTTACCAGACTAAGAAAGAAAGTAGAGGTGATGATTACTTCAAATTATTAATAGGGTCTTCTGTTCTCAATAGCAATTTGCAATGATTATTACCTCTTAACAGGTACATTTATCAATTCCCATACAATACACTTCATTGACAAATTATTTGGCCATGAACTTCCAAAGATCTGCCAGAGCTTTCAGTGAATCAACTAGAAGGGGAAAATTGGATAGCGGAACTACAAAGCAGATTACAACTGGATGGGTCCTATGAGTGTAACAAAGAAAATTCTTGTAATGTTCTCTATCTACTAGTCTGGTGTTCTGACTAAAAGTGGCTCCATATAGACTAACACTGCCAGATAGATGTTGCTGAAATGCTGTTATTGTGTTAGACTGAAGTGGTTGAAATGGGTTTAGATTTAAATACTACTTACAACTGGTTTTTAGACTAAACAAATTTCTTCATGAGTGACATAAAAGTGAAAAGGAATGGCATAATAGCATCCCAACTACAGACACCTCAGCTTACAGAAGGGAACTTATCCCAATACAGGCAACACTTCGCTTTAAGGGCAAGATCACTTAAGTACTGGGACCTACACGTAAAGTGTGGCACGAACCTATTGTAAAGATAACTGCATACATTATTCAGTAAACCCATAAACCTAAGCCAAAAATTAAAATATTAATGATGTCTCTCATTCACACTGTGATAATGGGGAAAAAAGGCAGTGAAAGAAGGGAGAAAAGAAGAAAACTACAACTTCGATGTGACTGCTGCTGCTGCAGTCTCTACATGGTACCCAATACTGTGAAAGGAAGACTGCAGCCCTCAGATGGTTCAGGTGAGGGGGAAACTCCCATCTGCCCATCTACAGCTCCCTTGCTTTCAGCCAGCAAAGCTATCTTGCCAACACTACTGTCTCAGACTCATTTTCGCAGGGCCTGACCTAAAGCAGGATTGCTTCTAGAAAGTTTCAGTCAGACTCCTCAGCAGAAAAGTTATTACCACTGAGAGATTATTAGTCCTCCACCCCAGCACTCTCCAAAGTGGGGTGCAGATACACCAGGCATTGCACAAGACACTCGCTGGAGTGCAGGAAGAATAATGCATAAAAGAAACATAAATTTCAAAAAAGGTGCTTACTTAAATTTTGTCTCATACTTTTTTAATCTCTGGTGTTTTTATGGTTTATAAGGTTCCTAATATATTAATACAGGAGTACAGAACATAGTCTATGCATAAATAACCATACATTGTGGGTGCATGCTCAAAAATGTTTTACTGATAGGGGTTCATGAACAAAAAGGTTTGAAGAGCACTGCTCAAACCCACAGGGGAGGCTGGAAACCCTGGCCAGAATCCATAGACCCTACTACCAAGTTAATCCTCTTGAAACTGTGGATTCACTTGGGGGCAGGACTGCCATTACTGTGAAGCTCGTTGAAGTCCCCCTGAAACTAGAACTTTTTACCAACTACTGGTGCCCTAGAATTTCTTTTTTTTAATTTTTTTTCTGATAAGCTTTGAAGAGAGAATTTTTATCTAAGCTAAAGACATTCCTTTCATGTTATTCACTGGCTCCTGCTAGCCATTCATGAATACAGTCAAAAAATTCAGTAGCTATATTGGGAACATTTAAGGTAACTTTCACAGGATATTGGAAATTAGGCAAACTTCACACTATACTCAGTTCAATGTGAATTCTATTGCAGCTGCACTCACAGCCATCTTTGTGATAACGTTTATGTTGAAGACTTTCAAGATAAAATGCAGGAAGTAGATTTAAATGATAAGAAAATACAACTATTTAATCTTGATTTATTTAAGATAACAGAACAGAGATAAATGCAACACTTGTACTAAATTTTCCTTCTCTATACCTGGGAGTTGGGGTATATTGCTCTATAGAGAGTGAAGAAGCAGAGGTGTGTGCAAAAGTTTTGGGGTTTTTTTGGTTCTGTTTTTCTTTGTTTGTTTATGTTTTTGGGGGTTTTTTACATCTTTTGTTTGTACAAACCAGCAGCATAGAGAACAAGGTAAAAATAGAATGGGTAAAGGAAAGCCAGAAGGAGGCACAGTTATTTATTCACAATTAGCAACAGCTTAGAGTACATCTATGCGCTGAAAGCACGATGGATTTAAAAGCCCCTTCAACTTTAACATATTAAAATCTATAAAATATTCCTTAACTGCTGAAGTGGCAACATGCCTAGAAAACATCTAAGATTAGCCATTCAAAGTACACTGCTATCCAATTCTGAGATGCCAGTGGAAACAGAGCTGTGTCCTTTCATGCCATTCCTGGAATACAACTAAATATACTAGTAATACTTCCTGATCACTTCTGATAGTCGAAATACTTGAGTGTCAAAGAATGCATAGGTCAGTTTCCACTAGAGAACGATCACAGTTGTAGCAGTACCATTAAGAAGTTCATGTCAATCCAACAGAAGTAGTATAAGGACAACACAAAGGATAATCAGGATCAATTATCACACATGACCAAGGAGAGAATACCTAATAATTAAGAGCAGTAGAACAGTCAATTTCTAAAGTTAGGAAAAAAACAGAAAAAAACCCACCCTCAATTTTTCACTAAGTGAATTGGTAAGTTTCAAATTTGCTGTATCAAACACTACAGCTAAATACAACAAAATTAATCTTTTTTTACCAAGACAGATAATGGCAAGACACAGGATCCACTTTTGCTGTGACTGCAGAAATTACTACTGTCAAGAGGAGTATATCTTTGAAAGCTATGACTACTGGGAAGTCTGTAACTTCCACCAATACATTTTTATTGAAAATCAGTTTCTTAAGATTGCATTGGAAAACAACTATGCTTTTATTAAAACCAAGAACCAAAACAAAGTCATCTTAACAGAAAAATATCTTAATCATTTGCTAGGGACAGATAAAAGTAGCCAGGATGAGGTTTTGGCTGGGAGCCTTAGTAACTGTTCCCATATCTGCACTGAAAGGTGATCAGGACTTGCCAAAGCGAGGAAGTACGGAGAGCAGGAGGTAAGAGCTTTATTTTGGCAAACTGCAGTGTCTACTGATTTAGGTGGAATTTAAATTTAGGCAGTGGAGAAGAAGAAAGGTATCAGACGAGTGAATGCTCAAGACAGAATTCAAGGTTGCCTACACAAGGTCAGATGGTGAGAAGCAGAAGATAGCGGTGGTGAAGGGAGAGAAAATACCATGCCTGGCTGCCATAGTTCTTTGAAATATTTCTTTGAAACTCAACACCAAACTTAATTTTTCTCCTCAAGAAAGCAGTAAGACATGCTTTGTCTTCACTGGTGAAACACACACATAAAAAAAAAGGTATTTCTGGAGTTCTGGGACACCTTCAGCTGGCTGCATTTTGACTTACTCCTTTGCATTTCTACAAATGCATTGTTACACAACTTCTGCTTCATGACCATTTCATTTCTAAACTGCTTAAGGGATAAGTCATGTTTGTGTGGAGGGACACTGTTGTTTACAGGACCAATAGATTTCATAACTTGCAAAATGTGCATTAGGAAAAGAACTACCTATTGGCTTGTAATCGCTGAAGGTAATCCAGTGGAATTGCATCTACTTCTGCTGCCTAATGCTGCTGCTGCAAAGATTAATTTGAATCCCTGTCAGGTATTCTTTGCTTCTTATTTCTCTGTACAGTCTTCCAGACATGCAGGGATCCTAATAACCAGATCAGGAACCGACACACAGATGTGATGACTGTTTATAGCAGCAAATGAAGCCAGTAAGATCTCTTCAGTAATTACTCCTAGATTTCTCAGACTGAGTATCCAGGATAAACGAGTATTTTCAACTTCAGTCTTTGATCCTCCAGCTGTAAGGAAAGAACATAGCTCCCTGACTCTTCTGCCTTATCCACCTCTTCTGCTTTTCTCTAGACTCTGCCTCTGTTTTTTCCTCATCCTGCTTCAACCCACTCTTCACTTCTCAGTCTCCAGTTTTGACCAATCTATACTTTATAGACTGAATCTGCATTCTACCAGATGCTTCATCCACATTTTGAACAAAGGTTCCTCTCCTCTAACTTCCCCCTATACATTCATTAACTGGGATGCTAAATGCACATGGAAATCTGCTTCCTGACTTCTTGCCACTGGATTCAAAGGATGCCTCCTTACCCTGACAACATGGAAGGAAGAATGGAATAACACTGGAGAATTCCTTCCAAGCTCCAGTATTCTGCCCGATCATACACCAAATCAGTTAGAAGGCAAAAAGAACTGTAGGAAAATAGGGTCTTATCTCCATAACTCTGTGCAAAGATATGTTTAATTCCTCTGAAAACAGCAATGTCTTGGTGCAAATTTATAAAAAAAGCAAGAAAATTGATTGGTTGAATTTCCCTTCAAAACCTCAGTATGTGCATTTTGAAAGGGAAATACTCAACCTGGAAGGTGCAGCTTATCAAAATAAGGAACAACTGAAATCTTGGCTTTATACAAAGCAGCAGGCAACCTTAGCTCTTTGGTCTCTGTCCACAGTTTCTCAGAACTGACTCCTTGAAGCACCTTGGATACCTTACTTCTGTTTCAATGTTTGATGTCAATTGCCCACAGCCACTTTTTACTGGCACCGTGTTACAGGATTTGTTCTCAGCTGAAATCTACATCTAAGATATCACAAAAACACTATCTAGTACCTTTGACCCACAAGCAGTAAGCACTAAAAATGAACATTCATGGAGAAGTTTTATCAAACTTGCCTGCAAACACTCTAAATTCAAGAACTTTTTAATAATAAGGCACTTTCCCTTAGTATATCTCCAATTTTGTCTTCCTCCAAACCTATCCAAAAACATTCTGACATACAATAAGGAAGGATGGGGACAAAAAGAATGTTGTCAAATTATTAAAGCAGAGCCCAGCAAAGAAAGCTAGAAGGGCTGTAGAGAAATACACTTGTCACTCGTGCCCCATTCTTGACAGATATTCTACATATCCTTAAGTTTTAAATTACAGTTTTTATTATTGTCTCCTTGGGCAAACTACTACAGTGCTTATCCACCCTTTATGATAAACTGAATTGCCCTGATTTTTCAGCAAACAGCTTGTGAACAGTAGGCTGAACATAGGACCTCACTTTGTAAGACGTAACTGAGTTTTACACTAACAATGTATTTCCTAACATCAGTATTTCCACGTGTATTTCAAATTAGCCATACTGAAGTGTCAGGCTTTGAAAAAAACATTTAAATTGTGAATGCAAAATTTGGAAACAGTTTTCGAATAACTCAGTAGTATGCCAAAAGTGCACTAAGGTAGAGAATTCACTATTAAGTACAGTCTTCATTGGCTCTCATATCAGTAAAAGCTGATATGTAAGTATAAGCTTTTTCTGTTGTCATTCTGCTTTTTTGTGCTTTTTCATATTTTTTCCCTGTATTATTCCTATATTTCCTGTATTAATAAAAGAGAAGACATAATGAAAAACTTGAGAGAGCATATAAGTGGCAGTTGGCAGCCCCATATAAGGCTTTAAGACTATAAGACCCTTTCTTAAGGGAGAAAAATAGCCATATCCTTACTGACATAACTTCTCTTTATTAAGATTAAACTAAAATCTGATACTTGATTTCATTAACATGCCAGTGTAATGAGTTTGGCAATGCTGAATATTATTGTGTTACTCCTCTCACAGACATCGTATCTCTGGAGGATATTCAGCAAGAAGAGAAAGAGGGAGAGTATCTGTGGAAGAGGTGTTTTAAAAGTCCAGCCACAATTTATTTCCTAAAGTGAACATTTTCTTCAATTTTTTTTCTTTGGTGATCTCAAACTAATTTATTGACCAAGTCTAATAATATGCAGAGTTCATCACATTTCAGGTCTGCAGTTCTCACAATCAAAAGATCAAGAGATACCAAGTACAACATGATATTGGAGTACTGAAAATATTGTCCTCAGTATTTCCCTGAGTTCTAAAACGTTTTCTCTGATTTGAACACTCTTACATGGGGTGGTACACACAACACCAGGAACATCAACAAATGATGTCAAACTGGTGTAGGAAATTAGGCCTGGTACACTGTAACAGTTACAACAACAAGCAGAATCTGCCCATTCTACTTCTGGACAACTTCTTGTATTCCACAAAATTCTGATTTCCAAAATTCCAGAATCACAGAACAATAGAATATGCAGACTGGGAAGGGACCCACAAGGATCATTAAGTCTCCCAATTCCTGGCCCAGTGCAGGACACCTCAAGAGTCACATCGTGTGCCTGAGAGCATTTTCCAAACGCTTCTTGAACTCACAGGCTTGGTTCTGTGACGACTTCCCTGGAGAGCCTGTTCCAGTGCCCAACCACACTCCAGGTGAAGAACCTTTTCCTGATACCCAACTTAAACCTCCCCTGGCTCAGCTTCATGTTGTTTCGAGTCATGTCACTGGTCTCAAGAGTGAGGAGATCAGCATCTGCTCCTCCACCTTCCCATCATGACAAGTGTCTAAACGCTGTGTTTGGGCATGGAAATCAGTAGCCTGATTTTCAGAAGTACTGCCAGCTATTTTCAGGATTCCAGCTATTACCTAGCTGGGCACGCATTAGCACCGTGACTATCAACCATTAGCTAGCAATCCTAGCAACCCAACAAAGTCAGCAATATTTTCTGTGGTAGCTAAGTCAATTATTGAGAAGATGAATGGTGTGGGGAAGAATTCCTAACTGACTCAGTTAAGCTATAGGCTGAAAACTGACATGAGGAAAAAAAAGCAGACAAAGATCAAGACAACAAAACAAATCCAACCAACTTTTTTAAAGTGGCCAAGGATTAAAACCACATTGTTCATTCTTAATTACGGTCTGACAAAGGCTGCTTCAGTTTCTTTTCTTCTGAGATAATACAAATTAACTCCTTAAGGATTGTGAAGAAAATACCATCTTTTCAACTTTTTCTAAGAAAATCTCTCTGTCTGTGTTTTGCTGTTTCTTCTTTTTTTTTTTTTGCAGTGGTGATGTTTATTAAAGAGATTTTTTTGAATGTATGCCTTCTAGAGATAGCAAAAAACTCAAATAACGGAAACACTTCAATGAAAACCTCCTGGTATAACAAACTCTTGCAGATTTTCCCATTGTTTTGTTCTATTGAATGCTTCCTTCCAGCTAATTTCATTTTCATTCTGGCTTAACAGAATTATAACCAAAACTAGCTTTCCTAATAAAGAATGGTAAGATTTTTTTAACCTCTACTACCTTGAAACCCAAAATATACTTTTACTAGGATATTCTGCTTTATCACAAGCCCACAAATGATAAGCTTTACACAAGATACAGAAATACATCTGACAGTACCATGCTTAACATCGACAAAACTCTCTTCAGGAGTAGAGCAATCTGCATTGTTTTGAAAGGTTCTACCTAAACTGGTCACTTATAGCAACATAAGATCATTGTGAGATAAAAGGTGGAAAAAAGACACAAAAAAAACGCCCTACAAAATGTTTTTTTATCACAGAAAATTATTCTGACTTGTAGAATTTGTGACAAATATTTTCAGAATCTTACATTTTAAAAAACCTGCATGCTTTTATTGCCATTTTTAATTTTATTTTAGATAAACCTTTGTATTAATTCAGTTGACAAATGTTCATCCAAGCATGAATTGTTAAGCTTTACACAATCCACAATGATGAGCAACAGTGTGTGACAAAACTTAAAGCTTATTCAGCTTCTGAACTACTAAGCAAACATACACTGCAGAATGAGATTAATTTTTAGCTACAGCATTTGCTGACAAAAGTTTAGTAAAATCTCTTCCCACTGGTGAAATGCCCGTCTCTTTAGAGAACACCACTTTTAAAAATCCTTTTAAAAATAGCCACGCTATTGGCTTGTTTTTAAAAAATAAGTACAAAAACTACAACTGGCATTTTCATAGGTAATGATAAAATACTGATCCTTTTTATTTCTGCTCTGAAATAACTGTTGACCTTTTTTTCTTTTCCTTTTTAAAAGTTAGCTTTCTAATTTACATTTAATTAAAAGGATTTTTTAATTTTTGTTTTCAAGTTAGAAGCTTCCCAGTAGCATCTGGAGATATCACTGCAATCAAACCAGCGTGAAAAAGTTTAGAACATTTAACTGATAAATCTTGAATAATAAATAAAGAACCACAATGCAGGCTAAACAGTTTTCTAATATGTATTGAAATGTATGTTCTGTATGTATGATGGTGTATAAATTTTACTTGAAAGTTGCACTGTTTTTTACACAGGACTGTTGATCAAACACTTTGCATAAAAAAAACCCTGTCCTATCCTCATAATATGACAAACATGTCTTTGTCTTTTGGCTCACATTTTGCTTCAGAATCCATACTAACCATGTATTTTTCAACTTTGTTTTAATACCTACATTCATATTTTAATACTTACATTCCCAGGCAAAAGCAAACACATTCACTGGTTCAGGTAAGAGAGTTTGGTTTTTCTCTGAAATACTTGAATCGAGTCATACAATATCCCAAGTCGAAAGAGACCCACAAAGATCATCAAAGTCCAGCTCCTGGCCCTGCACAGGACAGTCCCAAGAATTTGACCATGTGCCTGACTGTTATCTAAACGCTTCTTGCATTCTAGCAGCCTTGGTGCTATGACCACTTTCCTGGGGAGCCTGGAATTTGATGGGGAAAAAAACCAGAATGCTAGAATACTAATACAACTCTTTTCCCAAGATTTATGATGAAATAGTAATAAAAAGCACAAGAAAACTTGGGTGGGAAGATGAAGTTCTTATTATTTCCATGGATGGAAACTCTAGAGCCTATCAGTGCAACCAGTGGTAATGTTTAACCAAATTCATGGTGAAAAAGGTTTTCCTTACACCTGATTAGAATGTTCTATGTTCCAACTTGCATCTGTCATGTTTCATTCTACCCCAATGCACCTCCGAGAACAGCCTTGCCCTGTCTTCTCTAAGTCCTTCCTTTACCTAGCTATAATCAGAAGACTGACCCCTCCTGACCCTTCTCTTGTTGTGGCTAAAAGCCCTTGTCCCCTCAGCTTCTTTCCACACCCCAGGTGCTCTCTAGCCTCCCACCTTCCTGGCAGCTCTGCACAGAACCTGCTCCAGCATGCTGATGTCTTTCTTGTAGTGGGATGCCCAAAACTCGATAGGGCACTCAAGGTGTATCCTCAAGAGCTTCAAACACAAAGGATGAATCACTTGCTCTCATCTCTTGGCTACACTTTTGCTGCTGCAGCCCAAGGTGCAGCCGGCCTTTGCTGCAAGGACACACTGCTGACTCACAGAACCGCTGAAGTTGGAAAAGACCTCTAAGGTCCTGAAGGTCTTTTTCTGCAAGGCTGTTTTCTATCCCTGGCTGTGTTGCAACAAGGGGATACTCCATCCCAGATGCATTTCCAAATAATTTATAAATTTCAACTTGATAAGGTTCCATTCAGCCCATTTCTCCAGTCTGTGCAGGTCTAGGTTGAGAGAGTCTCACCTCTATGAGGCTACTGGATTTGTCAATCCTTAATATTAAATATCCACAAAGACCTTTCCCAATAGGTAGTCTAAATTAGAACTAACACTGACAGCTGTACAGGAAAACTGTAATTGCAATTTTATTTACTCGACCAACACAGCAGCAGCTGTCTACCTATGTCACAGTGCATTCCAGCTATTTCTTCAACGTTCTTGACATGAAGATCTTATGGGTTTATCAGTTAGACTTGCGGTCCTTTTCAGTGAATTCGCAAAAATTGTATCCTCCTAAGGAAAACATAATTTTCCTGGTAATAAAGTGTGAATAACACAGGCATTTCTAAGAGAGAGAACTCTACTGAAGAAAGCTTATACAAAGCAGGTGTGCTTTCCATGTTATTCAGTTTATTAGACTGTACTTTTGCTACTTGTAAGATACAGAAACTTCAGCATATTGCTTCAGACACTCAGGCACAAATGCCAGTCTATTCAAGAGACTTTCAATAACAAACGGCACATCAGTTCTACCAATTTCAGTACTGAGCAGAAATTCAGTTGAGAAAAAGTCTCTTGCCTGACCAATTTGCAAACACTGTGTTCAGAGAAAAAGAGTGGGCCAGGTTTGAGATACACTACTCAGTTCGAACACCAAGGCTCCTTCAAAAAAAAACC
The DNA here is from genome assembly GCA_013397725.1 of Rhagologus leucostigma. NCBI lineage: Eukaryota > Metazoa > Chordata > Aves > Passeriformes > Rhagologus > Rhagologus leucostigma. The sequence continues at coordinate 332,787 of VZTD01002082.1, read as the reverse complement.
AAACCAAAACCAACAAAAAAACAAAGAAACTGCTCACATAAAACAGTGACAAAGAGTATGAAACAGAAACTTAAAGTTCTAAGGATTTGCTAACAGTACATTTCTATACTGTGTGCTTAAAATTATCAGGGACTGAAGAGCTCTAAAGATATACTGGCATCTAACTGCGCCCCCATACTAACTTCTTTACGGAGTGACAGACTGATAGATCTGGCCCAGAAGGAATAAGCACCACAGCCAGAGGAATGGAGCAGCATAGAACATGACTTGTCTCCTTGGATGGAATGTATCATGAAATTTTAATACTCAGCAGGCTGAGTAATGAACTGTTCAGAGTCTGCCAGCACGGAAACACTGAGGAAGGGAAGAGTTCACAAGTTTTGTCCTAACTCATGGTCTAAGCATTTTATTCAGTTTTATCAGAAGCTACTGATTCTGCCTTTGGTTCACAGACAAGTACCTGTTCCTGAAAAGAACGCACTCAAGCCCTTTTTAGCAAAATTCCTAGTGAATACAGTCCCAATTCCCTAAAAAAAGGACTACAGATCAAGGATATGTCAAATAATACCATGCTAAAGAAACATTCTTGAATCTGGATGAGCACTGGACAGTCAGCACAGCAGCCAGACAGAATTTTGACTTCATTTAGTATTTGTGTTAGTTCTAAGCCCCTCCAATGACGACTTAGAATTTTTTGGGCAGAAAATTACTCATTTAATACACATGGGACAGACAACAATGCAACACAAACAATATCAGATTATTATTGATTTCCTCTTTACATCACTTGCCAAGCCTAAGGACAGCTATCTAACTGTAAGCTTTCGATGCTATCTTCTTAAAAACAGTATTTCAGGTATTTCGTAAAATGTTTTTAGTTAAAATGCTAGAAATTGCCTGGTCATATGTAAAATATTTCTAGGGCAAATTGCAGATGTCAAAAATTTGCATAATATCTCTTGAATTATTCTATGTACTGCTTTATTCCACAGACAGATTAGCAGTGCAATTATTAAACTTCTTGAATAACTGGAGTTTCAGAACTCAGAGTCAGCTGACCTTGATATCACTCATAACTCTAAAGTATAACTTTATCAATAAGAAGAAAGTTCACAAAGGAAACATTTCCTGCACAACAAGAAATTTCCCAATCTTCATATCTCTGATGGCAATAATCCTAAAATAACAGCATTATTTAAACATACCTCAGTATTACTCAAACATATTTCAGATAAATTTCCTGAAATGCAGCCATATCATATGTAAAATTTAAAGTGCTAGGCAAGCACACTTGACATGCAAATATAGTATTCTACTGCACTGCCAAATATTACCTATTCCATGCTGAAAAAATTTTAAGTAACATACTTTCTCTTATGTTGACAAGTCTAGATGGTGACAAACATTATATAAAATAAGATTTTATCTTAAGGAGTTAATTCTCAACTGATTTATTAAGAATGCTTGTATTTAAGTCAATTTCATGTACAGCTTCTGCTGAATTAGTGAAAGATTTTTCTGACTTCTGCCATTTTAATGGATCTTGCATTCAGTATTTTTGTTACATCTTTGGCATTCTACTGAATAATTATTTCTTACTTTTAATGGAAAACAATCATTTCTTTGATTGAAGCGTAGTTTGAATTGCTTAAACTGAGAAAGTTTCTTCCAGTGGTGATCAATACTTTTTGTATTTTTGCTACTATTATCCCACAAAACATGGCACTAAGCTTGGCATGTTATACTTAATATTATCTATTCATATTTCCACTGATAAAAACAGAACACATGCCTATACAACTTATTTTTTCTCAATCCTTGAAACTCAAGTACTATCATCTTCCATTTATTAGGTTCACTGAGAAAACAGAAACACACGTATCGAGAAGCTCAAAAATGCAGTCTTTACTCCCACTAAATTCACCAAGAGATCAGTTTCCTTTTGTTACAATTTCTTAAATAAACTTGTCATCCTCCAAACAATGTACCAGAACAATTTCTTAAAGTAAACCAATGTTTAAACAGAGAGTGACTTACATCTTCTCATTACATTTTGGTGACAAGTCAGCAACTTTACGTAATTCATTCTAAAACTTTTAATACCTTGAGTGATAAAATTATGATTAAACAGGTTCACAAAACTTATCAATACATCTCTGCTATTATGAAGCTAAAAATCCTCAGCTGAAAAGTACAGGTGTATTGGTGCTGGAAACAAGTTGCTGATAATCCATTCAGAGTCCAGCAAATCAGTGAATTCCAAATGTGACTACTATTTTGTTACCGGACAAACAAGATACAAAACTGCATGAAATTTTCTTTTTAAAAAGCAGGTCATAATGCAAATTTTCAAACTCTACTAAAATCTCATGCTCCCTAGTGTATATTTTTTCTACAAAAAGATTATCAAACTCAGTGATAATTCATAACAGCAACAAAATTTACTAATTATAAAGACATCAACAATTTGTACATTACCTAATGCTGCTCATGCTTCCAGTTTCTGATCCAAGCTTACATCTCTCCAGCTGGCTCGCTACAATCTGACGTTCAGCCTCAAGTTCTCGAGTCAGTCTCTCAAACTGCAGTTCCTGAAAAAAGTAAGTTAAACCATTTTCTTTGACTTCTCTTGAGATTAAGAAGGAATTTCAGCACATGAAAATGAAATTTGTGCTAGAACTATTAGCGGAATACCTTATAACGAAGCTTTCTTTTTTCCTTTTTTTAACATATTCACAGTTCAAATTTTTGTGTTGACACCTACTTGTTCCTTCATTTACTCTAATGATGTATGTCATAGAATGAGACTGTTGATCAGGAATGGAATTTCCAAATTTATGATATAATTTAGGCCTACAGAGTTCATGCAGATCTCTTAGTGGCATAAAGATCTTAGCAAACTGGCCTAAGTATGATCACAAACAAGTATAGTTTTTGTTACTGAAAAAAAGATTAAACGTTCTGTGAATGATCCTGTGGTAACAAAAGTTCCTGCACTTAAAAAGACAACCATCACAGTACACACCAGTGAAATAAACTAAATTGTAGGTGTGTTGATATGGTCTGAGCACAGCTTAATTTCTTCATTTAATGATGTGCAGAAGGGAAACAAGTAGTTTTGGACAAAAGCTGTGCTAAAATTCCTACCACTAATTTAATGTATTTTCTTTTATTCTGTCACGGAAACCAAACCAGTCCTACCAGATAAGATTTATCTACAGAGCTTATAAAGGTACTTACATTGCGTTTTTGTTTTTATACACAAAAGATTCTTTTTTTGATTTAAAAAATAAAAGTAAAACCAATATAAGCAAAATCTCCACCATTTCTTAAAGGGCTCCCCACATACTGTAGCACTAGTTTTATCAAATTAAAAAATTAAATACTTTCAGACAGTTATGGTTATTGTAAATTTGTCAATTGTTGTGCCCTTCCATTTTGGCCATAGTTACATTATGCCATTTTCACAGGTAAACAAAAACGTCTCTCTTGCCCCTTTTATTTAGGTTTGTTAAAGGCTGAAGGAGAAATATTTTGAGAGTCCATTTCTTAAATAATTCCCTTATCCACACAAATGCACCCATTATTTCTTTTTCCCTCTTTTTTTTTTTTTTTCCCAAAAGGACCTTCCTGTATTGCAGAGGTATGGGAGGGAGTCCTTTGAATTACTCCCCAGCAAGGTCCTGCCTGGCAGAACAGCACTGGAAATTACTGGAGTCATGACTTATGTCCACCAAGCTTCATTGAAGGACTTAGCATTTGAGAGAAAGCAAGAAATGGTAGAAGTAGAGTAGGACTCATAAGTGTTCATTCTATGTCCTACATAAAACCTCTGACCAAGAAACCAAGGGTAAATGAAGGCATTAAACTTTTCAAATCTCTGAAATGAGACAAACCATAACTGATATATAAGACAGGAACTGGCTGGTGGTCATTCTGCTTAATCCAGCTGGATCAGTCCTTTGTTTCTCTTGCTATTGACATGGAATAGCTTCCATCCTGCACTATGAGTAAAGGGGGACATCCACATAGGTTATATACAGCATGAAACAGCCAGTGAATACTTAAATGGCCACTGACTGTGTGACAAAGCCTGCTTAACTGTGAATTTATTATTCCAAACAAGTCTATACAGAGTATGAGAATACCACTGAAAGTCAGATTGATGTGAAGACCAAAACATCACTGCTCATTAAGGGAAATGGTCAGCAGTGCCATAGTAATCAATAGTTATTAATATTCTCTGCACATTTTTGTAGTGTGCAGAATTACTTTTTCCACTGTTGTCTGAAGATATGATTAATAAAAATCACCTGACAGTAATCACCTATTTCATATACGCCTCCTTCACAGAGAGCATTTCTCTCACCTAGAAGAATCAATTGCCTGAAAAGCTGAAGAGACAGTTGATCGGCTTTCCAAGAGTTATTATGCAAATCCTGGTCTTGTTTGCATAAAATAAAACCCTTAATGCAGAAAGGATTGTAACAGAAATATTACTAAATTGTTGAAGAACGAAAAATCAGAGTGGTACAGCATTTGCCACGCCAGCATGCTTATTTCAAAGCATGCAAGCCTGGAGAAATTCTGATAGTATAAAACACCGAAGAAAATCAAACTGAGCATTATGTTTACTTTCAAAATAAAAGCAGAAGTTTTAACAGCTATTCTGTTCCACTGCAGTTTTTAAGCTACTTGATTCTATCGCAATGATGCACATTTTGGTGCTTAGCATGGATTTTCATCCAGTCAGTTCACCTCTCACCACCCCAGGTGAGGCAGGTCAGACGTGTTATTTGCCATGGCTTAGCACGGGCACTCGTCTCACCTGCCTAGCAAGAAGGTGCAGCTGTCCCCATAATGCTGCTAAGAGAATGTAAGAACCAAGAAGTCAGGAACAAATGCTCCTCACTCTGTTGTCCACTTGCCTTTTCCTAGACAAACAAGTGGAGCTCACCGTCTTCTTTAAGCCTAGTAGGGGTGCAAACAATGTTTCTCCAGTTTCTCCCTTTTGTCTGTGCTATCCCAAGCCAACTAAATACAGAAATGCCCCAAACCTATCTTACTGAAATACTTCAAAAGTAAATATTATTTCGCCATTTTTTTCTTCAACTGTCTGGATTGTATATCTTCTCATATCTTTTCTATGCTTTGTATTCCTTCAGTTAATCACTCTGGTTGACAACTTTTCCAGAAACTTCTGCATTTCCTCAACTCATACCCTTTTGTCATGATTACTTTGTCCACAGAACATTGTTTTGCTCACGATTCTAGTCTCCAAAACATACTTTTCTACTCTTCACTCTGTCACTTATTTTTCTTTTCTACTTACTGCTTTCTGTTCTCTTCTGCCTTCCATCTTTCTTTCATTTCCTAGCACATTTCATGACTCATCCTCCACTAAATCTCTTTCAGTCCTACTACACTAAGTGCTACTCCAGCAAATGCCCTAAACTGATTGGTTTAAGGAATTTCTCTCATTCTCTCTCTCTCTGGTTCCTTATTGAGGAAACTCTGCTCTTCTCAAGATGTACAAATTAATGTTTTCTGGTTTCACCACCCACATTATTTAAGTCCTGCTCTGCAGAGATTACTAGAAAAGGGGAGTTGTATCTATGTAACTCCTCAAACAGGAAGCAGAGATGTACTCGATCACTTAGAAAGAAATAATCTTGTGTTTCCAATGTGTGAAAATAGCTAGAAAACATGAACAGGAATGTCATTACTAGCTTTTTAATTGCTACTATTTCTTTCTTAATTATGTTCTGTCAGGTGCCATCAGAAGTTAGAAATTAAAGGAAGGAGACAAAAGGTGGAGAGGTGAGATATGTGCAGAGCCAAACAATTACTATTTCAAGAATTATCCTCTACATTAAATTTAATAAGCAACTGTGTTTGGTATTCCCTCATGCCATGAAAAAGGTGCAGGTCCACAGGGTTGCCTTTGGACTGAAAAAAGGAAAGAAGAATTCAAGTAAGGTTTGTGAATCTGTTTTCCCTCCATACCAAGAAACTCTGGCAGAAAACAAATTAATAAGCTTCCTTCTCTTTGTTTGGGAAGCAATGAGAGTGACTAATATTTGAATAAATCCATATGTTTAGATTTCAAGCAGCTGTCAGAGTGCAAGAAGACAGAAACCAGAAATAGCATTTGCTTACATGTTATAAAAATAATCACTGAACCTGACTCCATCATTTGTCTTATTTGTTGTGTTTACAATCATTTTCACCAGTTCATGCCACGTTATGTTATCTTCACAACTTTCTATTATTTATCTGAATCAAGCTAATCAGAACATCAAAATTAAAAACAAATTCCTACTCACTGATTATGCAAATCTGTTGTCAAGACAATTGCAGAATGAGGAGCAGCAGAAACTACAATGCAACATCAAAATTAATTTACATAATAACATGTCAGGAGCAGCCTCAAGGATTGTGCTACAAAGGGCAATAATGTCCCAGCAAGTGCCCATGCAAAGGCACTACGAAGTGCAGTGACCAGCCTGGCAGTCCTCAGCACTTGGCACCAGGAGGGGGTGTGGGAGTGGGAAGCCACCAGAGATCAGAGATAATGATAAAAGTAATCAAGAGAAATCACTCAAGAGAGCAACTTGGAAAAGGAAGAACTTCATAACCTTATCAAATTGTTTTGAAGTGATATAAAATATTTATCTCCTAGAGCCTGAAGTAATTTATGTTTTAAAAATTTTATTTGTCCACTACCATTGTGGGGTTTGTTTTATAAAAAATATTCATTATTCCGTAGACAGCAATTCAATGTACTTTCTTACTCAGCAGGAGTTTTGTATTTTATCTGTCCTCTGCAGCCACCAAAGCTTCAAGCACTATATAAGACTTGAGCCAGGTCATAACATTTCACAGTGGTCCAGACACTGAACAAGCATGATGGAAATCCTCACAGCCTTCAGACAAGTTAGGAACTCCTGAGCTCAGGGAACAACAGACCAGAGATAATTTTGTAATTTTTTTATGCTTTAGATCTGCTGGGTCATCTATATTGACCCACTTGAATGTTGGGACGGGTAAAATAGAGCAAAAGCAATTTGGCTGGTATTTGGAGTTGATCTCATTTTACTTCGCCGTTTACAACCTTAAACTAATCCTTCAATCCTTTCACACAGAGATGTGTATCAATGCTAAGCAAAAGACAGCAAAATCAGTAGTGACAGTAAAAAGCAGCTGATAAAAAAAGAAAAAAAAAACTAAAAAAACCGATCTAAATTTAGGCACAAGAGGCTTGCAAAATTATTGGGTTCCTAAGAATCTTTAGGTCATGAAATGTCATGAGAGAAGTGTTTAGCAAAAAGAGCAGAAAGTGTTTAGCTTTTGATTGCAAATATGCTATACAAAACCTAATTGGGGCACTGGTGATAATTTGAATCTTCAGATACAGACAAATAACAGCACTGATAATCCAGGTCGGGAATCCCTGGTGAGATGAATACAGGAAGCCTGATTTCAGCTACACAAACAAATCATCTCTGGGATTGAAGTCTTTCAAAGGAGTATCTTAGAAACCACAGAACTTCAAAAAGTACACAGGCTGTAGAAGTGTACAACGCTGGCTCTATCTTTCTGTAACTTGTTAAACAAGAAAAACCATACCTCAGTTAATGCCACAGGTAGTATGTGTGTATTCCTAGGCACATCCTATGGCATCATGCACAATTCCATATACTCCACATCTATACACTCCAAGTGAACGCCACCACTCAGAGTGATGTTGGTAACAAACTATTCTTAACCTATCGTATCAAACACATGTGAATAGCAAAAACTGGAGCACGTACTTCCTCAGGAAAACAGCAAAACCTAGGAAAGTTTAACTTGGCAGAAGTCTAGGGACAGATAGTATCAGACACAAACCAGACCTGACAGCCCATCTTGTAAATAGAAGGAAAACAGAGTGTCTTCGTGCTTTCAAACAGGAAAAAAACACCACCAGAAATGCCCCTTACCATCTGACACTAAGTGTTCAAAAGCCTCAAAGCTGGGCTTTAGAATGTACCAATCAATACCTTCCACATTCTCTACACTCTCAACTGTTGGACTCTGTTTTAACTTGTTCTGTTCCTATCCTTTTTCACTGGATTGTTTCATTCTTCCATTATACTGAATAACACGGGAGTGATGGAAAAAGCTCACAGAAAGGTAATCAGACAAGCAGAGAGGTGGCAGATTCAGAAACTCAGTGGTGAATATGTACGTTCTTGAAGAATCTCAGTAGAGAGATGACTGCACCTATAAGCTATCCAAGCAAGTACAAGTTTCCAGGTAATTGATGCCTTAGGTTTTAACTTCTATATTTTTCAAATCCTGTACTGCTTAGTATGTAACTCTGAAACTTCATACAGCCTCTTAGCTACTGTTCTCTCATGCTGGTTAGACATAACAAACCCTCTCTGGGCCTGGACTCAAGGACACCTAGATTGTCCCAGGCCACAAAACATGTAAACTAAAGCCTCTGACAGGGGGAGCAAACTTGGGGTAATTACATCACTACATGAAATTATAAGTGGAGAATTAACCCTGATATGCAAATGGACCAAACTTATAAAAGTGTGAAGAACCTGTGACCCAGGGTCCATCTTGGGTGGAGCCCTTTGGAGGCTTTTGACTGCCCAAGGTGTACCTTTGAAGGCCCTTCAAAGAAATACCTGCTTTTATTCTCTTAATCTTGTCTAGCCTCTGTTTTCAGGTAGCCACTTCAAGGCATCATAGCCAATCTGAAGGAAGCAATTCATACACTGGAGGGCAGGACTACCATTCAGAGGAACTTTGACAAGCTGAAGGAATAGGCCAACAAGAGTGTCATGAAGTTTGTGAAAGAAAAACAAACAGTCCTGCATAAACGATGGAATCCCATGTAACAGTACAGCATCTCCCCAGGAAGGATCCGGGGGTGTGATGGACACCAAGCTATGACTCAGCAGTGCATTGCTATGGTGACAATGGCCAACCACTCATTTCACTGCACTAAGGAGAGCCGCTAGCAGAACAAGGAAATGATTGAAGTAATTGCTCCCTTTTATTTGGTACTCCTTAAGCTGCATCTCAAGTACAGTAGTCAGTTTTGGGCCACCAGGACAAGACACGACAAGATTTTGAAGCAAGACCACCAGAGGGCCACAAAGACGGTCAGAAGATTAAAGCACACATTATACAAGCAGAAGGTGAAGGAATTTGGTTTGTTTAGCATGAAGAAGAGATGGTCCAGGGAGGATGTATTTCATAGAATCACTAAGGCTGGAAAAGACCTCCAAGCTTCAAAGTACAAGCTTTGACCAAGCACCAGCATATCAACTAGACCACAGCACGAAGTGACACATTCAGTTATTTCTTGAACACTGGCACGGTTGATTCTGTTCCAACACTTAACAACCCTGTCAGTGAAAAAATTCTTCCTGGTGCCCAACCTGAACCTCCCCTGGCACAGTTCGAGACTGTTGCGCCCTTGTCCTCTCACTGGCTACCTGCAAGAACAGACTGATCCCCACCTTGCTATACCCTCCTGTCAGGCACTTGTAGAGAGCAACAAGGTCACCCCAAGCCTCCTTTTCTCCAGGCTAAACAAGCCCAGCTCCCTCAGCCACTCCTTATATGACCAGCCTTCCAGAGCCTTCACCAGCTCTGCTGCCCTCCTCTGGACACGCTACAGCCCTTTGATGTCATTCTTGCAGGGAGTGGCCCAGAACCAAACACAGGATTTGAGGTGTGGCCTCACCAGTGCCGAGCACATGGGGACGATCACTGCCCAGGTCCTGCTGGCCACAATATTGCTGGTACAGGCCAGGTGCCATTGGCCTTCTTGGGCACCTGGGCACAGCTGGCTCATGTTCAGTTGCTGTCAATCAATATCCCGAGGTCCTTTTCTGCTGGGCAGCTTTCCAGACACTCTGTCCCCAGCCTGTAGCGTGGCTGTTGCAGACTTTCACTTCCTGAAGGGGATTATAGTGAACACATCACCAGGCTCTTGCCAGACATATGCAGCAAGCAGACACAGGCAACAGTGACAAGGTGCAATGACATAAATTCTAACTGAACAAAAGGTAAAAGAACAAACACAAACAACAAAAACAGTAACAAAAAAAAAAATCCAACTCCAAAATCAAGCAACACATCGAGGGTAGTGAAACACTGGAATAGGTTGTACACATAGAATCTCCATTCTTGGAGATTTTAAAAGTCATCTTCATATCTGATCTAACACTGAAGTTAGACCTCCTTGGAGTAGACCTCCACAGGTCTCTTTTAACCTATTTTTTCCATGATCCTAGAACTGATGAGTTCTGAATATTTTTTCAAGTCTTTTTACCAATACTATTGATTAGATCAGAGGCTACCAAACTCTCTGATCATGATGATTCCATAAAGACGTGTTTCACTTGATGAAAATGCTTGTATTTTATCAGCCTGAATTTCTCTTATTCCTTCACCTGATCTGACTGATTCGGCAATCTCATGCTTCTTTACAAGAGATTAGCATGGCATCTAGGCTATTATGTATATGGATTATTTACGGGATGGATAAAGAACTAGTTTGGCTGATTACAGTGTTTGAAAATAAACTATTCCTTCATTTTCATGTGAGATTACTTCAAAGAGGTCCCTTTTATGCCTTTAACAACTTTTATAGAAATAAGACCCTATTTTGTTTTCTGTTTAGGATCCTGATACAAATATGGTGACAATTGCATTCCACTGCATGTTTTAGCTCTCCAGGCATACTGCCCTGTTCCTCTGTGAGTTACAGGCAAGCCTTGCTCTCTGAAGGCACACTGCCCAGCTGCCTGGGCTTCTGTTCCTAGAGAAATTGCATTATTTCTTTTCCAGCACAGTCACCAAGGTTTTTTAAATTATCTCCATTTTTCTATTACAAATGGCCTGGTCCTTTTTTATACCGATTTTTCTTCTCTCTGTTTTGTGTTCAGCTTCAGTCTTTAAGCTAACTCTTTTCTTCTCCTTCTCACTACTTTTCGCATTCCTTGCCAACACTCCCAATGGTTTATCATCCACCATGATTGCTATGCTATTCCACTTCTTCCCATGCAAACTACTTCTATCCATAAGCAATAAACTGTAAGTAAAAACCCTGGACTGTTAGGGCAGGATTAGAACTACTACAAGCTTTCTAACGTCATAGTTTTGCTTCTCCACCCTCTGCAGCAGCATAAGGAGGATGTAAGATTAAATTGACTTTCTACCTTACTAACTTCGATCTGCTTTAGGGCTTACTGTTATTATTTGTAAAGCTCAATGTGAGAGCAAAACAAATCCTCAGAGATGGTAGGTCTTCTCCAAGGAGAACAAGAGAAGTAGAGCTGAAGTTTAGTAACAGACCCTGACGCTTCAGTCTTACACTGGCCTGAGCTTGTAATTCTCATTTACTTCTCAGCTGTCCAAGCACAAAGCTTTATTATGTCTGCGTGGAAAAGGGTAGTTTCATTGACAGTAGCAGCTCCTGAAGCCTGATTTTACACTTTCAGCATATCTGATATATCAGACAGAACCATGGACTGATGTTTTTTACCTTGATTTTCCAGTGCATATCTGCAGAGTAATTTTGTTCTGGAAAAAGCAACACAGTCGTGCTGCAGATGGAAGACGCCTAATTATACATATATTTGTATGATTTAAAGGCATGCGAAAAGCAAAGAAATTTGAACAACATGGTCTCAAAATGTGAAACTTCTAAAAATGTCCCAGACATTGAAGCACTAAGAAAGCCTTTTTCGGTTCTGACAACATCCTCAGCTTCTAGTCTCCCTTTCTTATCTGATTACATCTGCGCTCTGTTGGGCAGTGTGCCAAGATGCCAGCAATAGCTGCAGAGGTGTCAGCGCAGCGACACACACCACTTCTTGGGCAGTCTATCTACATGCTTAGAGATCTGAAGTCTTCTCCAGCATTTTATTCATGGAGTTCTCTGGTTCCCTATCTATATGCCTCTGAACTATTTCTCCCTTCCAGAGCTGTGACAATACACATCATCCTAGGCACTAGGAACAAACGGAGAACCAGCATGATAAATCATTAGCTTTACACTTGTCCAAAATGGTCTAAAAGAGCAGACATCTATTCCCTTTCTCTTCTCCTGCTTGCATTAGAAAAATTATTCTGATGAACAAGTTTCTCTTTTGATTTTCTTTGCCTTGTAAGAGAGACTTGTTTCTCAATCCATATGTAGACTGTCAGCGCAGCATATCCAAGAACAGACTCCATATTTTGCAATTATCCCTGAATTTCTGAATTAATTACGATACTAGATCTGAATATTGCCATGGGTAGTTATCAAAAAGCTGGTCCTTAGCAAGTTACTAAGGGATTAAAAAGTTATCTAACAAAGCAAGATGGGCTTTTATTTAAGACAATCTAGCACATGCAAATGAATACCTATGGGATTTTTTTTTCTTGTCTTGAAACTAACAACGTGGAAGCTTGATTTTCTGCACACTTAAGACACGCAGTTTGCTACTCTAACTGAATGCGGATAGACTTTCAAATAAATAAAAGATTACATCAAAATTGTAAATCCAGCTCAAATACAAGGATGTTCATAAACAAAAATTCTAGTATTCTAGCAGACTAATCAGTACACTGATTAGTCAAATAATTCACTTATTTCTGCTACTAAGTACTATTAAAGAAAAAAAAACCCAGCATGGGCTAAAAAAAATTTGAACTCAAGGACTGTAAACCCTTGAGATTTGCACATTTTCTCTCACCGATGTTTCTGTGGCAGTAGCAGTTAACTTTAATAGCTTTTGAATATTTCCTCTTTTATTACATCTTTTATTACAAAGAAGAGAACTAGTAAAATAATTAGGCAATTCATTCCTTTTCTGGCTACTCTACAGAAATACCACAGTTTCAGGAAATTCCCAATAGATTCAAATTGTTCCTTATGAAAGAGAAAAGCAATTAGTAATGAAAATGTTAGTTTTAAGAAGTTTCATTATGATCTTATTCTTCTAATTTCTGGTACGAATAGCTCATCTTTTGAACAAAGTAAAAAGGTTTCATAATGAAATTATAGTCTAAAAATCACCTGTTTGAAAACAAATAGGTAAGGAGCATGTATTCAGGACAACATTTGTAGTATGGGCAAGGATAGGTAGGGAAAGAGTTTAGAACCAGTAAAAGAACCAATCTCACTGAATAAAAATACCATTTATGGGTTGACATATGGGTTAATGCACTATGGAGTTTGAAAGATGGGTAAAAAATGCAATAGTTCCGGGAGTCTTCAATTACCCCAATACTTGATACCAAAAAAAAAAAAAAAAGTAACAGAAAAATGTGGCACATAAGCTGAATTTTGGATAATATCATACACAGATGCTTGGGATGCCCACAGGAAAAGATGAAATTCTTGACTTGGTCAAGCCAGATAGTTTCACATCCTGCAGCTGAGAAGCCACTCTTAGTGATCATTCTGTCCTTAAATCCAAGATCCCCACAGAAAGCAGAACATCTGCCAGTTAGGAGCCACATAAAAAGAAAAAATATGTAAGAAAAAATATCAAAAAGTTTGTTTAAAGCTAAAAGTAAAGTACTCATAGACAGCAGGGAAACTAGTTGTTGGAACTGTATGATGAATGTCCAGAGTCAAGTTAAGACAAAAAGGGAGGGCAAAGGAAGCTGTTACTGATAAAAAAAAACTTTTTCTGAAAGTTGAAATCATCTTCAAGTGAAAAAAATATAGAAGCATAAATGCGGACAGGTTAAACATAAGAAGAAAAGACAGCACAATATGATTTTAAGGGACAAATAGCCAAAGCCATTGAAGCAACCAACAAATATTTCTCCAAATGCATCAGGAGCAAGAATCTGCCTGGAGAGTCTGTAAAACCACTGGGGGATCAGGATATAAAAGGGTTTGTTGGAAAGAAACCAAAATAATCCCTCATGAAAATTTTTACTACTTTATGGAAAATTCTCATGCTACGAAATCACTGAGGGAGTCTTATCAAAGGATCTGCCTGAAACTGAAGTGGATAGGTCGTGAAAAAACCTGACAAAACAACCTGTAGCAAAGTGAAGATCAGATGGTATTTTCTCAGTGGTTCTGACAAACTAAGAAATACACAGCTTAAAACAGATGTAGTACCTGAAAACTGTAAGACATTGAATGCAATGCCAGTTTCAGGAAGATCTAGGAGACTACAGAGGAGCAAGCCAGATAGTCTCACTGGGCAAATTATCAGAGCCTGTAACACAGAACAGAATTTGTGGCCTCTAAGATAAACATGAACAAGTTATCTAGAAGGTTTCCGCATGGATAAGTTCTTTCTTAAATAGGAGGTTAAATCAAGAAATAAATGGTAAATTCTCTCGGCTGAAGATGTCCACCAGTGAAATTCTGGTTCCATGTTCCACAACGTTTAATACATATGACTTGAAACACGGAATGAACAACAGGGTAACAAAGTTAGACAACAATAAAGTTATGCAGGACAGTAGGGCTGAAGGGCAACAACATTTGACCCTTCCGTACTATCAGTGGTTTGCCATTTGCTTTGTTGTTGCTTCTTGACACAGAGTTTTGGGGCCTGACATTACCTATGAAGAGAGGCCGAGTGCCTCAGCCTTTTCTGTGCCATTTTTGATGAACTTGCTGGCCCTAATCAGCAGCAGACCTCTATCTTTCTTGTACTTCTACCTGCTAACATACTTGCAGAAACTCTTATGTTATTCTTATTATCTCTTGCTACTTTGAGTTCCAGCTGAGCTTTTGCCTTCCTAATTGCATCTCTGCACACTGACGCAGTACCTCTATATTCGTCTTTGAAAGTTTGTCCCCTTTCGCAGTGCTCTAGTGCTCCTTTTCTCATTTGAGCTCTCTTAGTAGCTTGGTGCCTTTCCAACTGATTTCTTTTTATGTCTGCTCCTTTTCCTGCTTAGGGGGATAGATTGCTCTTTTGTACTTCAAGAAGCAGCTGCACTGGGAAATCTCCCAACATTCCTGAGCTTCTTTGCCCTCCAAGACAGGTCCCCATTGGATCCTTCCTAGAAGTTCCCTGACTGAGTTGAAATCTGCTTTTCTGAAGTTCAGGTCTTTATTTGATCACTTGAGCTCCTCAAGTCCTTGACCTCTATGCTCTTACAGTCTCTGCAGCTGCTGTTGACATTTTTATCTTCCAACAGGTCTTTATTAGTGAACATTCCTTCCAGGAGAGCACTGTTCCTAGTTGGCCATCCACATGACCACATGAAGAAGCTGTCCTCAAAATGTACTGAGGAAACGTCCCAGATTGTTATGCACCACCGTGCTGTTTTCCCAGTACCAGAATGGTTGAATTCCCATTTTAGAGAACCAGAGCCTGAGGCCTCTTGGAAAAGAAGGCTTGATCTACCTCTTCTTCCTCATCTAGGTCCATAGCAGACACCATGAGATTTCTCTCAATAGCTCTGATTTTGACCCAGAAGCACTCTACTGACTTGAAAACAGATGAAAGAAGATGATTCTTTATGTAACAGGCATGCCTTTGATGGTTACTAAGTACAGCGTAATTTCATTGGGTCATGGAAACCTGAACACAGGTGGCTTTTGAGTATTAGAAGATAGTATCACATATTATGGCCCTGTTCTTACTCTTTTCTCAGCATATACTTGAGGTCATCAGTGAAGACAGTTCATCAGACCAACTATGGCTGTTCTTACTAGTGAAACATACATGTATTGCCACCAAAGAGATACCAGAAAGCATACCGTATCAGGTTTTTCTACAGAAAGATATATTTTCATTCATAAATCATCCAGATGGGGAATCCGGGTTATTCTTTCAATAAAACACTAAATAGATTTTGCTATTGAGTTCTCAAACAATCAAACAGAAAGATTACATATTTGTACTACTCACTGTAGTAGTGTAGTAGTAGTTCAATGAATAGAACAGAATAATTAAATATACTGACTGGATTTGTGGTTATGCCTCTGGGAGATCAAATACAGAAGCAACGCTTGCTGCACACCAGCATTACCATGCCTTACTAAGACAATTGTGCTGCTTCCACAATTACACCAGATTTCAGTTCAAAGACTACTCAGTTGCCGCCAAAATGATGTTGAGGAAACTGTCAAGAGACTAAAACAGAGAGAAGCATCTCTATAGAGATGTTCCTTACAGAAGGAATATCAAAATTACTGCTATGATACAATTACAAAATAAGAGAGCCATAGGAATCATTGTTACTTTCATTGATTCAGCAGAAAGAAAAAAGGGGGAAGAGAGAGTGAGTAGAAATAATGAATGAATCAATTTGTTGCATTACTTCAATCAGAATATTTCATTGACAGTATTGTGAAAATCATCTGAAATTCAAGTCTTTATTACAGCAAAACACAGCCATCAAAACCACATCTATCCCTGTGGAACTGGGTTCCTGCTATGAACCTTCTAGCAGTGTTGATAACAGGTCCAAGACCTGTCTCATACAATGCATATTACTAAAGCCTCTGATCCCTAATGCAGAACAAGCAGGGAGGAGTTGCAGCTCCCTTTTCAGGAGTAAAAAAAGGTTCATAATGTCACAGCATTGAAAAGGAAAGGCAAAGTAAATGAAAACAAGCCATGCCTGCAGGATTTTAAACTCAGTGTTTTAAGAGAATTTAATAGCAGAGGGGGAATTCAAAATAATTTCCAGACATGGTTTCTGAGTTGTGGTTTAGAGCCATACTGTTCTTCCCCCTTCCCCCCATCTTAAAGCTGACATCTCTTCCCCCAGTGGGAACTCGGACTGGGTAAAATGAGGGCTCTCTCCTCCCCACACCTGGCAGGATCTGAATGCCACACATATTTCCTCCTCTGTGACTCCAGGCACCGTTTCCATGGCAGCAACAGGAAAGTCATTCCAAACTAGTCAGGGAGGGAGGCAATGAGAATCACCCCTCCAGCAAAGCTCTGCCTCACCTCCCTGGACAAGGCATTCTGAGAAACCAGGGACAAGAATGAAGCTGACTGCACAGCCTGGGAGGGACTGAGGGCCCCGGGAGCACCATGCAGCCTGAAAACCTCCCGTCATGTCTGGTGAGAGTTGCTGTGGTTCAAGCCCATGGGATGGGGTGGATGGAGTGCCCAGTTTTGCTGCTAAGTGAGAGCAGATCTGCGATGGCCAGAGAGCATTTGTCTCTCCTGCCCTCCAAGAGCCCACTGACTGTACAGCAGATGGATTTCTGGCCGTTCCATGGCTGAGGAGAAGTAGAGATAAGTACTCGCCATGAACTGAAGCAGCACAAAGGGACCTTGTTTTTACTTCACAGATCAGAAATACCAAGCTCGCGGTACCAAAGTTTTAGCTGGATTTTTCAGCATCTCAGAACTGTGCATGTGTTGGGATTATTTGTCAAAGCCATATGATTTGGACAGCCAAATGTCTCAAAGACAGAAATAAGATGTGATGTGACACTTCTGAATGATCCTTGCTAGCCTGAAATAATGAGAATCTGGAATTGCAATCTCTGCTTGCACAACATAACTGAGATGCAAGACTACTCTGCCTGTTTCCAATCCCCAGCCTGCTCGCAAACCAGGATGTAATGCATCAGCACTAGACATACGCCCTAACCATCCATGGCAGGCAGCTTTACAGGATCACAGAAGGGTGGAGGTGGGCAGAGGCCTCTGGAGGTCACCTTGTCCAACTCACAGAGGGCCACCCTGAGCAAGCTGTCCAGGAAGCTTTTGAGTATCTCTAAGGAAGAAGAACCTACAACCCCTCTGGGCAACCTGTTCCAGTGTTCAGTCACTCTCCCAGTAACAGTGTGTCTCCCGGTGCTCATACAGCACCTTCTAAGTTCCAGTTTGTGTCCAGTGCCTCTGGTCCTGTCGTTGGGCACCACCGAAAAGAATCTGACTCCCTCTTCTTTGCACCATCTGTTCAGGTGTTGGTACATATTGATGACTTCCTCCCCCAGGCCTTCTTTATCCCAGGCTGAACAGTTTCAGCTCCTAGCCTTTCCTCAAAGGAGAGATGTTCCAGTCCCTTCATCATCTTAGTCGCTCTTCAATGGACACCCTCCAGTATGTCCGTATCTGTCTGGAACTAAGAAGCCCAGAACTGGACCCAGCGCTTGAGGTGTGGCCTTACCAGTGCTGAGCAGGGGAGAAAGATCACCTACCTTGACCTGCTGGCAACACTCCTCCTCCTACAGCAGCCAAGGACACTGGTTGCCTTCTTTGCCACAAGGGCACATTTCTGGCTCATGTTCAACTCGGGGTCCAATAGGACGCCTCGGGGCCTTTTTGGCAAAGCTGCTTGTCAGCTGGGTTGCTCCCAGCATGTACCAGTGCATGGACTTACTGGGCATAGCCCTGTCTGAAACTAACCTTATCAAGGTTTGTGAGGCAAACACCTCATTCCACAAACAGAAAAATTTGACCAGACAGTTGTCTGTACTAGGTAACTTTTTCTGTGCCATCAAAATTACTCTCCCTCTCAGAACACTTCTGCAGTAAAAGAGAGATTTTCTAGAATTTTTCTCCATCTGACCAGTGTGAGAGGTGTAACTTCTTCCTAGTGTGCCTGAGGGTTAGGAATGGATAGGATGTCCAATTATATCAATAAGGGAGAATACTGTTTTGTTTTCTGAATTGATCATAGATGGTCCAGCTTGTCTTACCTTACAAAGTTCATTCCTCTCAGTTCACAGATATTCCAATTTAAATAGCCTGTGCCATGCAAAACACTAACTTTCCCTACTCTGAGAGCTTAACTGGATATAGTCCTGAGAAGCCTCTTTGCTGAGTAAGTCTGGCTCCTTGGATTCAGACCCTTTCGAGGAGAGTCTCACCAGACTGGAATACACAAGTACCAGAAACATTTGCAATGCTAAACTGCAAGAATACAAGAAAAGCTACTTAACTTTCTGGACCTGTTCTGTTGTCTATTCCTTGTGTATTTTACATTATCCAATCATGTGACAAGCAAAATACGACATCAAACTGATTTAGCAAGAGCTGAAAATTTACAGAGCAAGATCCTCTCTGGCTTAAAAAAGAAAGAGTACATATTTAGTGTACCAAAGGCAGGACTTTTAAGCCAGATTTCACCTCTGCTGAAGCTTTCTTATTATTGTGCTACTTTCCCATTCCTAAAGCTTGATTTCTATTTAGTACAGACTGGTTTTTCTTATTACATGGCTGGCAAAGTGTGTATCCTTTCCAAAAGCAAAGTCACTGAAATTAGAATGAAAGAAATAATTTAATGGGATGCACTCTACTTCATTTCCTCAAACAAGAGACTGCATTGACCAGGAAAGACATTTCTCTGGCTCATATCCACTGCAGAGAAAAGCCAGAAAGAGAGAAACAGAGAGAGAGAAATACAGCATACCCTCCCTTGAATACATTAATGAAAAGTGGTCAGAGACCTTGCAACAATGTTTGGGATGTCTTTGACAGCATCATCAGAATATAAAGTGTCTCTAACCATTTTTCATGTCTTTTTTTTGGAAGAGCAAACTCCTCCAACAGTGTAATACCACTTAAAGAGGAGGACTTTGAAAATTAAACCCTTATAAATCAGTTTCCTTCCCTTTAAGCAGCTTCACAAACACTGCAAACTGTTTCTACCTTCTGTTCTTCCAACTCGTGTTTGATACAGGAGAGGTGCAGGGAGCCCTTTCAGATCCAGTACTGGCATAGGGTACAGTCTCTATGGACAATCCTAATTGCCTTATGATGTTTGGCAACTTGATTATTGTTAGGACTGGACAGAAGGGAGCATAACCTCCTGGAGGTAAGCCAAAGTGGATAGGTTTGGGGATTTTTAGGATTTTACTTTCCTTTCCTGAATTTACAGAACACATCTCTGAATCCAGTGACACAGGTTTTGTACCTGCTAGCAAATTTTCTGCACACCACTGCTTTGGGCATGCTTGGTGCCACACTGGACTATCACTTTCCTAGGAAGACAGGATGACAGGTGTCTCCATAGCAACTGAGTACACACGGCTCTGGATACTGCACTTCAGGTAAATAACTTGCAACTAAGTGTTCCCTAAAAAAAATACAGGTAGAATCCCACTAAAATGGAGACTACAAAATTATTTACAGTGAAACAAGCTTAAGCTTGAGAAGCAGTCATGTGAGAAATAACACTGAAAATAATGGTTAGCATAAAAGCTATGTGGCCTAAATTATAATTTCAAATATTTCTAAATGAGAAGGCTTTGGATAACTCAGACAACTGTAACCACTAAAAAATGCTAACTTTCTAATGACAATGACTGTATGCAAATGATCTAATTACAAACATCAACATACAATGCCTTGTTGAAAAACAGGGGGAAACATTTTGAGCAGCTTAGGAAGAGGAAAAAATTACACTATGAAAATATGACTATGCATATGGAATAATGAGGCCTCATAATAAATGCTGCATCTTATTTACTAAAATTTTGCTGTTTGATTCAGATGTTAATTTCATGCTGCATTGAATGAATAGGAGATAAACCCCCTTTTCTTTAAATGCTCACATCAGCTTCAAAATTATAGTTTGATACATTTTTGAATTAATCTTACAAAGCACTGAATTTAAATTTGCAAGCTGTGTTGATCTAGAATTTTAAGGAGTTCTAGTGGTGGGAATGAAAAGAGACAGGAGTAGATAATAGACATAGGATGCTCTACCCATGCCAACAGGATCTCCTGATTACAGAATAGCTGGATACACCACCACTTTTAATTATACATAAATGGATCTGAAGAACAATGACTCATAAGTTAATCATCTGTCTAAATATTCTTAGTAATTATTGATATATTTTAGTATTCCATGGATCAGGTTTAGTCAACATCTTATTTCAGTAATTTCAGGATTAACTATACTTCTGGCACACACAGCAGAAAACAAAAATCAAAAGTAAAAGTTATTCGGTTAGATAAACCTAGAGACTTCTTTTTTTTTTTCTAAGGGTGACATTTGAAAGGTGTGCAATTTATCTTCTTCTGTCTGTGTAGGTCTGAAGTATCCAGTCTCACTGCAAGAATACCCTGCTGTACGTCAATAAAACAATAAAGCAATTCATCCAACTGTACCAAACCTAGCATTTCAATATTTTTGGAAAGAAAGAGTAGGGGGGGAAAAAAAAGGTTGAAAAAAAGGTAAAAAATCCTGCAGCTAAGGCTTCAAAACATGGCTGCTGCAACAGGTGAACTGTTTTGCAAGATTAGCAGCCTGCCATAAAATCCTTCTTTGTAAGAGAGCAAACCACAACATGACAGTAGATAAACTCCATTACAGTGAATTTAAGTACATGTAACCATGTAGACAAAATAAGCCAAACATCTGCCCATGTTTTTTTCTATACTTTGTTGATGTTGCTATCATCTGGACACATTATCCACATGTCCCCTGAAACCATGTATTGCAGTTTCCATCAAATGCTATTACACCTGCTGAAGAGGGCAGAACTGATCGACTACAGCTTCTCCTGCTGTTGAGCTCAGCCAACAAGCTGTTACTGAATCCTGCTCATGTTTTGGTAAACTGAGCCAAATTGATTTTGTTTTTACACTGATTTTTTTCTAATTAGTTTTCAAACTAATTTTTTTTTTTAAATACTGTTTTTCAAAGTTATATTGTGCCTTACTGATGCATGCTTCAAAACTTCAGCTAAAATCAGTATGAAGTGACAAAAATCATAATGAACATTAATTCCTTTATATATTAAAAAAAAATTATGTCATGACACAAAAATATCCTGAAACAATGACAGTGCTGCCAAACAGTAATGACTGGGCTCCCATTCCCAGAAACACTTTCAATCCCTTCACAATGCTTGTATTTCAATTTTTTCCAAATTCCTTTTCAAATATACTGATTTTTAGATGGAAGAGTGTGTTTTGGTTTTTTTTAATAAACCTACTCTGTCATTCAGAAAACTCAGTCGTAACAAGCCAAGTCCCAAGGCTGACTGTCTCAAATCTGCGTCTGATTTCTCCCTTCCAAAAACAAAATGGCTAATTATTCTTTTAAAGCATTCCACGAATATTAAAAAATAAAAGTTTAAAGGAAGAAAAGAGAGGAATCTCCACAAGTGGATTGTGTAAGAGCTTGGAGATTGTACCTATGTCCAAATAGGAATTTCACTGATTTTATGGACAGCTGTTTTACAAGAGCCAGTACTAATTAAAACTTAGGTTCTGTCTCTTTCCTGTCTTAAAAAATTCAAAAGATAACATTAGGAGGCCCTGGAACAATAAGAAGTTTAATCATAAGGCCTTTTAGAGTTTGTCTAAACAGATATTCAGAGTCTATCTGGAGGTCACAGCCAACCAGGCAGTTTCTTTATCTGCTTACCCTGCAGCTGTGCCCCAGCCACCCCTATTGTACAACGTACTAACTCAAGGAAGTTACTTCCAGAAACAAGTGTCGAGACACTGCCTTTTCATTTATCCAAGCTTATTTTCATTTTAAGGCATTATAACACAGGTGCCAACAAACTAAAAATAAGGATAGGAAAACAACTACTGAGATTATTGCTGCCAGACTTTCTGAGTTGAAGCCATGAAGTAGCCCCTGAACACACTACAAAATGAAGCAGCGTAAAGAGATACTGACAGTCAAATAATGTCATCGATTTTAAGTATGCAAAACAGTGACTGATAGCAGAGTACTAACTAATAGTAGTATTTAATAATACCTGAAATTTTAAAATAAACAAACTAGCAAATAAATCCCATTTTGTTTCGAAAAAGCAAATCAGAAATATGCAAAACCCACTCTAATTTTCATGCATATACAGACAAAATAAAGCCTTACTCGGATGCAGGTGCTATTTGTACATGTATTCCTGTTTAGGAGCAAATGAGTCCACTTACATCTAATACTGCATTTACCACAGCCATATATGCAATTTCTAACCATTTCAATAACTCAAAAAGAACTCAGAATTTCATTATCTTTTCAGACACACAATTCCTAATGAAAAACATAACAAATGTTTCAATACATAACATCAGACAAGAAAATTACACCCCTAACTCAGAGAACTCTTGGAGAACGCAGCAAGGCCCATACATAACACATCAGTACAGAATGGCAGGAGTCAACACAGAGCGAAAGTTTAGGAGAAGAAAGAAAGTGGTGCACCGCTGCTGGAGTCACTGCTGTACTTATTTATTCCCAATGCACCAATTATTCCTGGGGAAAAAAGCAAAGAAAAAGTAATGACAAAGAAAATTCCATTTCTGAAAGTTGCGTAAGCCACAGGAGACACCTCTCAGAGCCAGGAGACCCAATGGAAGCAAGGCCATCCTGCAGCCTGCCACAACAGACACCCTATCAACTGCCCGAGACTTCCTCAACCATCTGAGATCAACCATGGAAACACTTTCAAGCACATGAACACTTAAACAACCCCAATCTGATTTTAACATCACCTGGCTCCCAGAAACACTGGCTGCTTAGCACACTAACCAAACTTGTCAAGCTGCTTCTGGATTTCACTCTCTAGAAAAGCACAGAATTGCAAACTCAAGCCAGGGATGTCATGATTTTTCAGCTCCGATGCTGCCAGCTTACTAGCCTAGAACCTGATCATCCAGGTAGTAACAGAAATGGCCTCAAGTTGCACTGTAAGGGGCTGTCCTCCACTTGTGAGCACTTGCAAGTGACAGCCGGCTGCTTTGTAACGTACTTGTCTACATATCATAGCAAAGGCTTACACTCCAAAGTATGTAGAATTTTGCTACTATTTAAAACAGTAAGCATCTTATCCTGTAAAATACCTCCACTTCTGTCTTCATGTTAGCAGTGCAGGAACATGGATGACAAAGGAGCCACAGCCAAATTTATTCCCTCTATTTTTCCTCAAACATCACCAAGCACGTTCACAAGGCTGAGATGCCTCGTGTCTTTCCAGATGGCAAGGCTATAAATATAATTTCATACACTTGAAGTAGACTCCTGGTGTTTCTAGAATATTAGTTCAGGTAATACTTTCTGCAAAAAGATAAATTCTCATGTGTAACGCATATGCTCTGCAGCAATGCTATTGTGTCTGTGTGCAAGTCATCATCAACACATGAATAAATTGACAACATTAAAAAAAAAAAAGCCTGTCATGATAGGCTAAAGAAGAGAGTCTAAAGATACAAATGTCAAGAAGCTGTTATCACAGGAGTTTATCCATTGAAGGAAATCCTGTAAGTTTTGAGGAATGTTTTCAGGTAATCCAGCACATAGTGTATTGCCACAGTCCACAGGAAAAAGATGAACTTTGCCCATTCCATCTGAGTGTAACCCAGTCCTGAGAAGCCTACAGGGCCATTGCAAAGGTGCTTTGGGTCTCATTCAACATGTGATGGATCTATAAACCCTTCTGATTTCATCTTTCCTTGAAACTGTCTGTACATTTTTATTGCTCTGTTAAAATAAAAGTAGCCTTTTTTCTTTAGTTGGAAGGACCCATATGTCAGCTAGATGTCCAAACGAAAAATATCACCAGCAACTTTTAAGTCTTTATTTGTTGTTTCCCCCTTCCCTACCTCTCTGAAGCTGTGACCTAGTATTGTTAGCTCTTCAGCATAGAACTACAGCTACCAAGGAAATGAAGTTCTGGCCTACTCCATCAACTGAATCAAGGAGCACGTGTCTGATTTACAGCAAGTTCTCACTGTAAAAAATTTACAGTATAAGCAAGACAGGTCCTATGATATTAGAAAACGACTTATTTGCTGCACAGGTTCATTATGATAATTTAATACTAATTTAAAAATATACTTAAATATACTTTAAACTACTATTAAACACAGTGAAAATAACAGATTGTCAAAGTAAAAGGTACTGTGAAAATAACAGTTTGATATGAATAATGTTGTGTGAAACACCACTATTCAAAGACAGGCAACTTGTGCAAAGAGCACTGAGAGAGCATATAGATGCATATTCCAGATAAAGTTCCTATTTAAATGCAGAGCTAATTTGGACATGGCTAATTTTGATATCATTGTTTATGTAATTCAGCACTGTATGTGTATGTACATGGGCTTTAAAACAACTGCAGAAGCTTATTTAGGAGGGGCAATTGCACTCGAAAAACCCCACTTATAGGTATACTAAAAAAATAGTTAAATAATTTTGTTTTGGTGGTAAATATTTATTAGAAACAAAGTACATAAGGTACACAGAGGAATTACAACATTACAGTTGAAAAGCGAACAAAGTAGTTATTTCATCTATGAAACAAAATTAAAGCAATGGTCATGAACGGTCATAAAACAAACAGACAAAAAAACCCACCAAACAACAACAACAACAACTACCAAACCAACAACCCCAAAAAACCAAACCAAACCAAACCAAAACCATGGATTGCCAGCACATCAGGAGAGCAGTAATGGGAGAATGAAGGCATAACCTGATTGTCTCAAGAGTGGATGCAAGACATATCTAAAGCCTAACTCCTATGACAAAAATGACTGAGAAATCTATACACTCCATTATGCTATTGCTGAAGGAAAATTTACATCTCCGTAAATGCAATTTCAATACATTTCATATTTTGGTCTGAATACACAGTCTCTGTTATTTGTGATGAAAATTACAAATCATTGCTGGACAGGAGCATATAGGCTTACAGTGAACTGAGGCAGAACAAAAATTATGAATAAGGAAATATGATTAACGCTGGGGTTACTCAATACTCATACGTAGCATTAATCTCATATGGGAACAATTATATCAAAATAAGATTGGTCTAAACTCTTTTCTATATGTTTGTTCCATTAATAGATTAGGGAACTATCATCAGATCCTAGCACCAGGAAATCATTTACTGGAAATGACTTTTTAGGCATCTGTGCTTGGTTAAAATTAAACCCAAAATACATCAGTGTTTGAAACTTTATGAATGTTGAGCAAGCACCCTTCCAGTGCAATGTCTAACCTTATGACTGTTTAGAAGGGAACAAATATGGTGAGGATGCTGTAAAATTATTTAGGAAAGCCCAAGGGCTTTCACAGTTCATATATGATTTTCTTTCCTCTTTTAATTACATCCTTCTGAGTTCATGCTTTCAAATACAATTTATGCAGATAAAGCTGGTGACATTTCACCTCCTCCACAGGATATGCCAAGATGTGGTGTAGTTTACTACGGCTGAAGTTACTTAAAGCAGTCGAGTAACAGTTTCAGCAAGAGCACAACAAAACATACGGATTCTATCAGCTCAGGCAAGTCTTCCACAACTTCAAGGGTATCATAAGGCAATCCAACACAGACCTACCTCCTAATAAGTAAGCCAAGTTCCACTAATTTCAGCAGATCTTGATACCTCATTTTAAACCATCTGAGAACTTCTGGTTTTGACTGAATAGCATTGATTTAATTGGAAAAAAAAATACTAGAGACAAATCACTAAAAATATTTCCTCTAACTCAGCAGCCACAAACTTCCCTCCCTGATGGCTCAGAATTTCACGTGCGAACTGAGGAGCATCTCTCTCCCCAGCTAATGGCAGGGACTGGGCTGACAGGAGCTTTTTTGCAGGACTTTACCCACATGACTGAGCATCAGTTAGGTGGGAATTATTTAAAAAGAGTCATAGCCCAGCAGCATAGGGCTGTGAACACATACCGGCTTTGAATGCCACAGAAAGACAGACAATGCAAAACAACAGAGCCTCTGTGCAGACTGAAGTGGAGGAAAGGAGCACAGACCAAGGACAAAGATGAGAACCCGCTCCTCACAGAAAGCTGTCATGGAGCCATTTGCACGCTTGACTCTCAATTTGAAATTTGACTATTCAATTTTTATCACATAAAAAGGCAATTGAGACAGTCAACTGTGGAGCCAAAAGAAATCTAACCTGAAATCAGGGCAGGGCAGACATGTAGCACTGTAACCTTAAAAAAATAAAAAAAAAAGAAGAAAAAAATTGCAAAACTATTTACTGGGGTTTGGAGGGTTTTGTTTGTTTGTTTAAAAATCTCTGCTATCCTTCTATTTTAATTCTTTGTCTTAATTTACTGAAAATTAACCATGTTTTAGGTTTTCTAAGTTAGTTTCCAGCAACAAGCTGACTTTTCCATTGCTTAAAGGCCATCTTGTGACAGCTAACAGTTTCAACACCCTAAAAGATAAAAGCATGATTAGAAGGTTCATGCTAGACTGGGCTCAGCAAAAAAATACTGATCCTTCTGAAGATGGCCATTAAATTAACAGCAAAAAAACTACAAGTGTGTAATACTACCTCTTCACTTTTATATTGTTTTCTACATTTTAGTCAACAACACCCCTCTGATATTATTCACGATGCAGTCATTTTAATTCTCTGTGCAAGAGATTTGTATCAGGTTTTGGCATGTCTCTTTTGCACATTCATGGACTCTGTCAGTTAAGAAAAGCTGAAAGAGTTGGACACACAGAAAAGCAAACACGAACTTATCAGACTTCAGATTAACTACAGATTGGGTTCACAAAATAGAAATGAGCAACTGCACAACCAAGGCTGTAGAAGAGATGCTGTTATATATAGTCTGCTGGGCCATCCAGTAGCCGTTGTGCACGCAAACATCACAAGGAATGGGTGCACGTTCCAGGTGAAATAGCCCTGAGCATGTGCCAGAACAAGAACCTGTACGTACTAGAAAGCAAAGGCATCTTCTGCCCTCAGTTTCCAAACTGACTGCTTGGTACCACTCCACATGTTCATATCCTTGCACAACACTTGTACAAAGCTAAGAGAATGGTAATAATCAATATTAATTTATTTATTACACAATCAGAATATCTTAAACATACGGTGAACACCTGCTCAGTCATAATACTATTTAGAACTCAAGTTCTCTTAAAAAAAAAATAAAAATTGTTATTCATCACTACCAGGAAAACTGATGCCAGAATAGCAAAAAAAGCAAAAACGTGATGACATCTGTCTGAATGTCTGCTGATCACCAAACAATTTAATGTAATTGCTCAACAGTTCAAAAAGATAGTATTTCTCTGCCTATAGTTTTAGAAGAAACTGTCAATAAATGCTTCTTGCAGTCTCAGTAGACTTTTACAGACTTCCTTAGCACAAAGGAGAGAGGTGTCCCAACTCTGAGCTTCTCTGACAACTGGTAAAGCAGCGGAAGTTATTTGGCTTCAACACGTTTCATTCCACTGAGAATAAAACTCTTACAACTGGTCTTACCAGGAATTACATACAACGGTGATAATTCCTTGGCAACATCCTGAATGTACAGGTGTTTTCCTTACTGGTTTCCAGGTCCTGATTTTAAGGACTTTTGCTGAATAACTCGGCTATGCACACTGTCATTAGAAAATGTTAGACATGGGGTGTACTAAGTAGAGCCTTGCTTCAACTGACTGACGTGCAGTTGTGTTTCCACCTACTTTTTCTTCCAGATCCCTAAAACTGCACATTTTTGTAGCACTCAACACTGACAGAGATGTTTTTCATGTGTTCACAGCTGAGAGGACAAAGTTCCTGCTTTAATTTTCGGGTTAGCTTTTTCAAAAGCCAATTACTGGAATGAGCATTCTGAGAATGCCATACAAAGGCCTTGATCCCTGGCAGAAAGCATTCATAACAGCATGAACCCCATGCTAAGGGTCTTCTGAAAGGATCTCTCTGGATCTTAAAACTAAATAGTTAAATTTGTTTAACTATTAAACATTAAAATTTCTACAACATCATTATCTACAGAAAGAAGGAAAGAAAGAAAGAAAGCAAGCTCCCCCTTACAAACAATAACCTCTTTCATATACAGATTTAGATGTAGGGATAGTAGCTTCCATTAAATGCATTATATACTCTGCCATCTCTACGATCTGCCCAGTGTCAGCACTTTAAATTTAGTGCATCCTGATAGATCACAGCTTTCCATTTTCTGTTACCTCTGCCTCTCACTGTAAGTTAAAGCAAGTAGTGAGTTATTTAAAATACAGATATATGTACAGTTTGCATACATGCATACACACAAATGCATCACATGATTATCATGGACCCAGGCATGGAAGGCTGCTTAAAACATGCAGAGAGAGTGTATCATGGTACAAAAAAATGTGTCAAGAACTTCTACGTTAGTAGGTTATTAGGATGGATTTTTACCAGTGACAGAAAGCTGGTTTATCTCATCTCTCAGTCACTTCAGATTCAGCAAATAAAATGCTAAACATGGGGTTTTTTTCAGCAAAAGAAGAAAAATTAAATTATACCTTCTGCTTACAATTATCTTAATGAAGAAATGTCTAAGCTACCGAAGATTAATATTTAGTATACAAACAACTCTTACCTGTACAATAAAATCAACGAAGTAATTCCAACTTTGCCTTGGACTTCCAAAATGCAAGATGTACACATATGGTTGAATTAGCTCAGTTACTCAGAAATCAGTGGAGTAATACCAAAGATAGATTTGGCCCATTATCTACCTGCACAGCACAAATGAATAATGCAAATGTGTATGCAAAGGACCATGAAGTATCTCAGCTTAGCAGTGCATTTAAAATGTATCACTAACTTTCAGCTTCTTGAAATATTTATCAACCGCAGGAGGTTCCACTGAGAGCACACTCTATTAGGAACTTCACTGAATTTTTATTTCTACACCTGACTCAGAGGACTTTAGAAAAGAAGACTGGAATTAACTGCTGTAACAACTTCAGGTACTGCTCTGACACCACAGGCTTCACGAGCACTTCATGAGTGTTTCTAAGTCACTTTAATGTTCTTCCCACAGTCAAGACCAACTGAGGCCTTTATGCAGCACATCTTAGGAGGGAGAGGAAGAAGGTAGCCAGTTTCTGCACATGACTTTGGAAGCCACTAAAATTAAATTGTCTGCAATTAGAAAGCCACTGAAAGAATCCACAGTAATGAGCATGCTTTAAGACACCACAATCAACTGAAAAACATCACATAACAAGTTAAGCAGTCTTACTAAAATCAGTCTAGTGGTACAAACTAGTTAAAAGGACTAACTGGATCAAGTAGGAACAAGCTTGCATCAATTGCACACAACATTTAAACTACTGAGTACTAGTCAAATGTTAATTTTGTTTTACTAAACTTTTTTTGAAATAAAATTTGATCTTGAAGTAATTACAGTAGTTCTATTGGTCTTCTAAAGATGGGTACATCTGAAGAAAGACTTTTTTAAAGATGAATACTCTAGATTACCAGAAGAAAAAAAAAGGGGAAAAAAACCCCAAACCCACACCACAAAGCTCCTCAGCACTTAGCTTAACATTGAGCAGTTACACCATTTTGATCTAGACAAGCTTTTGTTTCCTATTTTAACTGATAAAAACTGTATCAGAAAAAAGTTCCCTCAAAGTCATGCGTTTCGTTCATTATGGACTTTGGGAGGATACATGTTTACTCCTTTGATCTCACAAATGCAGTCACCTAGTAAACAGTATTACTCCACAATAACACATTCCTGCAGCGTTTTGAGTCAGGATTAATACATAAAAACAACACGCTCTAAAAACTTTGTTGTTGTTGTTAGAAAGTACTAGACATAGGGAAGGGTGGTTTGTTTTTACATTTTATGTACTTCAGTTAATTCAGCCAAAAGATCAAACCACTGAACTGTTACTTCAACAAGTACACAGATCTGTGTCAAAGAAGGCTGTCGGGACTTTTTCCACACAACTGATTTCCACATGAAATTCATTTATTTAATCCCTTCAACAGTCAGTCACATTTCCCTGGGACTCGGGCAGCACCAGCTGAAACTAGCAGGTCATAACTATGCATTATTTTTACTATCTGTAATGAATTTTAAAGTAGCTGATGCGTCTAAAAAAAATAATCTACCTGAAAAGCTCAGCAAAGTCTGAAAGGCTAAATATAATTACAAAAAATGCAAATCCCGTTCTCACCTACTTAAGACTATGATCTGAAAAGAGAGATATCACTACAGTTGATGTGGTATTTTACTGAGAACATTTTCTAGGGTGAAAGTACAAAGCAACAGGTCTGTAAACTCAAAAGCATGCATCTACAGAAATACATTTTTGCACAAGGAAGATCGGCTGGTTGAATTATTTTAACTCAGTGAAATTACTGATTTTCTTAAAGCTTTGCTTTAGGCGGATCGCACCAAGAAATAACCGCGGTCAAATCAAGTGTTGCTGAATAAGAACACGAGGCATTTGGGGGAAATAAGGTACCGAAGAGTAGCATTCACTTTCTTGCCTTTAATGGGAACTCTAAAATCTGGCCAATTATGCTACCTATTTACTCTTGGATAAGAGACTTAGAGCATTTTGAAGTCGAAAAACATCCGTAAGACATTCAGAAGTGACATTTTAAAACAAGCCATAAACCTTTCCACGAAAGCTCCCATTCCATCTCACACAAGCGATCCATCTTTAAGGCTTTACCTTTTGTCGCCCACTTGTAAATTAACCTCCTGAATCACTTCAGCAGCGCCCTGGGAAGCCTCCTCACCGCCGAGCCGACTGTCCCTCCTCGCCGGAGCGGGAGCTCAAGCAGCTCAACTCTTTTTCTTTCTAATTCCCTCTCTCTTTCCTTTTAACACTTTCAAAGAGAAACTTGGAAACAGCAGCGGCCGCGGCCGGCCATTCCCAGTGCGCGGGCAGAGCGCGGCGGCAGCGGCGGCCGACAACAACAGGCAGCCCGCGCCGCCGAGCGCTGTGGCGGGG
>VZTD01002082.1:201882-301068 GCA_013397725.1 Rhagologus leucostigma | reverse complement strand
AGCCCCCCGCGCCCCCGTCACCGCCGGAGCCGCCCACGCCGCCCCCCGCCGCAGCGATCGCCACAGCGGCTCGGGGAAGCAGCCCTCGGCGACACGGGGCCGGGAGCCGGGCGGGGGCTGCAGCCCCTGGCCCTGCCACTGGCCCAGCCACACGTTTTCAGCAATTTATGGGGTTTTTTTCCGCCAGAGTGCAGATCAATCTCCATACATTTGTATAGTCATTTAGGTTTTCTAATTGAGGCAAGTCGATAAGCTACTACTGAACAAATTGGAGGGCTGGGCAATCACCAACCCTGTTAAGTTTAACAAGGGAGGGTGCCGGGTTCTGCATCTGGGACGGGGCAACCCTGGGTGTACGGACAGACTGGGGAACGAGAGGCTGGAAATCAGCACCACAGAAAGGGCCCTGGGGATCCTGGTCGATGGCAAGGTGAATCTGAGTCAGCAGCGCCCTGGCAGCCAGGAGGGCCAAGCGTGCCCTGGGGGGCATCAGGCACAGCATCGCCAGCCGGGCAAGGGAGCGGATTGTCCTGCTCTGCTCTGCACTGGGGCGGCCTCACCTCGAGTGCTGGGCGCAGCTTTGGGTGCCACAGTACAAGAAAGACATTAAGCTTTTACAGAGTATCCCAAGGAGAGCTGCGAGGATGCTGAAAGACCTTGAGGGGAAGCTGCATGAGGAGTGTATGAGGTCACTTGGTCTGTTCAGCCCAGAGGAGACTGAGGGGAGACCTCATTGCAGTGAGGAAATTGCACAATTTCCTTGTGAGGAGAAGCAGAGGGGCAGACACTGATCTCTCCTCTGTGGTGACCAGTGACAGAGTCCAAGGGAATGGTCTGAAGTTGTGTCAGGCGAGGTTTATGTAGGATATTAGAATAAGGTTCTTCACCCGGAGGGTGTTTGGGCACTGGAACAGGCTCCCCAGGGAAGCGGTCACAGCACCAAGCCGGAATTCAAGAGTTCAAGAAGCGTTTGGACGATGCTCTCGGGCACATCGTGTGATGTCTTGGGGCTGGTCTTTGCAGGGCCAGGGATTGATGTNTGGTGACCAGTGACAGAGTCCAAGGGAATGGTCTGAAGTTGTGTCAGGCGAGGTTTATGTAGGATATTAGAATAAGGTTCTTCACCCGGAGGGTGTTTGGGCACTGGAACAGGCTCCCCAGGGAAGCGGTCACAGCACCAAGCCGGAATTCAAGAGTTCAAGAAGCGTTTGGACGATGCTCTCGGGCACATCGTGTGATGTCTTGGGGCTGGGCTTTGCAGGGCCAGGGATTGATGTTCCTTGTGGGTCCTTTCCAGCTCAGACATTCTATGATTCTATGCATAATATAACTTCACACTGAATGAATTAAACTCCACATCAGTCTTACAGGTCTTACCAGTCTCTTACAATACACAACATTGCATTTCGGGGCATATATTCTTTTCTTTAAATTTTTCTTTTAAGCTTCTGCTTTGCAGACTGTATGACCTGAAGCTGTCAAACTTTTAAATACACAGTCATCTAGAAAATAAAACTTATTTACATTCAAACTTTTACACATGTGCAAAGCAACAGGTGGGAAGGTCATAAGCTAAGGGATAAGTGCCTGGCCCAGCCTCCAGGAGGGACAACTCTGAGGCTCCAAAGCACGTTGCTAGGAACAAATCTATGTACAGCATTCCTGCCGCTGAATGCAGCAAGACTGTGTGTGCACCCTGAACTCTGAGAGTTCTTGGGTCAAGGATCAAGATGCCAAAGGTGGAAATGAAGCTCAATCAATATTCATGACAAACTTCTACAACCCCAGGCAAGACCCTCATAGGTGTAATTATGCTCATAAAAGATTGGTGTTGTTTTTCAGCGTGGTGCAAATGTTAAAGTGGTTCAATTATTCTGCTGAAGTCAAAAAGATTTAACTTGCTCCTAAAAATTTCTTGCTAAACTGCATTATTCAGTCCATGCATTTCCATTGGTCAACACCTCTGTGATCTGAACACTGGTGGAAAACAACTGTTCCATTATTTTGTATACAAAGATCCTGTCAGGCAAAATAGCCTTCCCTTTCACATAAATATTAAGCTTCATAGTCAAATACTTTGTGTGAATAAACTGTCAGCTTAGACTCCAAAATGAGCCCTTCCCAAGGTTTTTAATGTAATTTTTATACCCATTTTAATTTTAAAAGAAGTCTTTGTACACAGCCTTTGTTATTTGCTGCCAATGTTTAGGTAAAAGGCTGCAGGACTGGACTAGAGGCTTGCATTTTAGCCTTTTCTTTAAAATTCCATATTCAATCCAGGTCTTTAAAAAAAGCTCCTTTCTACTTCAAAAGAGCCACCCCTCTCTCTGGACGACAGTGACCATGTACTTTACATCCCCTATCATTAATATTTACCACTACTGACTTGGAGTCATAAAATTTCACTGCACACTTCAGTAGCCTTCTCTCAAAATGTCACAATGAAGCTGTGGTCACTTTTGCTTGATTCATCAGGACACAGCATACACACTGAGGAAGGAAAAGCAGCATTTTAGGGTCTGAAGGGACAAAAAAATAGCTAACTTGGCTTCTACCAATCTTCCCTGGGGCAGACACAGGTGCAGGGGTTGCCCTCAGCTTCCCCCCAAAGGGAAGAGAGGTAAGAAACAGATAGGACCAAAGCAGGTTCAGAGGTTTAACATTAGAAACTTCTTTTGAACAACTGCCAAGGCCAATGAAATAATAACAGTAACAACAACAACAACAATAATAATAACAATAGTAATAAGAAGAAGAAAAAAAAAAAGGACACAATCAGCTACTTCTCCCAGAAACTCTTGGAAGGGGAAAATCCAACAGTTAATTGTATTTCTAAAATTTCAAGGAAGTAAAATGTTGCTGGGGCAACGGATAAGTCCTTTATTTTAGCTCCTGAATGGCAAACCTACCAGCTTCCTTGTAACACTGCCAAGCTGTAAGTGTCATTTAAGGAGAGCAATACAACAGTTTATTGTTGTTCTTCAGTGCTGCTTAGGATGTAGAAAGAAGACTGTTTATGATACGTTAAAGGTCACAAATAAATGGCAATTTCATAGGAAAAAATCTACTCCACATGCAAGAATATCTCAAAGGGATAGTTAATTACATAGCAGCCTGAGCATGTTCTCTTTCATTAAAATATTGTGAGCGGCCATCCTGTTTCATTTCATTGAGTTAATATGCATCACCACCTCAGGAAAGCTCTGTTGAAAAAATAAGAAAACAGGTACTATAAAGTCACGGCATCTATTGCAACAATGCACAACACACAGGCAATTTTGCAATTTATTTAATAGAGAAATTTAACCTATCAATACAATTCAAAGGGATTTCACTCTCATTGCCAAAATCAATGATTGGTATTAAAATGGATTGTCACATATTCATGAAAGAGTTGTTCAATCATTTGACATTCGCTCAGATTGCTATCTTTATATAAAGGGATCCTATCTCATAAAACTGATTGATGGAAGTGGAGGAAAACTATTTCCATTTCAAACCCGTATACTGTTACTGTATATGGGTAGAATACCTACCTTTTCTGCATCACAGAAATTCCTACATACTTAAAATTGATCAAGTCCTTAAGTGCTCTGTTGGTATTTGACTCATTGAAGCTGTGCAAACTTTGAGAGTTTGAACAGAGAGAAACAGAAAGAAACCCTATAATGTATTCCTGAACTACTGGAATAAAAGGAAAACTGCCTTTTAGTTGGAATGCTGAGAAAGGAGATCAGGTGTATGATTTTTCTTTCATTCATGCAGCACATGAACGGTTGTCTCTGAACCACAATTCAGTGTTTTTATGCTAACATCCACACCTAACTTTAATCTACACAAATGCAAATTCCCATTCTTTTAACTTCGGCTCATGAAGAATCATTTAAAACATCTCCAAACATCAAGAGTGTAGTGCCTAGGTGGATTCACTGTAATTTGAATGAAAAACCTCATACTGAAATCTATGTTTTCAGAAAAGATAAATCTGTAAACATTTCAAAGCAGTTGTACTAAGGCCAGAGTGAAGAGTTAGCTTGTGCTATCCTTGATGTGTAGTGAGCCAACAGGACCCATGCACAGGATTAACCGCTGTACCAACTAGAAATAAGTTTATTTCATTTAAATGAAATAAAGTAAATAAAGATATTTACTGAAGTAGTTTCCGCACTGAGTTTTGGTAGGGTTTTTTTTCCTCCTAAACCCTTTCTAGGGGACACTTTGCTGTTCTTCTGCTCGACAATCTATGCATATGCAGACAGAGATTACTCCAGAATCTTGCCTTTTTCTCTACTATCATTTTCTGGTCTGGGACACTAAATTACCATGAAATAGTCCTGCAAGTCCTGTAAAACTTCAGATGTTTTTCAGAAGCTCAGGCCTCTGTCACAGTCTCCTACTATATTTTACTCATGTTTCTCTCTTGATTCGATAACCCTGTGGGGATGACCACTCTAAGAGTAAGTAAGGGGTTTGTGTGATACTGGGCATGGTGGCTCTGCAGATCCCTACAATTCTTCTTCCATGACATAGTAGGCTCAGGCAAATTGAATAAACAGGGAATTTTTTTTCTTGCCTAATAAATGAAGAAAGCATTTTTCAGAGTCTGAATAGACAGTAGTGGATAGCACTTATTTCCACCAACTTTTGCTCTTTATGTTCTGTAACACTAATGAATAGCAAAATTATTTTTAAATAATATTATAGGCCACAGAGTCTTTAAGACTTACTCTGTTTCCCTGTTTGGGGGAATAACCAATTCAGTAACAGTAAGCAAGAAGAGAACATGCCTATTTTCTAACCAGCTTTGTTAAAAGAACTACCAAGACATTTCCTACTACTTTGTAGCAGCTTTTTAAGTATTGCTAAATGTTTTTAACACTTAACAAGAACTTTGCAGAATGTGAGCCACTTTTAAGTCACACATCAGAAAGCAAAACAACTTCAGAAGGCATGCTGAAGATAATCCCAGTTTCTTGGAGAGAACATGAATGTCTGCAAGACCACCTGGCCTATGCAGAGCCTTGTTACAAAAAGCTGCTCTGACCACTGTATTAGAGAAGTGGGATGGGACAAAAAAAACGCAAAAAAGAAGTAGGTTATTCCAGACAGTGCAATCTGCATATTTTTTCTGTTGATGATTTAATCACCATCAGAACCATGGGATCTGATAGATAACCTTAGTCTCAAGAAACCCACACCACCCACCTCTCATAGGCAAAGCTCAATGGTCAGCACTGTTCTGTACTACTTAGTACTCCTTACTATTGTAAAGATTTAATGCAAGCATAAAAACAGGACACAGAAGCCATGACCCTGGGGAATTTTTTCCCCTTGTTTTCAAATCTTGGTTGTTGACTTACGCAGTGAAAATAGGAGAAATTGAAGAAATTCTCCCTCAAAAGAATATTCTGTTTCTACAATCTATGTGCATTTATGGCTATATTACAATGAGCACAAATGAGACTAGTCTGCAGCCTGTAATTCATTTATAATATTTCATCTTGAACATCTATAGCTAAAGCAGAAAAAAACTGATGCACTGGTAGGCATTACTGCTAGTTAAGTCATCCAGAATAGCTTCATTGCCTGTTCACAACATGAGAAAAATATGCTAGATGGCCAGCAATGCAGAATAGAATGCATCAGGATAAGAAGAAAGAATCATAGAATTGTGGACTAGTTTTGGTTGGAAGGGACCTTAAAGATCATGTAGTTTCAACCCTCCCCTCCATGGGCAGGGACACCTTCCACTAGACCAGGTTGCACAGTGCCCCATCCACGTTGACCTTTGAACACTTCCAGAGATGTGTTGTGCATCCACAATCTCTCTGGGCAACCTGTTTCAGTGCCTCACCACCCACACTGTAAAGAATTTCTTCCTAATATCTAACCTAAACCTGCCATCCTTAAGCTTAGGGCCATTCCCCCTTGTCCTGTCACTACATGCCCTTCTAACAAGTCCCTCTCTTGCTTTCCTGTAGGCCCCCTTTAGGTACTGGAAGGTGCTATAAGGTCTCCCTGGAGCCTTCCCTTCTGCAGGCTGAACAGCCCCAACTCTCTCAGCCTGTCTTCATAGGAGAGGAGCTCCAGCCCTCTGAGCATCTTCATGGCCTTCCTCTTGACTCAATCCAACAGGTCCATGTCTTTCTTTTGTTTGGGACTCCACAGCTGGATGCAGCACTCCAGGTGGGGTCTCACAAGAGCAGACCAGACAGGCAGAATCACCTCCACTGATCTGCTGGTCCTGCTTCCTTTGATGCATCTCAGGATACAGTTGGCCTTCTGGGCTGCAAGTGCATATTGTCAACTCATGTCAAGCTTCTTGTCCACCAATACCCCCAAGTCCTTTTCCACAGGGCTACTCTCAGTCCATTCTCCACCCAGCCTGTATTTACGCTTGGGATTGTCCTGACCCAGGTGCAGCACCTTGCACTTGGCATTGGTGAACTGCATGAGGTTTGCAAAGGTCCACCTCTCAAGTTTGTCCAGGTCCTGATGGATGGTATCCCTTCTGTTGTGTTGATCACATCACTCAGCTTGGTGTCATTGGCAAACCTGCTAAGGGTGAACTCTGTCCCAGTGTCCATGTTGCCAACAAAGATGCTGAACCTCACCAGTCCCGATACCAAACACCAAGGAACACCTCTTGTCACTGGTCTCCTCTTGGACTACCAATTCACCTCCCTCACATCAACAAGTTGTTAGTAAAGATTTCCTGATCAGAATTTGATCTTCCAAATTTGATGCCAGTTCAGAGTTCGAATTCACATCCTTCTAGGACAACAGTAACAAATGTAGGGAGGGAAGGTGCTGCTGTTAAATGTGCATTCTTATTACACCTCACCTCAACAATACAGAATCCTGGAAAACCAAATTAATGAGAGGATGCACTCAGCTGTATAAAATCTTGGAGGACTGGGTAATGTGTGCTATTTTCACTTGAATGATAAGATCTTTTTTAGTTAAAAAATTATTGTTTGAATAGAGGAATCCTCAAAAGTTGCTGCATTTAACTGCAAAGGAAGTCTAAGGGTGCATTGGAAAAAGATTAAATCAATATTGGAACTAACAAATGAAATGTGAAAATGTGTTATTACAGCCACGTACTCCATTGCTGGTGTGGTGATCAGTAGCAGAAATAATTCATTACCACAACACAAAACAATGTCTGTAACGCAGTTTCAGACATTTGCTTCATCTTGTATGATGTACACAAGCATCAAGAAAAGTTCGACATCTGTGATGCTGAAGCTTTGTAATAGTCAAACATTATGATGGGTTTTCTATCAAACTAAAAAGAGTTCAAGACTCAATACTTTGAATGCACAGAACAAGTGCACAGCAGCAGTGTGTGTCATATACAGTCTTACACAGTGTCATTTCTTCAGCCTCTGAGTCACTTTGAACAAGTAGAAGGCTTTTAAAGTCTGACTTTGTGTTACAAGGCAAAGAAGAATTACATCCTTTTATCTGGGAATTTATCTCTGACCAGAAATAATGACCTGCTGCTCACAACAGGTTCTTTTTCTTCTCTTTCTGAATATAAAAATACAGTATGTATCTGGTAGCATGAGGCTGCTCTCTGCTCCCAAAAGGATCTTGAAAACGAAACTACATGTTTGGAGAATGAAGATTTGGGTTTTCAAGCAAACCAGAATATAAACAGGTCAGGAGCTAGTAGTCAAAGTAACGACACAACAGAAATCCATAAAGGGAGTGGAGAATATTGACAAACATGCTTTTCATTAGAAAAGACTTTTTTGCATCAATTTTTGAATTAAGAAAATCAATCAGAAGTGAAGACATACTGACAGCAGCATCAGGAAGCAGCAGAAGTTCAACAGAGAGAAGCAATGCAATCAATTTGACCTTTTGTCAGACACTTTACCAACTCCACAGAAACTGGGTATTAAGCAAATAGCTATAAAATAGGTTGAATTATTTAGCAAGTGTGGGACTTCTAAATCAACCTAGGTCATGACCTACCTGTGTCAGCAAATCCAACTGCACTGGAAAACTGTGCCTCTCAGGATGCAGCCATGATTTGATGGGAGAGCAAGAATAAGGAGAAGTTCCTCAGGACAGAAAAGCCAAAATCTGTGTTCTATTCAATTATCTAGCTGATGTAACTAAAATTTTAGAGGGAAAGACAAAAGTGTTTCTAAAGTAAAACCTATGGGAGAAAAAATTGGGGGAGGGTGTGAGTGAGCATAAAAGATGTTTCAGGCTTCTCTATTGATAGTTACAAAACTCAATTTTTTAAAAAATTACTGTATGATGCTGACTTTTTTTCCTTTTATATTTAAAATGGACATTATAAAATCATTGGGCACAGACATAATAATGTTACCAAATGTCTTGGGGTGACTATCATGTGTATCCCCTATCATGCTCTATGCCCAAAAAGTAACATTGTGCCTTTTCTGTGCCTTTAAACTGAGCTTGAAAAAAAAAACCCAGATGAACTTTCCAAAGCAGCTTCTCAAGGACACTGAGATTACACTCCTCAGTGTTTTTTCTGACTGCGGAAGGCACGAAGGGAGCAACCTGCTTACTTTTTCTTCAGCCAGCTGGTTTTTTTTCCCTCTTGGCGTGAGACAGAGAGCTGAATTTTGTTTCCTGGGACTTTGGTTTTTTCCCTTCTTCTCTTCTGAACTGTTTCAACAACATCAGAACACATCAGGAGAATTTTCTCCCCGAGGCCCCGGGGTGGGCCCACGCCCTCACCGACCAGCTCCGAGGAGGAGAGAGACCACACCTACAGAAGGACTCTGAAATCTTCCCAGGTTTCTCTCTATAGCGGGGGTTTTAATTCATTATTTAGCATCATTATCCTTTTCCTGTGTGTTTGTTAAAATAAATAGTTTTTATCTCTTTCACTTTCCTTTGAGGAAAAATTTCCTTTTTTCCCGAACCCTGTGGGGGGAAGGGTGGTTGCAACCTGGTTTTCTCTCAGGGGCTATAATACTAGATTTTGGCCAAACCGGCACAACAACTCCTCTTTTTTCATGCAAAATTTATTTGACAGCTTGGCATATAGTTAATCACTTTTTTTAAAACTGAATGCACCCCAATGCAGTGGACCTAATTTTTTAATCTGTCAGCCAGAACTTGTCATGAACAAACTTTGCAAAACTGATTAAATACTTCCTTTTTTTTCCTCAAGCTTGTGCCTTGGCAATGGGCTGAAGAAAATGTGTATTTCCAGCAAGATTAATGAGTAATTATTGGTTGAGATTAAACTGCTATATAGATTTAATGGATTTCTGTTTTGACTGTAGAAGTACTCAGAATAAACTGATGAATGATTGCCACAAGTGAAAACAAGTTAACCTGATCAGAAGGGAGTTGTGGAGGCTGAGGGATAAAAAGAGAACAGATAAAAAGCTGGGAGTGAATCTGATGTTCAGAAAGGTGTATGAGACACTGATACTAACAGGAAAGAGAGAGGCACCTGTTAATGACTGTACCGACCATTCCTTTTGAGGTGACAGGAACATTAACCTTCACTTGCTACAGCAGTCATATCAGGTACAAAATAAATCTATTCCAGGGAATTCTTTTGGACAATCATGACTGCTTGGCTACTGGGGTTTCAGTTTAGGTTTTTAGTCAGGTAAGGATAGAGGTGTGGTTTTGGTTTGGTTTGGTTTGGTTTAGGTGTTTGGGTTTCTTCCTCCTAAAAGCACACAGTACATCTTTTTCATAAGTTTTATTACGCATATAATGATTTTGTAGAACAGGAAGTTCTGATGTATGGTCACATATTATCATAGCAAATACTAAAGGCCTCGCATTCTACCTGTAGAATATTTGCTGCAAAAACCAAGAAGCAATGTTATGTGCACCCAAGGGAAGGCAATTTGGACAATGATTAACAGACCAATTAAGCTATTTAAACTTCTGCTAACATTCTCCAGTCAATAATGCATTCACTCTAATAACTTAACAGTGCTATATTTAAATAACGTTCTTTTCACACTTTGTCTTCACTCTGCAGACCCATCTTTTTCTTCCTCTCTTCTCAGTCACTCCCTTATTCTTTCCTTTCACTTTGCTCACTTACCTCTCCTTACAGTAAATCCAGTTCCCTTAAAGAAAAACAAAAATCCCAGCAACACTCAAACACATTATTCCCCTCTGTTGGCACGTTATCTCTCTGCCTGTGTCCTCAAACAAATGCGACAATATTTTGTGAAGAAATAACACCTACTGCCCTTTCTGCACACAATATTGGAGACTATGTTGCTAGTTACTTATAGTGCAGTAAGCTTGAACCACAGTAGTACATTTTTTTAAATCCAGCTTGCTAATTGCCTCTTTCCACTTCAAAATATAGCACAAGGCAATTAGCACCACAATAACACCAGTGTCCCCAAAACTCCCAACTATTTCAATTCAGCCTGGAAGCCAGACCTACCATTTCCTGTGCAATACCAACAGGCTGCAGTGCCACACCTTCACTGCCCATCAAGTGCCCCTGGGTGCAGGGGCTGAATTCCAGCTCTGCTTTTAGCATGTGGTGCTGGCTCCAGTGACCAGCAGCGAGGAGCAGGGTTGAGCTGTACCCAGAGCAGGGAGAGGA
Source organism: Rhagologus leucostigma (assembly GCA_013397725.1). Taxonomy (NCBI): domain Eukaryota; kingdom Metazoa; phylum Chordata; class Aves; order Passeriformes; genus Rhagologus; species Rhagologus leucostigma. The sequence goes on along the minus strand of VZTD01002082.1, from coordinate 290,483 downwards.
GTGCCTCCAGCATGGGCAGAGCAGTGTCCTCCCCAAGCAGGGTGCTGTCCTCTTTTATTTTTTAAGGGTGACAATACACGTAACTGCCTACAATATCCTTCACCACACCTTTATGTGCCCAGTAAGCCACAAGTAACTTTGACCTAGTGGATCAGTATTTTTCTGTGCACGGAGTGCTCCACCACAATATTTTCTTCTCCCTCTTTAGAGATGCCAAGAGATTTTGGTCATTGCCTCTTCCCGTGATGTGATGCAAATTTATTGTCTCCTTTCTTTTTATAGCAACACATTGTGCAAGAGTTTCTGCTTGTGTCTTGGCCCATGCTGAGCTGTCTGTCAGCCTTTACACCTTGCCCACGAGTGTTAAATTCAAAATCTGTTTCTAAGCTTTTTGAGTAGCTGCCCTCATGTGATATAAAAGCTACAGTAAACCAAGCTGATACACTGGATAGAAAACATTAGTGGAAACTACCGAGAGACTGTTTGGTCTGAGGACTTATATTTATGAGATGACATTATCTCTATAAACTAGAAGATGAAAAGTTACATTGTGTTGACCAACATAAGAGCTCAAACTCCCTACATTCAAAATATCTGCTGGGAGTGGGCACAGAAAGGAAGCAACACATTTCCCAGGATGTCTTACTAGAGTAAGGAATTTAACCCTCCTAATAAGAACCTTTTGCACTGTATACCTTTACAAGAAGAATGGCTAAAGTCTTACCTAACTCGTGCCTCCTGAAACAACTTTGAAATAGCTGATAACACCATGTCTCAGGGAAGACTGTCTCCTTCCCTTGGCCTCCAGAGGAAGAGGGTTGTCTTTTGGGTGTGTTCATAAACTGGTGGATAGGGCCTAATTACTGTAAATGAAGTTGCCTTTATGCTTTGCTAGTTACAGACAGAATTTCTCCCAGCTAGGACATTATGGAGATTACAAACAAGGGCATGACAGAGAACATGGGCTTTCTGCATGAATACAAGCAATTGTATCTGCCTAAAAGAATCTTGAGACCTATATTGCAGGCATTTGTGTAAATTACATTTGAAATTTCCTTCGTGATGAGGAAGGTGATGCCTACTGCACATTTCTAAACTAAAAAAACATAAGCGCACAGGCACATGCTGGGTTTCTTCCACTTACGGATTGGGTTGTGCTCCCTGTGACCTAGGGAGAGCAGTTCTGCTCACTCATGCACAGATATACCCCATACATGTCAGCTGGAGCTGTTTTGGAGGACAAAAGAAGAATGGATTCTAATAGACCTGCATAGCTTAGACAGCATCCAATTTGGCCTTTACTTATTCTAACTATAAAAATAAATGCAAATAAATGCAGAATCATGGAAGGAAGTTACACTTGCTCATGGTGAAAGCTCTGAAACAGGTAAATGTTTATGCAACACTGGGATGCAGACATAGCTGCCATATACATCCCAGAAGTAAATATATGAGCAGAAAGTGTTGCTCCCATTTAAACAAATTTTTCCATACTTGAAATCTTTATGCAAAGGATACTGAGAGATTAATCTGCTTAGAACTTATTGCTTATAGCTGTAGGTAGTACAGCCTTCTAGCAGGTAATATGTGGCAACCACCATGTTCTTAGAGACTGTATTAATACAGTAAGACGTACAAAAATAAGAATCAAGAAGTTGTGTTTTTTTAATGAAAAGGTTTTTTCTCATATTCAGTAAAACAAGTAGACTTATCAAGCATCTAGAATTTCAAGCAGATGTAAGTAAGTGATAATCATAATTGATAATCATGTCCACCTTTCTGCTCCTTCATCTTACTGAAGACAAGGAGAAAATGAGGAATGGTTCAGTAAAAAAAACAAGTCTTTTGCCAGCTGTTTAGCACTAAGTAGTGAAATAAAGTCAGTCTGGAGATTAATTCACACTACTTCATAAGCCTAAACCAAATTATTTACCCTGTGGGAAGGCAATTGAAAGCAGTGAGTAAGGAGAGCGTAGAGCCCAGTGAGGCTATTTCTCCTGCTCCCACAGCCTGGGGGGATATTCACTGTTAGTATTATGGCAGGAAATCATGAACACGTGCTTGTGGAGGTGTGCTCATGGGTAGTCTTTCACTGAACAGGACAATAGTTTGGAAACACCATCTTAGAAGACAGCTTTATTCCTTATACCATTCACCAATTCACAAGCAACATTTTTGGGGGGGGGGTACATCATGGCTTTGAAACATTCTGGGACCTTGATATTAAAGACTGTGGAGCATCATGGAGAAAAACATGAGCGAGTAAATCTCAGTCATTCAGAAGGGCAAGGCCTTTTCTGGGGTGTTTGTCTCTTGTTGACAGCTGGTACTGTTAATGAAGCCAAGAGGTGGTGAAGAGGTAGGAAGCATTTAGCACTGAACACAAGGCTTGTTGCAGAAAGTGTTTGCTTGCTTGGTTTTTCTTGACTCTCTGCAACCTAACATTTTGACACTATTTTTCTTATTCTGCCTTTTCCAGTTTCTTTTTCCCATCTCTCACAGCTTTTGCTGCTTTTATTGGAGTGTCTCTCTAATCATTTTCCTCCATGCTAAAGTAAGGGCAACTATGCTTGTCCTTCACTTAAATTTAAAATTATATGAAGTTCACATGGAAAATAAGAGAGTTACCACTCAATAATTTTTCCTTTTAATTAAGATAAGTACTTCACAAACCTACTAAATTCTATTTCACCTAAAAATGGCAGGTAATTTTTTTAATTCAGGATTTGCATAAAACAGAGAAACTGCAAGCCTCCTACTGAGTGTTTAATTAAGGAAAAATTGATATGGCCTAGAAGACACAAAAAATTATCTGTGGCCCAGACATTTTGTCATCTGCTGCTCTATCACTGGAGATATAAGCATCAAATACCTTCATAATTTCTTCTATAAAAAAGATGCTTTGATGTAGCTAAGTGAAATATCCAAGACAAAAAAAAAAAAAATCATAGAAAGTACCGTGTGCCAAATGTGTCATATCTTTCTCAGTGTGAAGATATTTTTAATTTGATAAACTTACCATGATTAAACTCATAAAGTAGATGCTGGCCATATCAAGCAATTAAAGGTCACTAAGGAACTGTTTAAATGTTGACATTATGACATGGCTTTATAATATGCATGACTTGTAGACTTAGAGAAAACGTATGAGTATTATTTATCAAATTGAAATACACTGACTCTTTTCTGGAAAAATACATTTTAGAAATGAGAATATGTTCATAAGTCCAGAGCATCCCTATACATTAAGAATTAATACTTTGTTACTGAAAACTGAAACAAATCAGAGTCACACTTACAGGCTAAAGAGAATACTGGAATATAAAAATATAAAATTATGTGACGATAAAGGTAACAAGAACTGTGTATCAGCTTGGAGCATAATAAAAAAAGAATAGAATTTACATAAGAAATTTTAAAGTACAAACAATAAAACTTCCTTTGCATTCCACCATAATGTTATATATTTATAACCAAATGTGTGAAAAATACACTCACAGTATATAATAGTTTATGTAAAACTGTATCAATGAGAGAGAAGTTGGACTAAACGGCTGTGTAGAAGATAAGGAGTATTCACTTTTTGCTCTGTTATCCAAAGTAATTTACTGTCCAAACACAAAATGCCCATGGTGGCTTGGTGCCACTACAGGCACTAGGAGGTACTAACATAATTTCATTGTTTCAGTTGATATCACTGCTGCTACTCACATGTATTTGTACAGTTCAAAAGTTAGATATCATGGCTAGGAAGAGTTACACATTCTCTTGCAGTTACACTAAAACATTGAAAACTTAATTCTCTCACTGAGAAGGAATTTGGAATGAAATTATAAAATGCCAATTAAGAAGACTAAAGGCAATAATATCATTAAAATAGCACACAATGTTTTCAACTTTGTTAAACACTATCAAAATAATTACAGCACAGTACATGTATTATTTTAAAACAGCTGAGATACTCTGAGACATAGTACTATGAGAATATGACACATGCCATGTCAGGCTTTGTCTGTCAGGAAACAAAATGTTTAATTTTTAAGAGAAAGTTACGTGGCTTTAGCAGTGTAATAGCCTTATAGATCGTACGTCTTGCATCAGCACCCAACCAAAATGGCACCGCCATGCACTGCATTTGAAACCTATTCTGTGGAAGGTTTTTGAAACCAATAAACCAGAAAATCTGTTGTTTGATAAAGGAATAAAGCTTTACTAGAGTATTAAACCCCCCCAAACGGTAGGTATTTGAGACTTGCTCTTGGAAAGAAGGATAGCAAAGAATCAAAACCCCCTTGTGTATATATCTCTTGCATAGAAAATTTGTTGCCTGAAGTCCAATGATATGAAATAAACAGCAAGAAAGGAAAATGTATTTGTATGATGGAAACAATATTCAAGGCAACATCAAAAGAAAAATGTACTCTGAGGCAATTATTTCCTGAAAAAATGAATCTTTCCTTTCTTCCCTCCTTTTCCTCTCATGGACTGACCTCAATGCTGTGAACTGTCTCACTCTCTCCAAAACAAACACTACAATACAGATTCTCCGTATTTACAGGATCAATGCTGCTAGAAGAGATGAAGTGCTTGGAAAAACTACAGTAAATGAGCAATGTCAAAAATTTGTCCTCCACAAGATAAATTTAAATATTCACACCTAAATCTTGTCTTTTTTTTTTTTTTTTTTTTTTTGGAGGCTCTTTGAAACTCTGGTGTGCAATCTATACACACAAATCTGTCTGAGAATTCCAGAAGGATAGTAGCACATGGCCATTCACCTCATTTGCACAATGTTTTACAGAATCACAGACTCACAGAATCAACTAGGTTGGAAAAGATCATTGAGATCATCAAGTCTAACCTATGACCTAGCACCACCGTTTCAACTAGACCATGGCACTGAGTGCCACATCCAGTCTTTCCTTAAACACCTCCAGGGACAGTGACTCTACCACTTCCCTGGGCAGCCCATCCCTATATCAAATCAGCCTTTCTGTGAAGAACTTCTTCCTACCTAAACCTCCCCTGGCACAGCTTAAGACTCTGTCCTCTTATCCTACTGCTAGTTGCCTGGGAGAAGAGACTGACCTTCACCTGGCTACATCCTAATTTCAGGGAGTTGTAGAGAGTGATAAGATCTTCCCTGAGCCTCCTTTTCCCCTGGCTAAACAACCCCAGGTCCCTCACCACTCCCTACAGGATTTGTGTTCCAGACCCTTCACTAGCCTTGTTGCCATTCTCTGGACATGTTCAAGCATCTCAACATCCTTCCCAAGCTGGGGGAGCCCAGAGCTGGACACAGAACTCAAGGTGGGGCCTCACCAGCGCTGAGTACAGGGGGATGGTCACTGCCCTGGTCCTGCTGGCCACACTACTGCTGATACAGGCCAGGATGCCCTTGGCCATCTTGGCCACCTGGGCACAGCTGGCTCATGTTCAGCTGACTGTCAATCAGCACCTCCAGGTCTTTTTCCACTGGGCAGTTTTCCAGCCACTCTGTCCTCAGCCTGTAGCACTGCAGGGGGTTGTTGTAGCCAAAGTGCTGGACCTGGCACTTGGTCTTGTTGAACCTCTTATTGTTGGATTTGGCCCATCTGTCCAGCCTGTGCAGGTTCCTCTGCAGAGCTCTCCTATCCTCCAGCAGATCAACACTCCCCCCTACTTGGTGTCATCTGCAAACTTGCTAATGGTAGACACAATCCCCTCATCTAGATCATCAATAAAAGTATTAAACAAGACTGGCCCCAACACAGATCCCTGGGGGACACCACTATTGACTGGCCACCAACTGGATGTGGCACCAGTCATCACCACTCTCTGGACCTGGCCATCCAGAGAGGAGTGCACCTGTCCAAGCTGTGGGCTGCCAGCTTTTCCAGGCATATGCTATGGGAGATGGTGTCAAAGGCTTTGCTGAAGTCCAGGTAGAAAGCATCCACAGCCTTCCCCTCACCCACCAGGTGGGTCCCCTGGTCATAAAAGGAGATCAGGTTGGTCAGGCAGGATCTGCCCCTCCTAAATCCATGCTGGCTGGGTCTGACACCCTGGCCATCCTGGAAGTGCCGTGTGATGGCACTCAAGATGATAACTGTTCAAGTTATGAATGAAAGACTGAGATTGTAGCAAAGATTAAGGAAACTGGAGTAATCTAAGAAGTTCTTTGACTTCCATAAATAAAAAGCATTTTCATGAGAATGAGTGAAGTGGTGGTAACCTACGCTGAATCAAGGCCTCTGGCCTTTATCAACTCATGTAACACAAAAACCATCATTAACAATCTAATTCCAGGTTTAAAGATAAATTTAAAAATTAAAATAGTTACTCATTACCTTGCAAAATTTTATTTCTTTTTATTTCATCCATTATTTTGCCTTAATACTGTTGTTTTCCACCTTACCTAAGACAGAACAGGAAAACTTGTAATATGGACTTTTCATCGCTGTACTAATCTCCAGAGTCCTGCTCTAGTGTCAGCCTGACTTCTCTGTACTTTAATGTAATGTTGCTTTGACTTACAAAGGTGAATAGCACTGGGACAGACTCCTTTGCGCAGTTTCTGCTGACTTTTTTTGCTTGGTTATTATATTTACAGTTGAAGATGGAAAGTAACACATTATTAATGTTGATGATGTTTCCAATTGGTATTGCAAGCTTTATGACTGGAGATGCTGAGCCAATTTGGACAAAGAGATTGACAGCAAAAAGATAGTGATGCATGTACTAATCACAAGGGCCACCAACCACTAATCACTAATCACCAATCACCAAGGCCCACACTGCCTCAAAGGCTAATTTTGCTTCCCAGCATGTCTCAGAACATTTCACTGCACAGGGTCACATAAAGAAACAGTACAGCACTGGAACCATCCCTGATGTAACTCAGCACCCCTTTGTTTTCCCCCAGAAAGGTTCTGCTTGTGTTTTAGGAGAACCAGGATGCAGCTAGGGGAAAGAAAAACCATCTGAGACAATGTTCTAGCCCTCCATCTTCTTCAGCAGCATGCACAGGAGTAGAGAGCCTTGTGAGTAGAGAGCACTGTTGCTCAGTGCTGCAAGACATTACAATCTTCAGAACTGTCACAAGACCTAGAACAGGCTAGAAAGACAAAATTTAAGCAAAGGCCATTTAGGCTAATATCTCCTGAATCCAGTCCCCAGTTTCTATATTCAGCTGAGGTCAGATGAAGGATTTTAATTATTTGCCATAAGAATTAATAAAACTACTGTAACACTGTGAAAGACATCAGAAGGTCATTGAGTACCGCTTCTTCAGAAGCATGAGTACACTGGATTCAAAACACTTTTTCTGTATAGCCCCTCTAGTATTTACTCTTGGTGCCATCTATAGGTAGCCCTGACCATAAAACATTAGTCCACTAAGACAGTGAAATGTGTTATGATCACTGATACTTTTCTTTCTACTACAGAAGCTGTTAGGCTCTTAGTAAGCAGATTTAAAATTTCACTTATTTTTAAATTACATCTAAGCATGATTTATCTAAACTCAAGACTCCAACTCATCTTCATTTCTTCACATTTTTAGAATTCGCTCAAATAGCCACTGAACGTCTGCAAATTGAAATTGTGATATGAGCAGAAAGTCCAGACAGAAATCTGTCTAAAATAGCTATAAAAGCTGAAAAACAATTTCTTCCATCAGCATACCGTACAGATATAGGATTTTGTGAAAGCATTGTTACACTGATATGAAAACATAACTATTTTGGAGTTGTACCTAGAACAGCAAAAGAAAACCTTCTAATACCCTCTTCCAAAACCCTTACACAGAAAAAAAAACCTCATCCTCCTCTGCCCCAGCAAAATTAAAAGGGAAAAAAAATGCTTTATTAGTAGACCATGAAGAAATGATCCTAGGAAAAGAACTTTAATATATGCAATATTATTGCACTTATTTGATGTAGTATGTTTTGCTTGTCTTGCACACATGTACCATCATGATGACTTAGTTCTTTTATGACGCAGGAGAGAAGAAATCTATTCTTGCAGTCTAAATGCAAAACCTGTATTTTCCATAACCTAAAATGGAAAAAAAAAAAGCTCACGTGCATGTGGTGTGTAGCAGACTTCAATTTGTTTTATTAAATCTAAAACCTTTAAAAGTAAAACTAATAACCAAATCCATGGCACTTCCCCATGTTCAGTTCAGGATCATGCTTGGTTTTGGTCTCTCAGTTAAACTAGAATACTTTTTACAAACCATGAGCATCACCCAAAAATTCTTTTGGGTTGCAACCTTTAGAAATTGCCTAATTTAAATTATTACCAGGAAGAAACAATCTGAACAGCTTTAGCTATGATATATAAAAAGGGTCTACATGAGAAGGAATGCCTCTTTAGTTAGCAGTTCAAGTAGGCTCAGGAGAAGAAAAGTAAAAGAAATTGAGAAATAAGAAGCAAAACTTAAACACTAAAGGAAATAAAGTGTTGGAGTAACTTTCCAGCATTTTACTGGATTATGCATCACTTCCTATTTTTGGACTGACGGTCTTTCTAAAATGATTTAATAGATCAGCCACAGCTTTTGAAACAAATACTAGGATTGTTGGCTGAAATCTTATGGCCTACAAAGTACATAATGTATTATCAGAATGGCCCCCTTTATCCTTACAATGTGTGAAATAAAAATCTGAATGCATGACAGCAGAGACATCAAGTGAAGACATTGTTCATAATCATAAATACAAGTCTTTTTAACCTCACTTTACACCTTTAGAAGGTATATCAGCCTTAGAATGTGAGAATACTCAATTATTGCATGTGCTCTGAAACGTATTGATGTAAACAGTAGCTTTTTCATTGAAATGTATAATCAATTTCATTCAAACAGAAATCATTTAAGATGTGATAGAAGTAGAAAGAGAAAACAAACCTATAAAAAGAAGGAAAATAAAGGAATTTAATATTACCACAAAAAAAAAAAATCTTAACTGATCTGTTCTTTTATATCATAGCGAACAATAAATAACTTCAGTGTCTCGTTATTAGAGTTGCAATGTATTTGCAAAAGATAGGCAAAGGTACAAGACATTGTTTTTCCACATGTGATATAGTGTCTGCAGTGAACTGTTATATTTATACAGTGAATGACAAGCCCCTACCAACATTTACATGGCCTCAATGAGCTCTGTGAAGTACCTTCCTCTGACATCCTCCCTACATACCATCTATTTCCTGTTTTATACTTACCCTGGAGTCCAGATCATTTAATTAGCCAATAAATGCTATCAGGAAAAGGTTTGCCTGATGCTCTTTTGGCTGTTCAACTGCATGTTATAAACTGATTACTTGTTGCCCAGTGATGCAAACTGATTATCTGAGTTAAAACCCTTAATTAAATAGCCATTCATTAAACTCACAGTTAAATAGAACACATGATATTTCATAATTAAAACAAATTGTTGTACATAATATCTTTTAATTCAATGGATATATATGACCTGTTAACATTATATGAAGCTTGAATACAAAAGAAGCACTGTGACTGAAGTGAAAAAGGCATATACCACATGCTTCAAATGGGAAATAACTATATAGCAAGAAATAGTTTTTATTTATGATAGCTTTTGTCATTTTGTATCCCATTTAAAGTAGCTCACAATTATCTCACTCACTGGGGCCACTTTTTAATACTTGTACATATACTATGCATTTTCCATGAGGTGATTGCTGCTCTCTAAATTGACTGGTGCTGCTATCTACTATTATTAGAATACAACAATTCAGGTTTTCTTTAGCAGGGTATAAATAAGCACAAAATCATTCCAATTCAACGTTTAAGGATTTGAAGATGTTTCCCTGACCTGGTAAACCAGTTTCCTTCCGAGGCTTTTCCCAATATCACCATTTGTTTTTTGAGCTCCAGTACGGCTTCCTTTCACCTCCTGACAAGATTCAGAGAGCTTTCTAGCTTCACCCTTGTCCCTGCAATTCTCCTTCCTGAACCATTCCTTTCCCTTATCCTTAGCCATCTGACACTAGTCAGGTCATCCTGCTCTTTCAGAGAGGAAGCTATTTCTTTTTCATCCTCCCAGGACAGTACACGGACCACTGGGACTAGACTAAATGAGAGCTGGAAGGGAGGTGATTTTCATCACAGCAGGGCAAAAGGTAAGATAAAAACAGCTTACGCAACTCCATACAACAGAGAGAAAACCACTATGAAATATCTGGTTACCTTTGCTGAGGATGCATGTGAGAAACAACGGCTTTTTTCAGGAGAAAAGTTATCTTTAAATCACAAGGCTTTTGCTGATTTATTCTTCAACAGCCCCTTCACTGCCCTGTTGCACATAGGTAGATTTTCACCCTCCTATGGAATAAACCCAGATCAACACTGTGAATTCTGCCAGTTTTCACAGATGAAGCGGTAAAGAAAAAGAAGAGGAGGAAAGTATAACTCCTTTATTCTTCACATTCAAAGTCCTCATATAGGGAATAATGACCCAAGAAATTGAAGTATGTTCTAGGTGAATTTTTTATTAGAGGGCCCAGGAAAAAAAAGAGAAATTGAATAAAGTTTGCCCAGCATGATCTCTGTATAATATAGAGTACTTGGGGTTTTTATATTCAAACTAGACAAATAATTTCCTGGTTCGAAGCTTCTGAATAATAGCACTTCCCTCTATTTTGAGTTCCTCTAATTTTTTTTTCTTCTGTCAATTAAAAATAACTTGATAAAAATAACTTTATAAAGAATAACTTCATAAAATGCTTATAGTTTAATCCCTTAATGAGAATCAGCACATAGTACCAATTTTATTCAAGTACATTTAAAAATCTTACCTACTTACTGCTAAAAACTGAATTATCTGAAAGTCAAGTCAATGTCAAATTAAATCTTGCTTTTACCCTGCAAAAGAAGGCTCATGAAGATTCAAAGAGCTGCAAGATTAAGGCAGCATAACTAATAACTGAAAGCAAAGATATCTCACTTGATTTTACTTTCGGGGTACCACGCTCTGTGTACAGCATGGAACTGGTCTCACACCATATCCTAAAGTTTCAAGTTTGTACTGGCATGGCTGTCTATGCTATTCATGATGAAGAAGTACAGATCTCAGTAAAGCGGTAATCCATATTTGTAACATGACAGTACAGATGAAATGGTTTTCCTCACTTGCCTAAAAATGAAGGCAATTCTCAGACAAACAGTTGTAAAGAAAGGGTTACAGTCAAGAAGACAGCATTATAAAGTAATATTAATAGAACAGACTATTCACAATCTCTCTTGACTACTGATAACTGCTATTAAGTAGCAGGCATAGTGCAACTCCAAACTTCACCAGTCATCAAGAAACCTACCCTTTTCTCACCTTTAGCTGTGAACATCAGCTGAAAGGTCTTGCTACATGCCCTTTATTTACAATATTCCAAAGCAACCTTTCAATCCTACTGGATTACTTATCAAGGAGATACAGATCTGCAGTGATGAGACATTTGTCTGCCTAGGCATCACTCGATGTGAAGTGAGAAGATCTGCACTCAGTTTAGGGGTGTGTGTATATGTTTCTAAGTTACAATATTTATTTCCACACAAGAAGTAGTTCCGAGAATATGCCAGTTCTGCTGGCAATGGCATATATTACTTAATACTACTGAAATTGTGGCCTGTGCTAAAAAATGCGCCAGTCCACTTCTCAAATGAATTTGTTCTTGTATAAGTGCTGTATTAAACAATGGCACACACAGTAATAGCAAAATCAGACCTACCTTGGATCCCTGTTCCTTCACTCTAACCCAGTTTTATCACGCTGTGTTTTTTCCTGTCTGCCACCATCTGTTTCCCTCTCAGTGTTTGCCTCCATTCCACTACCTTTACCACTCAAATAAAACATCATCACGGAACTTCCACAATATTTCTTCTATTATTCTTGTTTGGTGCACCCCTCATGCCACATATGCGCTGTGTGTCTGCTAAACTGTTCAGGATAGGACGGAAATTTTCTGTTTGCCCGGTACCTAGAATGACTATGTTCAGCCTTGACTGCTTAATCAATGTAACTAGGAAGTCAGAGATTACGTGGCGTCTCCACAGATTTATGTGGAGTTAAATGATTTCTGTTACAGTAATATATGATATCTAACACTTTTTAATGTTCTTCTCCTTATGTACACCATTAAATAGGGAAATGTGGAGAACTGGGGAACAAAGAAATTCAGTGTCATAAAAGCAATAACAAGAAAAAAAAACGTAAGCATCTGGTACCTATTGCCTTGTCAATTGTGTCTCAACACCAAAATCCATGAGAACCATTATCTCCTCTCAGGATGAAATTCAACCTCTGTATCACCAATATCCTTTTAAGTGCTCCCACTGGTCTTGCTGTTGATGCCATAGCATCTAAAACTCTAAATACAGGGTAGTGTATCAGTAACCACTCTGCCTCCAGCTATTCCAATAACTGTCACAACGAATATGAGGAGCAGCTGAATTGACCTACATCACTACTCACTCACTACTTTATTTTCACAGCATTGGCACAAAGGGTTTGTGTGCTGTATTTTAAATCTTTGGTTTGTTAAATAACAACAATCTTTACATTGTATTTTCATTTATGTGCGTGCAAAAAAAAAAAATCAAAGGCCTTTGTTATCTACAAACATTTTAAAACTTCGTAGTGCATTCAGTTTCCAGTCTTCTCAGAGTCTGAAATATGAGCTGCTATTCACATCTGAAATCTTTCATTGGGTGTAAGTGAAAAACTGATAACATTATAGTGTATTAATAGAGTATTCATTAGGAAAACACAGAAATCAAGCAAAAGTAACAACATAAATTTGCTAACACAAAGAGATGATCAGAGTATTTTCATAACATATTAAGTAAAAAAATGCCTAAAGCATGAAAAACTAAAACATAAACATCTTTAATGAGAACACTTACATGTTTTCTTCTGGCCACCTGGTTCTGAGGGAGATACAAGGCCAAAAATCCAAGAGTATGGACTAGAGCAGGACTTCTTGGTAAGATAAAAAATGAAATAGTATTCCAATACCATAACTATTCAGTAAAAAAATGTCCAATGTATTTTTAAAAAGTAGCATCTATTAAAACCATGGATCTTGCTTTCCAGAATCTGACCTTTCAGAATACAATATGGACCAGAAACATGACAGCAATACAGATTATGAGAGACTTCTTTCAAAGATGATAAACTTGATTTGGGATTAAATTTCAGTTACATTCTACCTAAGTCACTATTAATTGTATTTATATGACTAACACGTTAACACTGGCAGAATTTTGTCATGGTCTAAAAAATGTGAGTTCCTGTAATGGGAACTGATAGTGTATTTTGCTACTTAAAAAGGAGTGACACCATTTTTCCCACTAGATGAACTTGCAACAGAAAGCAGATGAGAGACACAAGACAAGAATGACTTAAAAACTACTCTCCCACCTACACATACAGATTCTCACAAAATGCCTTCTTTGCACATCAAAAAACAAAGTTTTTGAAAGCTCTTAAATAAAGTAGCACAAATAGAACTTGTTTGGGTCCTCTGCTTTGCCCCCATTCACCACCAGAGGAAACAAACTGTTATGGACATACTGCTGAATCCTACCTCAACCATCCTTTGCCAAAAAGAATTGTTTTTGTGTGGTAAGCAAAATGTGTAAATTTGTGTTCTGGAAGAGCTGAGCCTCTTGCCTTTTGGCAGTGGGTCAAGAAGGGGTGAAAAACTTGTCTTGACCAAGCAGACCTGCATTTTGACAGTGTGCTGACCATAACCTAAGCTTGTTAAATTGGTCAGGGATTTCTTACCTAACACGGTCTAAAACATTAGTAATTGTTAAGAACTGGCTGGAGTCAATTTAGCAAGCAATTTAAATAACAGAATTTTTAAAATGTTCCCAATATAATTCACTTATCAGTTCTGTGTGGTTCTCGTCCATAGCAAAGTCTACAGAACTTCAAAGGGGATGCTGATATTAAAAGTGTGAAGACACCCAAGGAATCGGTAACTGTCCAAGCCATCACATTCTAAAAGCTGCAAAGGATGACAACACCAATTAAAGGGATCACTCTTTGCACTCTATTAGATAATTATCCAGATAAGGTCAAGGCTCACATTCTCCTCAAGTGCTCTGATAATTGTTTATTACAGCAGCCCATTTCAAGTCACATTAGGCTGACAGCTGGTGTATGGAATACATTTCAACACAGCTGCAACAAAACAGTCTGGAGATTAATGGCAGGGGGGCTGGCAGTCAGAATGACAGGCTTCTTCTCTCCTCACTTCCTCCCCAAGGGCTGGGAAAGTGGCACATAAGGCTGCACTTTCTGTGCAATCCCAACAGGATACGCACCCCCAGCGTGTGTTACTTCTGTAGTCACGGGAGACCTGGGCATTGAACAGGCAGATTCTGCATCCAAGGGTTTCTGCTGATGGGCTTTGAAAACAAAATGTCTCTTGTGGTGTTAAGAGTCCACCCCTGGGATTCTTGTTATTTGCACAAGCCCTGCAGAGATACCATAGCCAAGCCTTGCGTTAAGGGCTATTTAATTGTTTTAATGAAGTCCTCTTTTCATCTATACTTTATTTTTAAACCCAAATTTTCAAAACAATATTGTAATGACTAAAAAGCACTTTTACACTGCTGTTAAAGATATAATTTTAAAATTACCAATGCATATATGCCCTTGTAAAGCTCTAACTAAAATACAGAACTTAACAAAAAATATACTTTTTTCTTCCACGGATGCTAATGAACTTTAAATTATGCCTATTGGTGCCACTCTTTGACTTTCAAACACCTGCTGTAGCTGCAGACTCTATTCATTCGATATTAAGCCCTGCTTACAAGAATTTATTTATGGATGAAGTCTTCAGAGAAGGCACATTATGATTTCCCTATATAATGAAAGCCCTTCTTAAATTTTTTAATATTCTGAGAAGCCAAGATAACCAAAGTTAGCTTCTTAATTCCACACTTGAAGCAGCTGTTTAAGTGACCTCATTTAAAAAAAAGAAATAAAACAAAACCAAAAACTTTGCACATTTCCTCTTAACATTACTGAGAGCCGCTGAGTGCTCAGAACAGAAAATAAAGTTACATATTCAGCTTCTTTAATTTGATTTAATTCATCATGCCACAGTTCAGAAATTATGGTCAGAAAGATTTTAGATCAAATTTTCAAATGCAAGCTGCAGAGGTTTTTCACCTCCCAGGATTTCACTTCCTAGATTAGAAAAGGAATTTGGCTCTCTGACATCAGTGAGATTGCTCAGATAAAAAACCAAATAGATTGTACTCTCTTGTGTCTCAGATTTAACACTGTCCTATTAACTCCTCTTTGAAACTCTCTCTAAATGCCAACTAATTAATCCCTACAACACAGTGGGAAGAAAATGCTGCATTTTACAACTGGGAGAGGAGAAGCACAAGCCACACCAGCCG
Source organism: Rhagologus leucostigma (assembly GCA_013397725.1). Classification (NCBI taxonomy): domain Eukaryota; kingdom Metazoa; phylum Chordata; class Aves; order Passeriformes; genus Rhagologus; species Rhagologus leucostigma. The sequence goes on along the minus strand of VZTD01002082.1, from coordinate 275,059 downwards.
AAAGAAGCGTGTAACAGCAGGTAGGAAAGCTCAGAAGTTCTGTCCTAAATCCCCATTACTAGATCTGGGCATCCTGCTGTACTGTGCACACTGACCCCATAGGCTGTCCGGCTCAATCATTTATCAAGAGCATTAAGTAAGTGGTGGCATTGCACATGCATCAACAGTCTTGCTGTTACTGCATAATCTTTTGATTACACCACTCTGTCAAGTGACTAAAATAGCTGTCTTGAGACAGCATGCTATCTTGCAGCACACCTTTTGAGGTCTCGTAGTAATTCCCTTTGTAACAAGAAAATTACTCTCTACCTCCAGTGGCAGGATACTACAGAAAGGGCTGGTTTCAAATAATTTCATCAGTCAGCCTTTTTCTCCTGTTGGGATTTCATGACAGATCATGACTGTTTGTTAGTTCACAGTACGCTTTAGGATTTTGCTCATGTGCCTACAATGTCAGCTGCCTAAACTGTGCTGATCGTAAAAAAAGGAGTAAATATTATTCCTGTGCAAGAAGTTAAGCTGCCTGGATACACTGGCTCTATGTACTAACCATGTACAGCAGGCATTTCCACTGGATGGCAGAAGGTTTGAGATTGGCAGGGGCCTCCTCTGGAGCTCATCTTCTCTAACTTGCCTTCTCAAGCTGGAACACCTAAATAAATCAAGTTGTTCACGACTGTGTCCACATGGCTTTTGAATACTTCCAAAGAGAGAGACTCTGCAGCCTCTCTGGGCACCCTGTGCCAGTGCTTAGTCACCCTCACAGTGAAAAAGTGTTTCCTGAGGTTAAGAGGGAACCTTCAGTGTTTCAGTTTGTGCTCATGGTCTCTGGTTCTGTCACTGGGCATCAATGGAAAGAGCCTGGCTCCCTCCTCTTTCCATCCTCCCTTTAGGTATTTACTTACATGGATGAGATTGCCACTGAGCTCCATCCTTTGTCATGCAATACTTCAGCAAGCAGCAGTACACAAAAGTAAAGGTTTAAAGTATTTGCATTCAGAGTGAATGCAGCATGAAGAGAGGTTGATGCATGCATATACATCAAGCAGTAACTATTTTTCTTGGAACTTAAGAAACCTCACCCTTAACAAATCACAACTTTTTTTAAAAAATTGGTTTTTTCCTTTTTATTTATGACTGTTGAGCAACAATTCACTGTCTAATTCACTAGTTTGATTTTGAGTTTGAAAGCAAGAATACAAAGCTAACTCCTTCCTGTGTTAAGCAATAAATCCAGCAGCCATGCCTATGAGGCACCATTTTGAAGATCTGACTGCACCCAAACTTTTATGCTATCTGTTAATAAAACCTTTTGAAAATATTTAGACAAGTTTAGTCTTGGATCTTAAAAATTAAATATTTTGTCCTTACAACAGTGAAAGGGTGTGAAAGCTAGTGCTTAAAATAATACAACCCAAAAACTTTTTAAACACCTTTTACACCAAAGTACTTTGTCTTTTTAGGGTCTCTCTCCTCACTCTATCAGCATGTAAAGCCCAACACATTCTCATTACAGGCATTCTCCTTATAAAGCACACCTGCCTACCCAGCAAATATGCATAAGATAAAATGCCTCTAAGTATAGCTGCTCCCTTCTGCAAAGACCTTTTAAAAAGAAAGGTGTACAGCAAGCCAGCTTGCCTTTTAGACATTTTAGATACTACTCTGCATCTCACTCTTATATCTTACTCTCTTTCTACAAAGATTTCTTACAAACATACTACTACTATTTAGTTTCCTTCCACTTCTTCAGAGCAAAATAGTAAAAAATAGTATTTTTTTGCTCATAATACATTATCTTAAGTGAATAGACCTTTATCCTTATAGGAATTTAAGAAAAACAAGTGTTGGAGATGATAAAAGTTTTGATCTGTGAAGTGTTTGCAGTAATGATCCACTGTACATATAAAAAATTTAGTCAGAAACAAAGCCTAAATTGCATTGTACAGTGAAGATAGGGTTGAAAATCCTGTTGAAAACTAGAATTTCACTGTTAAAGTAAAAATTAGGGGAAAATATATGACCCAGCATATTTAAAACAGCATGATTATTTTTCTCTCTCACAAAACTTGCTCCAAATCTTTTGCCAGAGTTAGTTAGAACTGACACAGTTCTGTAATGGTATCTGCTGAAACTGTCAGTAAACCGAAAGAAAGAAAGAAAGAAAGAAAGAAAGAAAGAAAGAAAGAAAGAAAGAAAGAAAGAAAGAAAGAAAGAAAGAAAGAAAGAAAGAAAGAGAGAAAAAGAGAGAGAAAGAAAAAGAAAGAAAGAAAGAAAGAAAGAAAGAAAGAAAGAAAGAAAGAAAGAAAGAAAGAAAGAAAGAAAGAAAGAAAGAAAGAAAGAAAGAAAGAAAGAAAGAAAGAAAGAAAGAAAGAAAGAAAGAAAGAAAGAAAGAGAGAAAGAAAGAAAGAAAGAAAGAGAGAAAGAGAGAAAGAGAGAGAGAGAGAGAGAGAGAAAGAGAGATAGAGAGAGAGAAAGAGAGAGAGAAAGAAAAAGAACGAAAGAACGAAAGAACGAAAGAACGAAAGAACGAAAGAACGAAAGAAAGAAAGAAAGAAAGAAAGAAAGAAAGAAAGAAAGAAAGAAAGAAAGAAAGAAAGAAAGAAAGAGTTAGGCTAGAACAAGAGTGAAGCTTAATTTACATGATTTTTTTATGGACGAAATATAATTTGAAGACATAGTTGCTAGGAAATGGAAAGATGGAAGGGTAAAGCACTTTCTCTTATTTTTCTCCTGGTAAGGTGCAGTTGTTTATTTGGTTGTCTTTCAGCAGGCAGAATTTCAGACATTCAGTGCTATGTGGACAGAAGCTCAGAGTAAATTTGTTTATAATTATTAACAAAACAATCTATTTCATATTGAAATAAATCATCTAACTTTACAGAAAACATTATGTTCAAAACCTCTGCTGATTATCATATCCCTGTATTATGTGGTCATGCTACCAACATTAAGGTTTACATTTTTCTTATTGTTTCTTATTCCTTAGCTGAAATACTTGCTATTGAAGCATACACTAACCTACCTTTGTTTCTTGAGGGTCTTACATACCAGAAACTCCCTATTTACATCACTGTAAAGGGTAATGTGTATCTTATTTCCCAGCAGTGGGATACTGCAGGATAAATAAAATCTGGTTATAAAGCTAAACTCTAAGACTGATTTTTAGACAGGAGTCTTGCATGAGTGTAGAGAGAAGATCAACTTCACAACAAACAAGCAAACAAACACAAAAAGTACTAAATGCTGGAACTCAAGGTTCTCTCATCTGACTATTTTGTTAAGGTGGAAACCACACCAGGCTGTATGGGAATTGGACAAATGCATCAGCATTAAGTAGCAAAGACTGCTCTCATCCAAGTTCCGATCCTACTTCAGAAAGGAATGAAATCCATTGAAGTCAATTAAATTTTTGACAAGAAAATAGCTTCGGAAGTATTATGGATTATTTTTGTCATACTAAAATACAAAAAGTATGTCCTATTTAACAGGTACATTTTAATTCAAGGGAAAATTTTGCATCCCAGTGGATGACCCTAGTTAAAATATTCTAACAAATGACTTTTCATCTATAGTTGATTACAGTTCAAACATGCTGTAAGGGTTAACACTATTATCAGTACCTATGGTGTTTCTTCATTGTAAATGCAAAAAATAGAGACTATTGGTTGAAGTGGTAGTAATTATAAATCTGAATGAACTGCTAAAGTGGATTTATTGCACAGATCGTTGAAATGTTAAAGCAATTAGAACAATCTTTTTCGGCAGATTAATTCAGGAAAAATTCCAAGCAATGGTAAAGTAGCTCTTGGAAAATAATTACTAAAACAGTAAATTGAGTTCATAATCAACAAAGATGCTAATTTAATGAAGCACAGTTTCCTCCTGGATAGATGGCATGTCATGTCACCCTAACCAACCTCTGTACAGGTTACTTGAAACCACATTTTGAGGAAGAAAACAAACTACTATAGGAACGCTGGCACACAGATCACGTTTCTGCTGGAACTGCTTTAATTTAGAGAAACTGTAGCTACTCATCACTGAAATATAGCCTCAAGACAACAAAAGATGTAGAAGTAAGAGGAAGGAAGGAGAGACTGTTTTAGTCATGGTGGTATCATGACAGCTATGCGAGAAACTACTTCACTAACTAGTTCACAATGCTCATCTAAGTAAATGCTCAAACTTGAAACAGTAAGAATTTGCGGCTGTTGTTAGGGTAAAGCTAGGAGAAGAGATACATGGCAGGTCACATTAGCTATCTGAGAAAAACTAGAATTTTTTGATCCATTTTGTGGTACATTTAAAATCTATTTTGTTACAGATAACAGATTGCCATATTGTTTTAAATCCGTAGTGGCATTTTTTGTTACCATCTAAATACAGTTTGGATGCTGCCTTTCAGAACATTGCAGAGACTTTTGAATCTCTTAATGTATCCAAAAAAGGCCAGCCCGAAGTGCGAAGGCAAAAACACCACATCTGAACGCCAGGTTGCAGTATTAGATTCAATACAACTGGGAGGAGTGGGGGATATTGAACAGGCTGCAAGTTTATCACCTTCCAGTTGAGAGGGGTCCTGACAGGCAAACCCAGGTTGCATTAGGAATCTGCTTTAGTGACAACCCTTCTTTATCTCAGCTGGATGCCACCATCCATGTCCCTAGCTGCTGCAGCTGGTCATGCTACAGTGCAGGAGTTACACTCAAAATGTTATTAGTCTATTTAGTGGTTTAAAGCCTAAAGAAAACCTACTGCTTTTCTCTGGGGCTGTGCTCATCCATTCAATGTTCCTCTGCATCCTAAGTTTTCAGTCTTCTTAAGGATGAATGGGGCAAAAAATACTCAAGATGTGAGCATCCTGAGGTACTTGCTGAGAGCCATACCGTGTTCAGTGGGGATCTCTTCTTCCTAGGTTTTGGAATCTGCCTGTGTCTATCATAAATGTTCTTACGACAGCCTGCCTCCTTCTGCATGCTTCCCAGGCAAAGTCAAGGAGCTGCACGCTGCCCTCCCCCACCCTGCTGTCTGTTTGTCCTGCAGTGACTACAGAGGAGTGCCAGCCCCCTGCCTTGGGTGTTCCCAAAGCGAGGCCAAGGCAGGGAAGTCACAGGTGTGTGGCCACCAGACAACTGCTGCCCCTGCTAAACCCAGCTCTCACCAAGGCAGGGCTAGACATGTCCTGAGACACTGTCAGGTCAGCACCAAGACCTCCTATTGTCAAAGCCAAAATTGTATATGCTGGATTTCGGAGTGGGAGGGATGATGGAGAACTCGGCACCAGCTCCTGTAACATCTGCTTTTGGTCTATTCAGCCAAAACAAGACTTGAAATCTTGCACAAAACAGAAAAAAACATTAGTCTGATTAGTGGTTTTAATTTGAAGAGAATGCCTGGCAGAAAGTCTGCTCCCACAGCACCTTTGCTTTTGAGCCAAGATCTTAATAGGGACCAGGATACAACAGCTGACTACAGCCTCTGAAGGGGAATACTTTTCTGGAGGAGACATTTAAAGAACTTCGTAGGAAAACTGCCTGATGGGACTTGGAACAATCCAGAGCTGACTGCAAATAACAGGGTAGGCAGTAGGCTGGGGTTTTTCCTGGCCAGAGGCATAAAACTACAAGGCTCATTTCTGCATGGACAGCTCTTCAATGGCATCTGTGTCAGCATCCCTTCTCACTGGAGTGAACACCATATGCTTAGATGGAGACTGTAGCTGCTACATGAGAGGCTTCAGCACACAGAGGCCACCTAGGCCCTGTCAGATGACAAGAGTCACAAAGAACATGCTCTATCATGCCAGACTGCACAAAGGCTGGCCAACAGCGACAAAAACTGGACACCCATTCTGGATTTTTGGGATCTTTGTGAGTCAGTCAGTTCCAGTTAAGAACAAATTTTCAGGTTGTTTATGTTTGTTTGTTTGTTTTTAATTTAATTACTCCAGTATGAATTGGCCAAGTAGATTCTGGCAAGGCAATCCTGTTATCTAAAGACAATATATTACAATATGGAGAAAAGAAAAAATAATTTGGAAACTCCGGAAAATTTGACTTGTTTCTTTTGTCATATACAAACATATGAGGGGCTAAATCTTGCCATTTCATCTTTCTGTTTCCTCTAGGAGAAAACTAGAAGTAAAAAATACCATAGAGTTGGAAGAATAAGTGCTTTGGATGCTCTTTTCTGTAATAGGAAAACCTTCATTAATAATTAAATCAAGAGATGAATCAATGAAAGACAGTGGAAATAACCTGATTAATAGAGTATGGAAGTCTGACAGATTTTGAAAAACCAGAAACAGGATACACATAAAGTACCACTTCACCTAGAATGTAACCTATTTTGGGTTTACCTAGTTTCTTTCACTGTATCAAATATGAGCATTATTTTTTGTTGGAACAAAATGTCTGCAGTGAGATTATCCAAGAAAAGTCCTGCTGATTTCGTGAAACTTTAATTGGAACAGTATTTGCAAAGGCTTATCTTATTTGAAAAGACTATTTTACTGATCCATTTATGCAAAAATTAGAAAGTTCATCCTGAATTGTTGTAATAACTATTACTTACCTATGAATCAAAACCAGGAATAAAAAGCAAGAAATATGGAAATAACTGTAGCTTAATCCAGCCCATTGAAATGGTGAATGAAAAGGTTGGGGTTTTTTAACGAACTGTTATGCCAGGATAAGATGGCACCTGTATGTTCAGCTTTCTGAATGGCTGGAAGGATTATTCATGTTTATTTAAGAAAAGACTCTGTCATCTTCATTTATCAAGGTAATTGCTTTTCTAGGCAAGTAGTCCAACTCTCTCAGCTAGGGCTTTCATGTAGAATAAAGTATAAGACACTGTGAATGAAGATGGTAGGAATTGGCACAAAGTCAGCATTTTCATTTCCTTTTGTGAGGAGCCAGTTCATTTACCATATAAATTATCAACCACCTTTTTAATATGGTTAGAAATTCATCGGCTATTTTTTCCTTTAAAAATCAATTGCAGCTGAACAGTAACAACTGCAATAAAACTAATCTTAAGTGGAAAAGAACTTCATTGACACTTTTGAGTGAAACCTTTACAAAAATACAGTTTTACTGCAGAATATGTGTTCTGTGAAACCTAATGATCTTCTAGCATAATAAGAAGCAAACCTAATATGCATAAATCTGGGATCAAGTTTCAGCACAGAATTCTTTCTAATTCTTCTAACTGAAGTTTTTCAAAGATATAATCTAATGATCAAACACATTCCATAATCTAAATTCATTAGACGTTTTCATTAATATTCATTCACTACATTTGAAGCACTCAGGTAGAGAACTGCAAGGACACTCAATTAGCAAGTGATCAGAAAGCAAAGAAGTTTCACTTGTGCCACATTTCAAACAGATCAGGTATTCTCAAAATGCATAAAATACATTAGTTCAAATTAACCCCTATCAGCCACTCAGGAACTGGCATCCACATGCCTACTGAAGTGGGAGGCTGCTGGACTGGGGACTTTCATCTGGAGGCCAAGATACAGACTGCAACTGAGGGGGCAACCAAAAAGGCATAATCACAAATAATTACTGTTCTTTGAGCATTATCTTCAAAGCTGAGAGGTAAAAGTAGGAATCTTAGTTCCGTTTCAGCACATACAAAGTGTTTTTCACTCAAGTATCTACTTCATTCTTCTTTAGAAAAGATGGTTGGTATTCACTACCTCTAATGTACAATCAATATATAAGAGGATCTGTTTAAAAGGCTTATCATTCAGTGTTAGGTTGCAGCTTGCAATAGTGAAACTTTGAAATCATGGAAATACTGCACCAAATATTAGGTGAGAGAGTATTATTTTTGCCATTCTCTTGTAACGTAGCAAGCCCTAAATAATGCAGGAAATGCTGAATCCTATCCTGGTGTATGAGCTTTTCGGATTACACATTAGCTTGCGTATTATTTCACACATATACATGTATGTTACACATGTACAAAAGCGAGTTCAACATGTCAGTTGTCACAGCTGAGGTACTGCAATTTCTCAAAATCTGAAATAAGAATCCCCCTACATAGATTTATTTCCTCTTGCTGTGGTCAGTTTACTTAGCAAGTGCATCTGAACAGCCCCACAAAAACTGAGAAAGACAACAGACTGTACAGACGCATTATCTTTCTTGAAATGACTTTCTTAGATCAGCAACACTTTGACCATTTATTACACCAGTAAAGTTATCAGTTATTGTAGCTATAAGATGGCAAGAGGTGCAGTATATAATTACTAGAGCCAAACCACAAGCTGCTAGCCAGGAAGCCACTCTCCATGTTCTACACTACTATGGAAATAAAGGTAAATAGAGGCTAGGTACTTTTGGACTTGGGTTTGTACTGTTGAGCCTCACAGCTGAACTGCAGAGAATGGAAGAATTTAAGTTGCTTTTGTGATGTTTCGTTCAGATCAGAGAAACTTTGCAGCTGTCCAGACAGTCTGCCTCTATCCCTTTAGTCTTCATTGCAGCAAAGCATTTAAACATATAGTTGGTTTCAATTGGCTTTATTGGGATTTAAGGATATGTTAAACTACTTCTAATTGTATTCTGACTTGGCATCTCAATGATTAACACACCAACAATATTGTCTGTTGCCATTACTGGGAATCCAAATGAGTTTTAGACAATAGAGTGGCCTGTCACAAGGTGAGAAACTGCTTTTTAACAGACTGGAAGACATTTCAAGCATGACATATTTGATTCCATCACTTTAGAAGTGGCTCATATGTACCAAGAAAGCAACAAACACGGCACTGGTTCCACAAGCCTTTTATGATACAATTACTTTTAAATTAAATTAGAAAATATGTTTTTGAAAACACTATTCACTAATTTTATCCCCCTACAAGTTAATTACTGCCATGCTCCTGCAACTTATGCAATCTTATGTAAGAGAAAAATCACTAGATTTGTATTTTAAAAATATGTATTTTATAATTACAAGCAACAGCTGAGATAATTCTAACTGTAAGGGATCTGTGAAAGACTTTTTACACGAAGATATGTAGTGACTTTACATCTTACTGATTTCTCCCACCAGGAAGGTGAGCCCTCCCAAACTATGCTGAAGCCTTTTTAGCGAAACAGACAAAGAAAAATAGAGATTTTTTTTTTCTTTTTTAATTTAAATAACTCAAAATATAACCATGAAGGAATACTATTTCAGGTAAGGACTAGTGAAATCTATGGCTCAAGGCCAACTAACAGTATGAAACTTAAAATCACTATTATGTAACATTAAAGGTGTTTTAAAAAGGCATTTAAGGAAGAAATTTCCTATTTCATTTTCATAAGATACTCCAATTAAACAAATTCCCAGGGAATATAAATACTATTACATAACATTTGAAGTGATTTCCTACTGGCCAGGAAAAAAATGTCTTTGTGACTGACAGGTAACTGATGTTTTACTGAAGTAGTCAGGCTGTTCATTAACCTGAGACATGTCACAGAAATGCCACATTACAGTCTGAGACTGCTAAATTTTAAGACCCTTGCAGTGGCTCCTCATGTAAGATTACCCAGTGTTGCAGTGGATGGTCCAAGGCAGCCCTGTCTTTGCACCTTGATCCTGTAACAGGTGTGACTTGTTTATAATAACACTAACTTATTTTTAGATATTATTGCAACCTCCACTTGTAACACCTGCAGGTGTAAACTTAGAATCCAGATTTTCAGGGATAGCATGGAAGGCTCAGATTCAAGAAAACACTTAAGTAAATGTTTTACATCTGGTTCGAGCTCCAAAGCTTTCCTGCAATTGTTAATGGCCTCTGGAGCAGATTTCAAAAACATCTTCTTTACTAAATGAAAAAAAGCCCACTATGTGGACATTAGCTAGCAGAAAATAAGAGTGCCCCTGTGGAGTGAGAACTGCTCTTATATTAAGCTCAGCAGGGAAACTCTCAAGTTGCCTGGATTGCTGGTACATTTCTCACTTTTTGCCAATAAACTCCATACATTTGAAAAACCAGATAAAAATAGATCAACATTTCTAAAATAAAACACGCTAAACTGATTCCCATCACACAAGCCCTATGACAAGGCAAGCAGTTAGGTAAATTTTGACAAATTTTTGAAATACTGGCCTTGGTTGCAAGAACCACTCTATGCACGGAAAATTACTGCAACAAGCTATTTCTTCCTGACTACTGAAAAAAAATCACTGGTTCCAGTCATCTTGATATTCAGCAGCTGCCAAAGCTTTTCCATGTAAATAAAAATCAGCTATTCAAGTATATACAGAGGCTGAAGTAAACAGAAAACTTTCCTTACTTAAATGCCTGCAATGTTCTTGCACAACACATTTCCCACAAAGAGTAGAAGTTTTGAAAAGAAGGTTACATGGATATAATTTTATTGAACATGCTCAGTGCTCAAATAACAATGGGTTGCAAGGACACGGAACTAAATAGGGCTTATCTATTGGGGAAGCTGACCAGGGCCTCTGCTGGAGCCTCTGCTACAGCACTGGTGTATGATAACAAGCCAGAGTCTTTAGCTCAGCTGAAGCAATACACATTTGCAACTTCTATTCAGTTGACTACCATGGGCTTGCACGCTTGTAACACTGGTTCTGCTTGTTACTTCTGAATGACCTCTTGCACATTTGAGTTGTGTATCAATGTCTGCTAACTTTAGCAACCACTCATACCCAAGATGGCTCCGTTTTTCTGAGCCATTGTCGTCCTGCTGCCTCCTACTTAGCCCAGAGGCCCACTTCCCTTCACTATATAAAAGAGGTTTAAAAGCAAGATAGAGAGAAGCTTTGTACCTAGGCCTGTAGTGACAAGGGGAAAAAGTTTTAAATTGAAAGAGAGTAAATTTAGATCAAAGGAACAAATTTTTTATGATGAGAGCATAAAATATGTTATATGGAACAGGTTGTCCAGAGAGGCCATAGATGTCCTGTTCAAGGAAGTTCAAGGCCATGTTGGATGGGGCTTTGCGCAACCTGGTTCATTGAAACGTGTCCCTGCCCATGGTAGGGGGGTTGGACTGTATAATCTTTAGAGGCTTCTTCCCACTGAAATGAAACTATGATTCTAGAATTTCATTTCTGTCTCCAAGGTATGTATGACTGTAGGTCCTTCATAGATTAAGGTTTTTGACAAGACTTCTATTAGCTAAAGAAGGATAGAAATTTTGGCCTCAAAATTTTTTCTTTTCAACTGATAGAAAAAAAATAATAATGCACATTTGTCCAGTTAACTACTGTTGTGGGAGGTTTTAACTGTCTGGTTAGATCTGGTCAGTCTTTCCCATTTCTGTGTGTACCCTGGAATGACGCTGAAACCAACTGGGTGTTGTATAGTCATGCAGCCTTTTTATTTCTTCAAGTTTTTTAAGCATGGGGTCAGTAACAACTATACCTGTTCATACTAATCTTAGTTGTGGTTCTTCATTGGCAGTGATAGTAATAAAGTTCAATCAAACTCTTTTCTAAGAAACATATTTGGAAATAAATACTGTAATTACATTTTTCTGAAATACAGCAAAATAATTTGGTTTCTTGCCTCAGGCAATTACTGAGCTAATAATTTTCTAAAACCAAAATTGGTACTGATGAAAAAGTCATCTTCCTTTCTAATATTCCTAAAGACTTTCTCTATTAAAAAATAAAAATCGTCTTATTTTCCAAAGGCTCCCTAAAGGCAAATTGTCTTCTGAATTTCAAGAGTTTCTTTTATAACACAAAGATGACATACTCAATAAAATCTTCCTTCTACACTCTCAGTTTCTATTTAAAGAGACATATTCCATCAAGCCGTCTCCAAAAATTGACTGGAGAAGAGGCCCTCTCACCTGACTGAAGTTTTCCAGCTCACCAATTTCATTGCTGAAACTCATCAAGTCTAACCATTTTTCTTATTTATAAAGAAAGGAAAAATACCCCCACTTTTTACTGCTTCATCCTTGAAGAGAGCTTTACTGTTTAAGCTTTACTGTCTCATCCCCATGGGCTGCCATCATCAACCTATGTAGAAAACAACAATAAAATGAAATCACCCATAGAGGTCATTCCTTTTGTCCTGTGATAATATGAAGAACCAGAAGCCTAGCAATGAATTCCAGAACTTTAACAACCTGAATAAATTGTGAAGTACAAACCGGAATGAATATAGGATATGACAGTCATTCCACATGAGTCAGTGCACAGAGGTGCAGTCTGAAATCTGCAAAGATATCCTCTTGTTTTCACTGAGGAAAAATGACAATGAAAGGAAATGATTGTTTTTATATACATCTTTTTCAGTAAGGCAAAATCATTCTTTAAAGATGCGAAAAAAGTGTGAAAGGGTAAATGAAATACCATCTGAATGAAAGCACTTCAAAATTGAAACTGAGGACCAGTGACTGACCCAAGGCTTATGATTATTCCAGTTCCTTTTCCTTTCCCTCTCTCTCTCCTTCTTTTCTCTTTCTCTTTGTTCCTTTCCCTCCTTCCATCTTTTTCTTCTTTTCTCCCTCCCTCCCTCCTTCTTTCCCTTTTACTTCCTTGTCCATTTTGTGATAAACAAAACCAACAAGCCAAAGCAAATCCCAAAATCTATACGCTAAACGTGTTACTCAGCTAATTCTTGAAATAGACTTGTAATGACTCAAGCTGGATGATTACAACACAAATGCTTATTTAACAGCACCATCTTTTGATTGAAAAAAGCTTCAGTCAAGCCTGATCATCAAATGATGATCTGACTGACAATTTTCATTCACGGAGTTTTATCACTATAAAATACTAGCATTACTTATGGGATAGCACAGAACTCAACATTAAAGAAACATGGAAACAATCAAACTGTCCAAGCCCCCAAGATGATCTCTTGATGACTCAGCTTCAAGAACCCAAGCATGACTGTCACCTTAAGGTTTTGAGATTAATATAAAGGAGTAAACACAATACATTTTGTAGATTCAGTAACTACAGCATGTTCACGGCTTTCAAGTTGCTATTTCTTCCTCACAATAGGACCCTACATCTGTTTTTCTTTTTTTCAAATACCTACAATTGACATCTCTGATTCATATCTATTTCAGAAATACACACTATTGTCTCTCTGTTTATTGTTGCCAATTCGTAATTTTAAGACTGTTTTGTTGCCCCAGGGAAAAATCCATAGCAAATGTGCCTCAAAGCAAGGGAATACAGTAAATATAAGCAATCATAATTCTAACATATATCTGAGTAGTTGTATGTTTTCTACAGAAACTTTTTCCAGAAAATAATGGTTTATGGCTTTTGATTCCTTTGTTTATTTATTAATTCAGTTCCTGCATTAAATAAGTCAGGTGATATATATGGCATGAAAGTGGAAAAAATCATGCCTCGTTTAGCCTGTTATATATTGCAGCAAAATGATATTTTGCAGGAAACAATTTCTCTCATGGCAGAAATCACTCAATACAAAGACAAAAACACAATTTAAATTGGACAGATAAAGATTTTACAACAAAAGACATAAATTAGGTGACAGTCAAGGAATAAGTATCCATGACTTAATCTCTGAAGCTTGAAGGAGAAGTGATCTCTTTATTTATACTGCCAAACCCAATGTTAACCACAAGCTACAATCACATGAAACGAAGCTTCTAAAGAACTAAAAAAACAGCTTTGGTTTACATGTTTATATCTCCTGCTCATCCTGTGCTGACATAACAACAGCAGTATGATACAATGCTTTTATTCTACGAGTTCCAAGGGTCTTCAATTAAAATCACAGTTTGAGTTTACCAGATTCACTTTAAAAATATGAGATTCTTTTTCTTCCAGATGTTGCATTCCAATAAGACAAAGTCTACAGACTTATTAGAAGGGACAATGACAAGGAAGATGCAAGATTCCAACTGAGTTAAGCAGAAAAATTTTAATCAACATAATAAAGCTAAAAATACTGCTCTCTTCCTGACAGGCCTGAACTTCAGAGAGGAAGATGATGGTGTAATATCCAACAAGTTTTTCTTCAGAAATAAGAAACAGTAGCACATCCTTATTATAGAAACTGAAAGTGATTACATCACATTACCATGGGACCACTTATGCAAAGTATGCAGGAATAACAGGAGAAACAGTAATCAGAAAATGTGTCATTGGCTTTATAAAACCCAATGTTACCATCTCCTCTCTCCTCAACATGCAAAAAAGCTTGCTATCAGCAGTGATTTTATGGCTCTTTCTAACTTTAGAATTTTAATACTATGCACTTCAAAAACTGTACCACATGATTCTTTGAAACAGAATGCTATATAAATTAAGTACAATAAAAGGTCGTGTTGTAGGAACCTCAGAATGACAATGTAAAATAAGTAGACACCTTCATCTGTAATTGCTCAGTGCCTCAGTTCCCCATCACTGAAAGATGGACTCTATACTCTTCCATTGTAGTATGGCCTGTGCTATTAGAAACTGTCATGGAAAAGCCAACGAGGAATTTAAAAAATCTATCTTAAATCACAAGACAAGTGGTAATAATTAATGGGACCCGAGGCTGAAAGAAGGTAAAATAAATTACTGAATAGCCAAATGAATACTAAACCTTTTACACATTAAAGAAGACAAATGCTGTGGAAAATTGTGTTGTGATCATGTAACAGGAGATTTTCTGAGTGTGAACATAAATAGTTTCCTGACAAATCTTAATCCCAATGACTCAAGTTTTGAGTAACTGATTTAATAACCCTAAGTCACTTTCTGCAACCATTTTAAAAATTAACAATATCATATTTGGTCCTATTGTCTAAGACTCATAAATCAGAATGACCAGGAGAATGTCATTCAACTTCTCTGAAATTCACAAAGCTCCCATTTCCTCACTTTCAAATAGTTTTTTACCAGCATCTTCATTTACTTCCTACTCCAGATTTTTTTCCGTAGGCATTTATTTCTGGTGTGAAAGCCTGTCAAATTCTATTTGAAACGTAAGGATGCAACATCCTCTAAATTTTCCTTATCTTTCTTACCACTAGTATCTTCAAAGAACTCAAACAGATTAGCTCAGTATGACCTCTTCTGCCTGAATTCACGCTGGATATCCTTTATCAAACTGTTTTACTAGCTGTTATTCTGCCACATCTTTCTCAAAATAGGGGCTTTGGGATATTGTTTCTTCATTTTACTCTCCCTTCAGACAACTATTGTGCCATCTAAGAAACCTCAAGCATCGTATTGAATATTTCATTAATCTCATAACAGCAAGTGAGAGTTGAGCTCAGGGTTTTTTTTAACACTAGATATATTTCAGATAATGCATATATTTAATAAAGGCTATACCTGTTCTCACTGTACTGCATCTCAGGCCTCTGCACAGAATTTCTGTACCTGTTTCTTGCCTATTTTGCCAGCACCATCTAGTTTCAGGTAGTAAGTAAGCTGGCCTATGTTTTTGATAAATACCCAAGCCCTCAGGGATAGAATTTCTTCAGATGCACTTTTTAAGCAGCCAAGGCCATTTGGGTTAGTGTTAGAAAAGAAAAAACCATACTCAGACCACCTCTCAGTGCCTGAGATTTTTGAAACTCTTCTCCTGAGCTGCACTTCACTACAATTAACCAGGACTGCTAACTATTTTTAGATATTTCTAGCAATAATTTCAGTGCAGGAAACCTACCTCGACGTACCTCCTACCCAATGGAGGAGCACATTAGCACAGAACTGCACACAAGCAGAGGAGGTAGGATAAGCAGGAGCACAGCAGACAATGAACAGAAGCAAGACCACTGATCTTACAGAGAAGAGAGAGAGTTCCTATGGAAAGCCAAACCACAGCAACAGATCTGGTTAGTATTACAAACACCTGTAGTTCTAGTTTTCTCTTTAATTGTGTGACTTCTTCTTATATGATTTTAGCCTCCTGCCTCTCAAAACCCCTCTCACTTGCAATACATCCATATTTATCCTCTATAAGGAACAAAGCATCTCATACCATATTTTCAGCCATAATACCAGCCATTTAGACCTTTTTGTGTGGTGACTAGCTTCTGTTTTTCTTTACCTCTCCTTCTAATTAGAAATTCTACTTTTCATGGTTGCTGTCACCAGTTTACTGGTTCTCTCTATTTCATTCTTTACGCTAATTCTACACCATTACTACTAAATAATAGTGTTCAGTCACTTTCTTTACTTCCTTGCATTTTAATATTCTCAGTGTGTTCTTAATTATAATAAGCTACAATTATTTTTGTTCCTTTCTCACATATTTTAGGTTTTCAGTATGACTTTCAGGTATGGATTACTCAGCACTTACATACCTCTTCACTTTCCAATGCAGACCTTTCAGATGTTACAGAGTTTTCCTCAAATCATTCCATTTTATCTCAGAGTCTGTTTTTCAGAAGTCAAGTATTTTCCTACTACTGCTTACAGAATCCATTTTTGGTATAGCAAATTCTAGGTGCTCTCCCAGATGAATGTATTTATCATACTTGACTCATAGCCAGTAATTTTCTATGTCCAGTGTAGCTTTCGACTGTATTGGTTGTTCAGCGTTCTGCATTTGAGACTGAAATTGCGTTTGCAGCTTAGGTTATACCATCAAGATGTCTGGTTCCCATTTCTGAGAGGGAATTTCCCTGTGCAAGAGGAAGCGCTTCTGGCCTTTTATGCTCCCCAGTATCTGACTGCCAGAGAATTCTGCCAGCTTTGATTAGCATAGAATCAGGAAAGGACATTCATTGGCATAACTGGAGTTGAGTTCCAGTTATGTTTATTCTCCCCTCATGTTATTCTGTCCCCTCTCTCTCTCTCAGTCCTCTCACTTTCTTTTCATTGCACTGTTCCTTTTGCACGCTCCTGTCTCTTAACTTCCTACTTCCTTTTCATCTATTTAAAACCAAGGAAACACTCTTTCCAGCTCTTTAATTATGTTGGAAGAGGACACTATCCAGCATCCAGCACCGCCATAAACTTTAACTCAGTGTCCCACCTTGGGGTTCCCTCAGGACATCTCTCAGGGAAGCGGAGGAGGCTGACAATGCCCTCGCACAACCCTTGGGCAGCATATTCTTGGTACCAGCTAGACCCCGCTGTGTGTACTGAGAAGCTCCTGCTAAGCTGTTGTGCTTATGAGATCATTTGTGGGAACACAGAGAACAAGCGTTGCTTGTCTTTGTCCCTATTCTGTATTTAGCTGTCACCAATAACCTTTTTTTGTGCCAACTGTTCAGTGTTTGAAACCATTGTTCTTTTTTCTGCTTTTGCTTCCTGCCAGATTTTTCTATTACCCTTATAATTACCTACTTGAATGAATTTTTTTACTACCAGTGTAAAATGGGCTGGTTTAAATTAGTAAGTCATTACACAATCCAAAGATATGGGTTAAAGCTAGATTTTATAATACCAGTAGTTACATTTGTTGATGGTTATACTCATATTTCATAACATAAAAAAAAAAGAACTATAAGAACCTCATAATAGTATCTAATCCTTAAGAATGGAAGTATTATATTATTTTCAAATCAACTTTAAATACCTAAATCAAATGATACTGGGCAACTAACCTGAATATAATGAAGTGTGACACTTGCAGGTAAAATAGGCCTTTTGGTATTATTCTCTATTCCCCTGTTTGGCAAAAAACTATAATAGTAATACATTCTTTCACTGCTTGCCTTTTTCAGGAAGAAACTCACATACATGTATATCTGATGACACCTTCCTACCCCCCTGGTCCCCCTAGATACACCTTCTTTACATATTTAATGTGATGACACAGGCTTCATACCATCAGCATGGTGTTTTCTTCAATCAGTTCTTTTCATTTGGACTTTTGGGTTGGTATACTGCAAATAAACAGCTGAGCTAACTGAATTTATGTTCTTGGGCAAAACCCCAAATTGGATCTCCACTGGGGATGGCCTGATTAAAGGAACACTCTTGTACTCTGATTTCAACGGCAAGCATCGGTCTTCAGTTCCATAGAAGTCAATCATGTTAAAAAGCAAACTCCCTATTATAAATGTAAATAAATTCCTTTCCTTGTCATATTTTTGCTTTTATTGAGGAATTTGAGATATCCAAACTCCCAAATTAGAAAAAAACAACAAACCACTAAAAAGAAAACAAAAAAAAATCCCAAACAAACAAACAAAAAAACCCCAATCAAAAAAAACGCCTAACCCTGAACAAATCCTGTGCAGATTCTATTAAAACTTATTTTTCGGTAATCATATGAGAGGTATGATTGCAAAAGACAGCAAATATTTTTTAATAGGATTTGTCTCCTTTCTAAAGATTTACAATCTTTTTCTATGGAGATAAACACTCTCTCATATCAGATGACATCAGATTATTCTGTGTAAAAATAAGAGTTCAAATGTCATTTTAAATAAGATTTATTGTTCCTCTCATAATTTATCACATTCAAATGTAAAATTCCTAATGTACTCACTGGCTAAAAACCCAACAGTGGTTATTTATTTATTTTTCTTGTACAGGCTTGTTTTGATTTCGTTGAATACCTGCAGCAGTTTCTGAATCATGCATGTAAAAAGCAAAAAATCCCTATACTGAGCGAGTATCCACACATCTACACACACACACAAAACCCCGCAACAAACTAAAAAACCCTGCACACCAGGCTTATCACTTCTCTACCATTTGCTGTGGAATAAAAAGATAAAATGTTCTCTTCTGTCTCAGCCAAGATTACCAATTCAGCTTATAAAATGTAAAAACAAACTCCTGTTTATTTGGAGTTCTAAGGAATTATTTAAACTGCCCTTTTAATGTTCCCTCTGAGGCATTCCACATCTTTCAAACACCTTCTTGCATAAATATTGATTGTTGTATATAAAGATGCTTTTTATTCTTGTTCATGGTTCTTTGATTTAAATCAAAATGAAATTAAGTCACTAAGTTTTAAAACTCTTTCTATTTTTTCTCTATCCTTCAAAAAATTTACTTCCTTAGTCAGTAATCATTAAGACATATTTCACTTCACTTTTAAATGGCTGAATATGGATACAACTGCTAACTTCAGAAATGAACAAGGAAGGTCTTAGTGTGATCACTAAGTGAGGTTGGGGACAAAATTAAAGGCTATCAATATATGGCTCAAGAACTAAATTAACAATTCACTCCAGTTTTAAGAAGAAGTAAAGGAGAATGACAAGTGGAACGGAAACAAACAGCAATGTCCAACTTGGAAAAAAGCATTGAAGAAAAAATCACAGAGCTTATCATGTTCAAACCAAGACATGGTGAAATTTAATGACTGACTACTAATGCAGCTAATATAGTGTTACTCAATGATGAATAGCAGCCAGTGCATCGAGTGACTGTAAAATGTCGTAACTGGGTTTCAGAAAGGGAAAAACAACTTACAGACGACTAGAGATAGATTAAACACTTGTGTTCATGACACAGACCAAGTGGTATTTTGTGCTTTTGATGCTTTGCTTTTTGAATGGCATAAGAGCCCCTCAGCTGTGGGTCTGGATCCCTTTGCTCAAGCTGCGAGGGAAGTGCTTTTTAGAGCCTCAGTGGCAGCATTTTCTCTGCTGTTCTTATGCAATTGTTCATGTGGTGTTACTCCTACAGCCTTTTACCTGCTGCAGACCCTAATAGTGTTCTTGTGGTGGTTGTCAAGGGAAGGAACTGTCACTGGTCACTCCTTCCTTCCCCTCTTTTCATTATAGCTCTTGGTTTACATTTGGAAAATCCATATATGCATGCAGAGAGCTTAACAGTGTGGGGTCCCCCAGCACTTCTCCTCCTGACTACTGGGGGAGTTTGTCCTTTTTCTCTTGTTCCTCTCTTTTTTTTCCATTTCCCCCAAAATAATTCACCATTAGAGTCAATATGTGGCTCATAAGCCACAGATCTCTGCATCAGTATATATGTACTCTCTAGTACTCCTTTTTCTACACACATGGTTATGACTGTTTGAAGACTGAGGAAGGTGGATGTTTGCACTAGATTGGTGTAACACTGATTATATCAAGTACAAATTGAACTGCTATAAATCAGTGAACCTAATTCTTTTTTACTATGAAGGATTACTGAGTATTAAAATTGTTTTGAACAGTGACATTTGAGTTCTTATTTATTATTTTATATTTTATATTATCAAAGGCTGGTGAAAATATTTTGTAGTAAGTTACTATATACCCTTTGGCTTCCAAAACAAAAGAACTTACAAAGTTTCTCTGAATTAAGCATTCATTTTAAAACACAGTACACGCAATAGAATAATCTTGATGGTAAGTATGTGATAATTCTTGTAACAGTTTATCAAATTCTTGTAACAGTTTATACTTTTATTATTAACAATTTGTTATCTGAGTCTGAATTTTCATAGCTTCAATTTCTAGAGTTTGGATGATTTACTTCTGGTGGACTACAGATTAACTGTGTTATCAGATATCTTTTTTCTAGGCAGGTACCTTTTATCATCCCCTTGATAAACTAATCAGATCAAGTTCTGTGAATCTTTCACCACAGAGGAAGGTCTCTTGATCTTTGGTCATTCTCATTCTGTAAATACTCTCAAGTTTATCAGCATCTTTCTTGAACTACTGACGCATAAGAACTAGTTAGTAAACTCCTGTAAGACTTGAATTAAAAACAAAGACACCCTTAACATAATCACTCCACTCCAACTAAATAATACGCTTGGTTTTAAAGGCACACTTGGAACTATCCCATCCTAACTTCCAATCATTTCCCCAGTAAAGCTGACTACTTTTAAGTATGGTCTGAAATCTTTGTGTACACAAGATACAAAGATATATCTATATATCCATATCTATCTGTCTATCCATCTATCACGCATGACTTTTTCTTTGTCCCTTCTGAGATAATACTGATTAACCTGTCTGTAAATTTGCTAGCCATGACTGCTCCTTTACCAATAACAAGCCTTTAACAATAGTAGTATTCATCCTTAAGGTACCTGCAAATATCTAAAGCAACAAGATTATTTTGTCACCTGGGACACTACCAAAAAAAACTTACAGAAAAAAGACAAAGTTTTTTTGCTGTCCACTATACATAGATGCATTTGAAGGCTTTTCCCCGATACATCTGAAATTCATCAAAACCCTGGTTTTTAAATCATTTAATGCATGCTATTTTTATTTCTTAGCACACAGATAATATTAAACCAAGTAAATTAGGAAAGCTTATTCTACTATTTCTGTCATGTTTATTAATGCAATTTGAATTCAATTTTTTAAAAAAGTATAATCATCCTGTTTCTTCAGTTCTTAATTACACAGTAATGATTCTGTTTCCTCTTTGAACAGTGTAGTAGTAATTCTAATAACAACAGTAAACCTCCACTAATTGAAGTAAATTTTTGACTGTTAATATACTGTGCAATATCAACTCATATTATACTTCAAAAACCACTCTTTCGTTGCCTTAACTTTCCTTATCACATTTCTGTTTATAGTTCTTACCAGCTATTTTCTAAATGTTTCAGATTCCATCAGACTGTATTTACATCCAATGGCTTGAACTTTTAATCTATTTGTGTGTGTACACATACACATAAGAATATATACATATTTTTAAACTGCCTTCTGATTGCATTTTTCTTGATGCTTCTCTTTTCTATCCCAGTTTATTTCTAACTGGCATTATGTTCTAGCTATCTTGAAAATTAATTGCTTCCCAATTATTATTTCTTTTTCTTTCTTAAATACTTTCTTCCAGATAATATGCCTTATAATGGTTTTCACTGTTATGAAATCAGCTATTTAGAAACAGCACCTATAATTCCTATTAACTTAGATTTTAGTCCATTTCAATGCAATAAATAATAATCTGATACTTTACAGAGGTAATTTCATTAACCTTTTTTTAACAGGTCAGATGCAAAAAGGATCTTTCAATTATTAACATAAGCTTAAAAAGTAACCTCTCCACACTTACTATCTGAGAACTCTAAGAATACTCTGTCTTCCTTTTTCCAGTCACGATTTGCTGTGGCAGGACGGGTTTTTCAGCTGTGATTTTCTGAGCTACTTGTAACTCCGGAATATGGTCACAGATGAAAGAAACCTTAAAAACTATCTCACTCACTGATAATTCTTTGCATTTCTTCTGTGTTCTTCATTCATCTTGATAGGCCTTTCTCATTTTTGCTCTTAGCCAGTTACACAAAATGCTGCTCTTATTTTGTGCAATGGAATTCTGATGTATCCCATCCCATAGACAAGCAGGTTTTCACTGTTACGAATTATTCACAAGAATAAGAATCAGAAAAAGAATGGCGTAATTGGGAATTTCCATTCTAGTACACACAGTTGATACAAAATGCATCCCTGTTCCAGGGGAATCGGCCACTAAAAGTAAAACGAACCCAGCTCCTAGTTAGCTACTTTGACAAGGAATATGCACAGTTAGAAATAACAAATGTAGAAAACATCTTGGAAAATGAGTTGTCTAAAGCATCAATATGGAAGACGTATCACAGAGAAGAGATTTTAATAAGTGTCACAGTCAATAGCAAATCACCTTTACAACTCTATGAAAAAGGACCCCATGAAACTGAGTTAAAATTTTTATTAAAAAAAAAAGTAATAAACAAGCAAAGAGTCTTTCTAAGGCTACCATGATGGATATTATGAAACCAACATTTTAAGGAGTACTGCAATAAGAAAAATTTAAAAAAAATTATGACAAAAGAGATGAAAATATTTCTTAGAAATTTATTTCTGCTGTAGAGTGTTGCATCCAAAATACAGAACTGACCAGTTATTCTCCATGTGATGAATAAAAAGGATTAGGACTGTTTCACTTCCCTTTTGCCACTGAAAAGAACAAAACACCTGAGGTGTTTTTTGCTCTCCTCTCAAATATACTGATAAACTATGGCAATTGTTGTCTTTCACTTCAGCTGATCATCATTCTTTAAGCTAAACAAGTTTCATTATTCATCATTCTTTAGGCTTAACAAGTATGCTTATTTTGAATTTCTGTAACTGAAATACTGTAAAAATTTTCCAAATCTCTGGATAGCTTGAGAAAAGGAGGGGGAAGCTAAAATAACTTTGAGCAATTTTATGTTTATTCCTATCTTCTAAAGGGATTTGAGATGAAAAACAGTTAGAAAACACAGTGTGGGATGAAAGAAGATCAATGAAGGCTGAAAAAGGATTTAATCGATTGTCATTATAAGCTGTAGTAAAATAGAGGTCAATTAAATAAATGAATTGCAAAGAAATATACTTTTAATATTAATATTAAGCATTTATTTAACACTTAGCACAGAGAAGTGCTTTGCAAACAATTAATTAGTCTATACAAAGAACAAATTACATTGACTGGGGGAGAGCAAGGTTAAGAACGCCAGAAAGTTGATTTAATTCCATCTTTTCTTTTGTCTTTGTTTTGAGCAGCATTCATTCTATTGTATTAGAAAACAAGTTAGCTTAGAATAGGGAGTTGAGAAGACAAGGAGAATTGACTACGGCTCAACAGGTTTGAACTACTATCTCATTTTAAAACACTCTTTTTGTCTCTTAATTACTAGCTTATACACAGCTGACACTGTTTCATTAAACAAATGGAGAAATTCAAGTGTCAGATGTAAATGAAATAACCTTTTAAGCTTGCAAAGAAATACTCATGTTTGTACAGTAAACTGTTAAGAAGAGAAAGACAAATTTATGTAAATGTAGATTTTTAGACAAGCATATTATGACCTGAGCCTATGATTCAAACGTAATTTGAAGCTGTGTAAACCCATTAAACAGCTTAGATTGCCGGAAACAATACAGTGACTGCAAGTGTAAAAGAAGTAAAAGCAAGGGTGTTGGAAGTCCAGTGCTTGAACACGTACTTAAGAAAAATGATATCTGGAAAACTTAATTAAACAGAGATGTTTTGTGCTTGTTGGATGTTTGGTTTTTTGCGTTGTTTTTTTTTTTAATTAACAGGAAATGGTAATTTCTCCATTCTTTTGGTAGAATACAAGCATACAAACAAAATATGCTTTTTTATCAGTATTTTTCCTGTTTTTTGAGAGAGGCTGTGAGTACATTAGCAATCCCATTTGGACAAACCAAATTTTCTGGTTCACTTCACTGTGTTTCCTATGTGCTTGCTCAGTTCTCAGAGCAGTTTTGAGAACAAATTAGATTTTAGAAAAATCAACTAGAAGTACTGCACCAAAGTGCTCTACAACTTTGATGGGGATAATTAGGTCCAAACTCCTACAGAGCTGACACTGCCACATGCAACTTCAGCACCACTAAAAGTTTGTAAAGCACAGCAAACATGAGGAGGCTTCTCCACTATACCAAGTGACTGCCAGTGACAGAAAATCTTCAACTTTTTCTTGAACTCTGCTGTTCCTTCTTCAGTCACGCACATTTTCTGCTCTGAAAGCCTTTATTTTCTTTACCTGCACTTTCTTCTACTGCAATCACCCTTGGTTAAACTAATTTTTGCTACTATTACCTATTACCGTTTTCTACATTAAACTAACTTCTGCCCTATCAGTCAATGGCTACCTCTTCCCACTCTCGGAAAAAGAGAAGTGACTTCATGCCCCAACAATATGATACTACTTACGTATCTTAACCTGTAAAAGAGGACTGCAAGTGTCTTGGGCAGTGGTTCAGCTTGATGACAGCACCAGCAGGTTTGTAACTTATGACTGCAGTCTAGTGTGAGAGGAACGTTTCATTAAACCAAAAAAGATGATGCCAAGTTTCTTGAAAACAAGGAATTATAATCATAATCCAAGTAAAAATACTTTAAGTAGAACTTTAATCTACTAAAAAGGGGTTCAGACAGGACCACATCACTGAACCCTGCAGCTTTTAAGGGATGAGATGAGCTCTGCAGGTTGTTTGAACCCAAACTTCCAGGCTTGCCATGAGGGAGAACGTCAAAAGACCACACCATCCATCACTGAAGTATTACTCCTACATGCATTCCTTACATATTTATCCTTGGGGGTGTGGGGACCATGTGGGCGACACAGGAAGCACAGACCCAGATGTGCCAATGGATCATCATGAGCTGGGAAGTGCATGGCCACTCAATGAATTGCTCCCTTTAGCCTAGTGGTAGGTGAACCAGGGCACTTGGTCAGTAACGGCACCGTATGCAGAAACACTTTGTAGAATAGAAAACATTTCTGTGGGAGGACTCCTCAGACCAGAATATGACCCTTTGTATGGTGATTATCCATCCTAAGGTAGAAGACCCATAGCCGCTCATAGGAGAGAGAGGTGATACCTCCTGAGAGTTGGATACAGTGTGGAAAATAAGATGGAAGCTCTTCTCTCAGTCAGCAGAAAGAGACAAAAAGACTTACTTGTTGAGAAGGTTCTCTTCCACAGGCATAATTAACTAGTTCTGCCCTTGCTTTAACTCTCATCAAGAAGTTCCCCTCTCTCCCAAGCCATGGACACTACATTCATACACTTTTCAAGCCCCCTTTCTATTCTGTCTTGCAGCACCTGCTTGCAGCACCTCTGCTGACAAGCAAAGCCTCTCCACCTTGCTCCTGAACAGGGACTGCTGCTCCCACAGTTCTTTAGTTCACTTTGCACTCCCACCTCCTTTCCTTTTCCTTGCAGAGCTCTGAGCTAGCAACCAGCTACCTAGATCTTCTACTGCTACACTGAAAGTTTAAACACAGAAACTGTGGGACTGTGGCAGGGGATACTGCTGAGGCTTCGGGACCTCTGCACTAAGAGGTAGGGTTCAAGGAAGGGAGGAACTGCCATCAGGTAAGGGATTACTTGTGAGAACTCATCAAGTGTGTAGGTTCTGCTGCGTCACATCATCCAAGGCTGCCAAGGAGCTGGCTGAAATCATAACAAACCCAGTCAGCCCCACTTCAGCCCACGGGAAAATCATGGAACAAGTTTTCTTGGAGCAAGTTTCTGGGACGTGAAGGACAAAGATCTATTTCAGTAGGAGGTTGGAGTAAATTCCTGTTGAGGTGCCTTTTAGCCTGAATATCATCTGGAAAATTTACAGAGATTTATGCCACTGTCAGTGTTTCCTATACAGGAAAATAAAAAGGCACTGAAGCAAGTGTCCAGAGAATGATGGCATGACCTAACATTATAGAAAGATCTAAATACACAAGACATATGGAATGCAGCAATGACTATAATTGATTAAAAAAAATGCCAGGTATAAGCTCATTTTCTGCAATCTTATAAGCAATGTGCATAAACCGAATCTGCACCTGCATGTAGAATGTTGGCAGGTAATGTGTATGTACTGCCAAGCAATGTAAAAGCTTAAAATTAAAATACACCCCCAAGAGTTATAGCTTTTTATTCTTACCTTACAGGTATCAGATACTGTTCCTTATAAGCATAAATAAACCTTTTTGAGTTGAAATTTTCATTAGTAGAAATTATAAGCACTGAAAATAGGTGAGACCAGATGACAGTAGCAAAGGAACACTGAGCACTTGTATAAAGCTACTATCAAGATGCCTTAAGGCTCCTGGAGACTGTGATATGACAGAATGCCACTCCTAATGTGTGTACAGGCAGCTGGAGTACAGTGACAGCAGCCTCTAGAGCCACACTGCACCACTGACTCTGGATATCTGAAACAAAATTTGGAAAAAAAATAATGAAGGAGGGAGAACTGGGAAGGGGAGAAATCCAGTAAATGTCAAACCCCTTTTTGTGATATCCAAGACAATAAGATCCTGCATGTTAGTAGGCTTCCCATACCACTTCCACACAACACTTGAAGTGGGATTACATAAAGATAAAACTGAAAATGCAATTTTCAGCTTCTTCCTCATCCTTTCACCAACAGTGCTACTTCATCTTTTAGGTTCCCTGTAATACCATGACCTAGGACAAGACAAAAACTGCTCTACTCCTCAGGGAGATTCCTCCTTGAATCAACACATAAAGCTCTCTGCTTCACCAGCACGTATGCTTCATTTAGCAGCCCCACTCAAGAGCTTCTTATACTAACAACAACTTTTTTGAAAATACAAAAACTTCAGCATGTCAAAATAAGCTTGCTTCTACATTTCCTTTCTCATTTGACATTCTCTCATGTCATATATTTTTCCATGTATAACAAAGGTACTTTCCCTCTTGAATTTTTGGGGGTTTTCATTGGGTTTTGGGAGATTTGATTTTTTTGTTTTGTTTTGGGTTTTTTGTGTGTGTATTATCATGCCTCTCTTTCTGAAAGCACTGCTTTTTTAACAAAATACCTTTTGTTAAAAATACTACCTTTTTCTCCTTGGCAATGACACCCTCTTTTTCCCCCTTTCTTCAGCTGCTAAATTCAGAATTGTTTTGTTTGCCTTGACTAAATTTGCAACATTTGGGGAGACATCAAGGTATGGGGTTTTCTTAGTATTTTATGAAGGGTTGGGAACAGAGTGCTACTGAAACAATGGTTATTATAAGAAGCCCTGACTACTTAATTATTATGTTTTTAATAGTATTAGTATTAGCATTAGCATTAGTATAATTATTATTAAAAGAGCAGAACTGAAGAGCTTAGGTTTGGCCAAGCTCTAAAAATATGAATGCTCACATGAATTCTGTGTCCCCCTAATAATTTAGGGGAAGATAGAAAGTGAGATTATATTATTCAGTGATGAAAACACAGTTGAGGCAGAATAATCTAAAACTGCAGTACTGCCAATACTTTTATGTATGAGAAAGAACATGCAAATTGCTTATGATTAAGTTAATCGAATATTTGAAGCAGGGAAAGTTTGAACTGAAAAATGACATTTTACTTAATGGCAATAATAATTTAGTTGTAAAGTTACTTCCGCCTTTGGACTCTAGGGATGAATGAGATGACCTCATAGGTCTCCCCTAGCTTAATTTTTTAATAATTCCATGAAACAAGCCTAATGAAACAATGTGAAATGACAGATTATACTAATCTTTAAATGAACAATATAAGCTCTATCCATTACTGTATGGAATTAAGTTAATGCAGAAAAAGACGTACAAGCTAAATACACTGTGAAAGCTTATAATATTAAACCTTTGCCAACAGCAGCCTCCCTTACTAAAAGGAGCTACTGGAATTTCTGATAATATGTCTGGCTATAGCATAACTGTATGAAGGGTTAAAGGAAAAATAATGATCTTCTTTTGAGAGCAAGCCATCATACTGCATCATCTTACTTGGATATTGCAAATGAGTGTTGATGTTGGGTTCCCTAAAGCAATTCAACAGAAATAATCAAGTCTAATGCTGTGGAAATTCAAGACAAAAAAGTTTGAAAAAAGACTGTGACCATCTGCAGCAGCTTGGGGGAAGCATTTCGACGATGAGAAAAAAATGAGAAGAATAGGCTTTATTTTAAATCAATCATTTTCTACCATTTGAAAAAGCTTCTTCCATTTAAAGTCATTAGCCACAGCTAACAAGCCATCCAATTGATCATCCTCTCTCAGTCTTTATGCCTTAAATTGTGATTTTTGAGACAATAAAGTAAAAGAAAAGGCTTTAATCTACAGTAAAACATTAGTTACTGTTATTTCAATAAAATAAAATGCATAAACACATACTACATGCATCTGTTTGGCTCAATATATTATGCAGAATGAGGAATTTGGGACATGTGCTTAATAATAAATTCATACTTAAACTACGTAATCAAATGTGTGATTGAGTGACATTTCTGAGCAAAGAATAAAAAGAATATGAGCAGTCTTCTACTGTCAGATGTTGTTTACAAAAAGACTTCCAAACAACAATGAATGATTTAAAGAGATAAAATTTGGGTGCACCTGTTGACATTGAACAGGACTGTAATTCTGCTACTTGAATGAACTTGAGGGAATCTGAGACAAAAGTCATTCACCAAGAGAGACAGAAATGCACAGACAGTCAATAAAAACTACTGAGTGATCAGGCTTTCTTCTGTTTTCTAACATAGAAAACATCCTGAAATGCACCTTGGGGAGTTTGTTCTCCCACAGACATTTTACAAAACAGGTAGTCAAACTGTTAAAAAGAAAATGAGTTTGTGTAATTCATTTCTACCCAAATGTTGAGATAAAAAGGATTAAAATTATAAGACATAGTCATCAAAATACATTTTAAATTATGTAATCTTCCCAGATAATTGCCTAGGTGTTATTTTTTATTAAAAAAATCTATTCTTTTCTTACTCAATTATAAATTGGGTATGGATAATTATACTCTCTGCTATAGTAGCTATAGATTGCTACATACTCATTTGATCCTTCTTCTGATGAATTTATATGTGAAGTGCTTATCTACATGGCACTTAGATTATAAATAGAAAAGCACACTACATGAGAATGCATCAAAGATGATAAAAAGGACAAAAATTAATTTAGTCTGTTAGACACGTGAGCTAAATTCTAGCAAAGCATATTCTTTTTAATTTTTTTTCCTGCCAGAAACTGCTCACATCCTTTTGGTGAGATGCTACATACATGGCTATGATCTCTTGTGCATAATGTTAACTTTGACTGTAACTATTTATATCTGTCTGGAACCCTTGGTATTAAAGTAGAAATCTGGAGAATGCCCTTAACAGACACTTAGTCTACTCTAACCCAGTGTGAAAAAGGCTTCTTTTTGTCAGTTGCCTTTCTGCTAATGAGTAAGAGAAAAAAAAAGAAATGTTTAGTGTGCAAAACAGCAAGGCTGCCTCTCAGACAACTAGGTCTGAACAGCTTGCTGGCCCCTGTGCAGGTAAATGCCATAATTATTGTCCCGGCCTTCCCACTGTTAATTAGTAATGCAATAATAGACCATCTGTAGCTCACTGCTGGTGAATCATCTCGCATCTTAATACATTGTTTGAATTATCTTCCTACTACTTTATAGACACGATGCAAACATTATAAGCAAAATATTTAGAAAGCTGGCTAGGTATCTGAGTAGCTGCTCTTTACACTCTTAAAGGAGGATCTATAAAATAACCTAAGCCAATCCATTTAGCAGAAGCACGGTTCACCAGAGAATGCTTCTGCACAGCCGTATGTACTACTTGCTGTTAATAAAACTGATGGCAATGAGATGATATTGCACTTCCCCTACATCACCAAGAATTTCAGAGATGTCCTTGCAAGGGAAATATAAAACAGCAAACAGACAGCTAGTTAAGTTCTCAAAGCAGCCCCTGCCCTGGTATCTATATCAGGTATCTATACCAATCTTAGACCATGCAGTTAAAAGCACCAGAACAGTGTACTATTTCCCTTGGAACCATCTCTGGGGCAAAAGGTGAAAGGACAACAGAGGGAGAAAAGGCCCCACAACAACAAATAAAATAGAGAATCCAAAAGTTCCTTTTACAAACTTAAGCCATTAGAAACAAGATTTTTAACAGTCTTGTTTCAAATTTTGGTAACATTCTTAAGAAAATCTAAATGTACTACAAAAAGCTGAATTTTTCAAACCTACAGGTTGTTTTCAAATTCTGCTTGGGATTTTGATCTGTATTCTTATTTCATCCAAGTTTTATAACCATATTTTCCAGCCAACTCAGCTACCCTCCCTGCCACGATACGCATTTGTGTAAAGTGGTAACCTTGTCCTCTGTTCTTTCCTTTCAGGCATTTCTTTCCTTCAGAGAACTGTTTAAGTTGAGGGAACAGCCAATGTTGCTATTCATACAATAAAGATTAACCATGAAAAATCAACAGATCAGAAACTCTCCAGTTAAAAAAAAAACAAAAACCAAACAAAACCCCAAATGCATATATATACACATATATATGTATACATTCCTCAGCAAATGCTGAGAAAAAACCCCAAACTTTAACTTCAGACGTGTCTGGCAACAAGAGACTAATATGGCTAGGGCTGGAGTATTTAATATCCTCCCTGTTTTTAAATCTATGAAGACAAGCTTTCAGGCATATGCATATCTTAAACCTGTTTTGACATTGGAGTTTTTTGGTGGTGTTGCTTTTTGGGGGGTGGTTTGTTTTTATTTTTTTGAGGGGGGGGGTTTCTTTGTTTTGTTTAGTTTTTTGCTTTAGGTTATTTGGAGAGGTTGGTTGTTCTTCTTTTTCAACAGTCCTCATAAATACATAAAAGCTGAAGAATAATAAGAGCATAAACCCTTTTCCCCTAATGATAATACATATTGTTATACCAAGGAAATAACAAAGTCCAATGGACCCACAGTACTTTGGAGAAGCAACATCTGTGGAATATAACCTGGGAAGAGAGTAAGAGAAAGGACTATTTTGCTACAGGCTGAAAATATTCAATGTGTATCCTACTCTACCTTGCCAAACTCAGGGAGTAGCTTTGTATTCACACAGGATACACACCTTCTCTTTCCTTAACTTCTGCTTTATCATTCTGGCCCTTCCCATGGTCACAATTCCTGCATGATTTAGCAGATCCAAAAAAATGTCTGGATGCTGTGAATTACCCTGAAAACTCAGTTTTGTATTCCATGTATCTCTTGTGCATCCTATTCTGTATCATATGCTGTAGGGATCAGCAGGAGAAAGCACTTTTTTCTGCCTTGGCTGTTTTTCTTCACTTCCAAGAACAAAAGGCCTCCTGACATTCACTGGAAACCTTGACCAAGTAACCTAAAACTTCCCAGGATTCACTGGCTAGGGAACAGAAGCAAGTGTAAAATACCAGCGAACATGCGTGGAGAAGGCAATAGAGTTAGTGCCTTCTACTGCAGTAAATATCAGCTTTTTGTAATTCTCAGAGATGATAACAGGTAACAGCAAATGACCAAAGGGAAGAGGAAGGCTGCATAGGGGTAATAACACTGCAGAGAAACTCCCGAAAGAGTAACCAAAAGGACACCAAGCTCTGGAGAAGTCAGTGTGATACCAGCAAATAACATGGCTTCAAATCTTGTAGAGGCGGTACTAAACGCTTACTGAGACACTAAAGCTTCCAAGAGTAGAAAGTGTGCTCAGCAGCTGCCCAGATTCAAAGCAGTCCTCAGCTGGTGGAAGTCAATGGAAGACAAAAGCTCTTCAGATTCACCTTCAGCTCCAGCAACCTTTCCACTCAGGCACTGTATTCCTTATCCTTCTGCAGAGCAGCTCAACAGAATGACAGGGGTGACAGTAACTCCTAGAGACAGGGCTCAGGCGCATCAGAAAGTGAAAAAAGTGACTCTCCCTGAAGTAGCAGTCACCTGGTATTCCACCAAGACCAGATTTCCCTCTTGTGTGATGCAGCTCAGCGTCACTCTCAGTACCAGGACTGAATCTCCCTGTCTCTGTTAGAAACTGCCACAGAATTACATGACAAACTAGTACCTTCTCTGTTTCAAGCTTTTGCAGCACATACTTTCCCTGGAGTCACACTTAGGCAGAGTTCGGATCAGGCACTTGAAGGCACAGAACAGCAAACTGGGCAGCACAAGCAGCTGTAGGCATACTTGAGTTAGCTTACCCGTCAGTTCTAATCTTCATACTTTTTAAATAGCACTTTTAAAATTGGTATTGAGCCACATTACTTAAGACTTAAAAATCAAAGGTTTTTTCCACCAGATTAAAAGAATTTTGCATCAATATAGAAATAAAGCAATTTTCTTATGCAGTTTGGCCACAGAATTAAGATACAGGCTCTTGAATTTACTTCTTATTCTCATTATATGATGAGGAATTAAAATATCATTCTTTTCCCTACTGACTTATTATTGGATTGAGTTATGAAAGGAAAAGGAGCTTCCCATCAATTTTGCAAAGTTTTAAAAAGTTTGGGTTTTTTTTAAACAAGAAGAACCTCCAGCAGGATTTACCACTCAACAATGTCCAGGGTGCAACCTGACATATTTTGCTTTTAATTTGGCAGGGTGAATTTACAAACCAGCTACTCCTGGCTTATGCTAACTCTTCTCTTAACTATGGGACTCAATTGGTAGCAGTTTCTCACAGCCCTGCTGACACCAAAAAATTACAGTTATTTTAATGCAGAATTTCTGAAAGGTTTAATAAATTTTACCACATCTAAGCTACTTTATGATTACACATATGAGGCTTAAACCCAGGTTTTCTTTTTTTTTAAGTCATTTTTTCAAGCCCTTCTCATCTAAAGCTGAAATTAAAGCCATCTATAAAGTCACTCACCAAATCTTTTTATTTGCATATTTAGAGAATTAAGATTTTCAAAACTGCATAATATAAGTAGATTTTAATAAATCTGTGGTTCTGAGATATTTTGCCTCCCACTTTGATTTGACATTTTGCTTAGAGATGATCTGAAAAGGTATGATTTTCTCTATTGTGAAGCCTTTTTATTACCTTGTTCTATCAGTCTACTTTATCATTTGCAATTGTATTCAGGTCTCTCCTGAATGTGTTAACATTCTTAGATGACACATGTTCCTTGTATCTTTATTAAAGTCAACACACTCTATCTCTCACCTTGCTACTATGTCAGGTTTTTCCAATAATTTTCATACATAAAAGGCTCTGGTAACTTCTTACAATGTCCCTATTTATGATTCCTATTGTTGTTCATAGGTCAAAAGTTGACTTCAATGTTTATAATCTGTATTTCATCTGAGACACTTGTACTTGCAAGGGGCAAATATATATTAAATACTCTCTAAGTATTTAGGAATATAATTAGTACCTAAGGCAATTACTTCAGGCAAATGATGTAAGCCTAACACAAGTACAGGCATCACAATGCCTTGAACATCTGTGTCAACTGACGCTCAGAAAATTTAAGGGTAATATTTAACAATGAAGTTTGATGGAGTGAGATTTTGGAAGATACACTGAGGCTGAGCTATGCAAAATGTGTAAAACAAATATGTACAATATGAGGTATCTAAGCCAAGGTCAAAGAGCGCTAAGTCACCTGATCAAAAGTTATACAGTTGAAAAATGGAAGAAAATTATGACCAGCAGACTTAGGCTGGACAATACAGTCTATCAAACATCTCCAAGACCTAAACTGGTTGATGCTTATAAAAAGACCAAAAGAGAACCAAAGGTTATGAAATACAGAACAAAAAACCAAGAATGCAACAGCCAGCTGCCCAATGAGGATGCACGATAAGGAACACCTTTAGCAAAATAAAATATTATTTTTTTACAAATATCAGCAAATTCTACCTACGTGAGGCTTGGGGGAGAAAAATAAATCATAGACCACCTAAAAACATGGTGGTTTGCATTTCTGAGAACAGAATGCTATGATCTCTCTGAGAAAAAAATGTTGATGTGTATCAGATCATTAGAGTGTCAAAATTAAAGCACATCTTTCAAAAGAAAAGAGGCAAAAATCAATGGTCCCCAAAAATCTCACTCATTGTTTCTTCACACTAAGCATTTTAATTTAAATGGAACAGACAAAGCGGACTTTTGAAAGCCGTTTTTTCCATACTTTTCCAGGCACCAGCACTACAGTTACGTAAATTCTGTACACATTATAAAATAACCTTAAGGCAGATACAAATTTTATATTTTTCTTTATCATTATTTGCTATTTTGTTAACTCCAAATGCTATGGATAATTGCTGGCACTTAGGTTTCTATTCTCCTTTACCTTTATTACAAACAAAATCAATCTACGTTCAGTAATTCCCCAGTACAACGCCATCTGCATGGGCTACAAAACGGGACTGCAGCAGTCTATTTCCACTGGAAGCCTTCAGGTATGTTCAACAGACCTCTTTTCTTGTTATAGGGGTTAAACATCTTTTACTTTCACAAAAGGTATCATTGGACTGCTGTTGGGCAATGACTGAGAAAATAGAGTCCTACACAATCACGGGTTCTGTCCATGGGTTGTTGGAGAAATTTTTGTTTGTTTGTTTCCTTGCTGGCCTTTTTTAAAACACAGAATGGTCAAGAGCAATCCCTTCTTGTAACAAGAGAAATGTGCCCTGGCTGCACTGAACATGGCATCCCAAGAAAGTGCCCCCCTCTCGAGAAGCTACCTCTCAACTTCTGTTTGAAGCTTGGCAGCTGCCTTACAACATGATCAGATAAAAGGGAAGTTTTTCTGTGGGAGGCAACTATGCAGTGAGAATGGGATCTTCCTTTTTAACTAGTTCTGGAACCAAAAATACTACCATTAAAAAATCCAAGCTATTTGGATTATTACTATAGAAGTGACAACAAAGAGAGAAATCATGGAGAAATCTCGCTGAAATGAGTCACAAGCAAGATGCTTATGCACAGTATTTGTAATTTGAAAAAGATTGTCTATTCCAATGACTTTGACCTATTCTTGTTCTGACAAGTCTAAACACTATAACTAAAGAGAGGTTGGGGAGGGACAGATTTATTTTTTAGGAAATGCACACTGTCCTGTACAGTCCTGGAAATGAAGAGAGTACTTGAGACTATCCAGATGTCTGTACCACAGATAAGGAATCAAAAGTCAATCAAAACCTGACAGGAGTCCTACAGGTTCTATGTGTTGTTTGTTTTTTCCAGATCCATTTTTATTCATTAATGTAGTATCATCAAGTGAGAATAGAAGAGTTGGTATATTAGGCATAAACTCTGACAATGAGAATTAATGTTTAGATTACATTGGTTCATTAGTGGACAAGATACACAAAGTATAGGCATGTACACTGCATGTCGTTTTAGTCATTCAAGCAGAAATAAAATCCTATTTCCTTCCTAAAACAAGTTACAAAGTTTATTTTATTTATTATACTGTGTCTTAGGATACTGCCCTTTTTAATTCACAGTTGATTTGACAAGGACAGGGTTCAAGTGATAATTAGATTCTCTTCTATTGATTTTTTTGGCTGATAAGTAACCAACCTAATCTTGTTACATTCTGCCCTAACTTTGAGCCCTTTGATGACTAACTACTCTGGACACATATCTGAATTGCGTAGTGGCAGAAATAAACATGACTTGTATTCCAGTGTGTAAATCAGTATAACAATTCGGTCAGTCCAGTACATACACTGAAACAGTTGCTTCTAGTGTGCACACCTTTTGCAGGTACACGAGAAAGCGGACCTGTAACAAAGAACATTCAGAAAGCTTTTGGGACAAAACCATTCTTTTTTTCCACTGCCTTTTACTATGTTTTATTTAAGAGAAGATTCAAACCATACACGAAGTCTTAGGATGCCCACATACACCAAACGCAGAAAGAAATACTTTACCAGATTATTGAAGTATTTTTTAATGTGTGTAGTTTACACAGTGAAGATTGGTCTTGCTACTTCAGATGCACAGTTGTACTTTGTAACAATTTTGAGTAGGAGATGAAAGATAAGCCACTGACAGCTAATAAACTCTGTTGCATGGGATTCAAACTGATATATTAAAGGAACTGAAAAACATATCTTCATTCCCAACGAGCATCCCACATGCAAAGATGCAGCTTCAGTTTATACGATGGGATAGCTGCACAGAGATGGGACTCTACCACATGACGCAAGAGCATCTGCCGTACCGAACAGCGTTAACAAAAGGCAAAGTCACTGTAAAGCAAAGTCACTGAAGCCTGTGTGGCAAACCTGTATCTGCCTCACACCTGTCATGCCATGCTCTTGGATCTTAAACCCCCAGTCATTATTTAGAATATTATGTCATTGTATAATTAAATATAAATATGTCATAATCTTAACCATCAAAAGTTATCAAAATAAAGAGGCAATAATTTTCTGAAATTACTGAGGTGTTTTCTGAATCTGCTTAAGAAGCTAAAAAGCTGAACTGTCTGGCATTCTTCCTTAAATTAGAAAGCCTCTCAGGAAAATAGAATTCACCATGATTACATCATTACAGGGAAACAGTGACAGCAACTAAAACCCACAAAAGATAAAACCAGAAAAATTAAGAAAGACACTCCTATGCAAATTTTCAAAGTTGGAAAACTTGCACCTTTTCAAACCTAGGACACTGAGAAACCATTTCTAAGCTAAGTGAACAAAGCAATGGAAATTACTTTTTCAATCTAGCTTCAAAACTAATTGTATTACAGCTTATTGGCAGAAATTCTGTGTCTTTGGAAAAATACTAAGGCTATTAATTATACTAGGGACAACTCACCAAAATAATTTCTGATTAATCTAAGATGTACAAATAATTTTAAAATCATTCTTAGGTAGCAAAACAGTTCAGCTACAATAAACTTTATATAGGTAGATGCTGTGATGGCAAAACTTGATATAATATCAACTCCAATGTGTACATCTTAAGTACAGCATTACTACTGTTAGTTCATAAAATGAAATCTAAATAATACTGAGTGGGTATTCAGTGAGGCTTCTAAATAAATTCATTAACAAAGCAAGAAGTTTACATGCCTAACCAAAATACAAAGAGGACAATATAGATATACGATTTCATTTCCTGGTTCAGTTAAACACTTGTCTTTTATAAATGAAAAACCCTTAGTAATCCTTGAGTTTTCATTACTGCCAAGATGAATATAAAAACGACCAGAAACCAGGTAATATGGAACTATTTAAATCTTTAACACAAAGACAGGTAAGACAACTCTCTTAGAAGTATCCCCTACAGAAACATCCAATATCATCATCGCTGGACATAGTATTATACCTGCACATATATTATATCCCCTGTTTACCTCAAACAACCTCCATTTGAAGCCCTATATATGAAGGAAATTTATCACATTCAAACAAAGGAAGAGAATAAGCATTCTGCCTCTCAGCATCCTCAGGGACTGATGTCTCAGCCTTTAAAGATAACATGTTTTAGGCGCAACATAAAAGCGAAGACCACTTAAACTTTCCAGCTGAGAATGCTGGTCTCCCTTTTTGGCCACAAACCAAAATACTCCTTAGTGGAATGAGTTAAGTGATGAGGTAAATTAAACCATATTAAAATAAAAAATCAAAGATCATGACCACTGAGGAAAAAACACAATACAGCAGATTAACACTTCCTCTTCACTACCGCTTATCTTGTTTCCTCACACTATGAAATCTGTCAGTCAGTGCTATAGAGGTAGGATTTACTCTTTAATCCCATTTTACTCCAAACAATTACTCAATGCCACTCTGGGGCACATATTTCATATCCTCTCTTCTCTCACAGAGGAGGGAAAGATAGTTGCTGAGATCCAAGACCAAGCTCAAGCTGCTATCCACAATGAGGCTGCAGAAGCATTTACTTAGCATCCTCCAGAATGACTGTACTACGTCTTACAGATAGGTAAAGAGTGTGTTCTTCGCCAGATTTAAATGACATGGATCAAAACATGAAATGAAAACCTTCTATACAAAATTTTATGTTTTATCTTTTTAATAACAAATCTAATTCCTCTGTGAATACTTTCAAAAATGTATGCTGGTTTTATATAGTTTAATTTGGTTCAATTTGTAATGTAGTGGTACGGAGATACTTTGATAACAGGAATCTGTATGTAATTACTGTCAAAATAACAAATTGCATCGGTATGCTTTTTTTTTTTTAAATCAAATATTTTTGTTTGGTTTTTACCACCCTTTAGTAAGTAGACTACAAAATCAATATATAAAGTACAAATGTAGCCTCTTTCAGTTTCAGCTGGTTTCCTCTACCAGAAGGTTCATGCCAGGGATCCAGAAACTGGAAGAAAAGCCAGGAAATATCCCTACAAGAGGTATTCGCTTGGCTGGTGAATCTGAAAGGAGCAGAGGTCAGTGTGGGATTTGAAGAGTATGTTTTATCAGAACGTGCTCGTAGATACACAAAGACCACAAGACATGAAAAGAATCGATATTATCTTCATCCAGAATTTTCAGAGCTTGATGTCTGAATTTAGGCTCGTAGATCTTTACTCATACACCAAGTACATAGCTGCTTTTAAAATGCGGAGCACTTGCTGTATCCACTAACATCAATAACTTTAGAGTGTTCTCTAACTAACCAAAACCAGTATACCCCTTTCTTCATGCAAATATTAAAATGTCTACACAGAGGCTCAGGGCTTTAGAAACCAAGTTTTGAAATTCCCTGTTTTCCTTCAGTTTTTGCAAAACCGTATGTGCTCAGTTATATGAATATTTCATTTTGCTTTTATTCATGTAGTTACATTACTTTGAATATCCAGGCTACTTCTGACTGTTATGGATAACAGCTGTGTTTCCTCATTAGCAAAGCATATAAAGAAAACTTAGAAAATAAAAGCATATAACCCCTCAGGCAAGCTTCACCTGTGTGTAGACTAGACAGCAATTTCAGCAGAAATATATAAAACCAAATATAAAATACGTATTTGAGTGTGCTGAGAGAAACGACCAATTTACAAGCCAACATTATACTTCATGTATTGGGAATTTAAAAGGGAATCTTGTGAGGCCAGACCTGCACTCTGCATTCTCACAATGTAACAACTACGAATAGCGATGAATAAACTTTAAAAACATTAGGACAACAAATCTGGCATTTTTTTAATTTCAAAAATAGGAAAGATTTCCTCAGGCTTTTTAATGGTACAGAGTTTGACAGCACGGAAATGAAGTGGTCTTGTTTCTCCATGAGACGACGGAGTTCAGATGAATCAATTGTCAACTGGATTTAAGGTATTCTACAGCTGACACGTACAGATACTCACACTTCAAGAATATCGGCATATGCAGTGCAGCTCTAAAACTACTGCAAGTAAATCCAAAGGGAATAGCAAGGATCTACCTACACACTTCCTTGCTTTTATGTTCACTCCTGCAATTAATATTTGTAAAACTAGGCTGTGACATCCACTTGTCTGCTCAGCAGTGTAGCTGCTCAAGGCTATCAGCAGGGACACTCAGGATTCTGGAGCCATTTGGTACCATGCTGCCACTCTTCAGGTCATCTGTTTCCTCAAGTTAACACCTGTGTGACATTCCAGAGGCACACCCCAACAAGCTCTTTGCCCTTTCTTTTACAATGTCTACTCCACTGCTGCAGTACTCTGGTCACGTGTCCCAAAATGTGCTGGAAGGGAACATTAGCTCTGATAACCTGCAGATTAAAACTGCAGTCAGGCTTCCAAACCTGTATTTAACAGCATAAAAGCAGGATACCTTTTAAGAATTATGGATATTGATGACTTATCAAAATGTTTTCAGTTATGTAACAAGCAACTTCTAGGTCTGACATAAGCTTTGCTATGCAAAAATAGAATTATTTCTGTGTTCAAATATATTCTGCCCTGAAGATTGCAGTGAAATTGAAGTGTGCCTTTGGAAAGCAGCTGTGATAAAGCACTTAAGGTTGTGTGGGCATTGGTGATAGGGCTGTTAAAGTTACATGAGTGCCCTAAGTGTACATTTCCATATCACAATATGGCTGACCTAATTTTAGAAAAGACATAAATAGCTGAAACTTCATGTATCTAAATAAGGTTTGTATCTCGCCATATGTAATAGGCTTGATCTGATTCACTGAATAACTCTTCTAAATTACTACATTACCACATAACTCCCCTAAAATGATGAATTCTGGAATATTCAGTAACACTTATTGTCATCTCTATTTCATAACAAATAAACAACATACTGTATCTGTTGTGAGTGGGTAGTAACAAGACACTATTAAAAGAAAACATTTTATCATTGTGTGGATTATAACTGTAATCATATTGAATATCACAAGATAGTAATTGAACATTCCTTAGATTATTATAATAAATATTTGGAACAGAATAACTGGTGATTCTTTCAGATAAATGTGTTACTACAGTGGTAGGCAGAGACACACTAGATAAGTAACTACACAAAACAACTACAGATGCACATAACTGATATTTTTCAGTGGTTCTTTTTCCTTTTTATTATAGTCTATATTTAAGATTCAGTGATTATACAATATATAAAATACTTGAAGCTTAATTACAAATGGTTAAAAAAATTGTATATTCCATACAGGTTTTCTAATGTATCTTTCTTTCTGAAATATCTCTATTTTATGTAAAATTTCCAAATCAATTTCAATACCTAATGCATTAAGTGGAGAAATTATATTAAAAAAATTCATTTGCCTTCAGGTCCTCAACTTCCCTGCTCATTAATAAAAACCACACATATAGGAGTTTTGAAAACAGAATCCAGAGAAAGACATATTTTTCTCCAAGATAGGTATCAGTATTGATATTCCAAAAGGATTCTATTCTATTCCAAAAGGAATAGAACTATGATTCTGAATATTTTTATTACTGCTAAAAGCGCTAGTCAAATGCAACTTTTTTGTATAAATAAATTTGGCCAAATTACAGTCACTCCAGTGATGCTGAGGATAAGCAATAACAGAAAGCAAACATCTCACATTGTGCATACCACATCATTCCTACAGAAGCATTTAATAATCTTTTTTCACCAAGTAACTGTTATGTACAAAGTGATGAGAGAAAGCCCACGAAGAAGTCTCCTGTGTACAGCTCAGAGTACAAGCTGCAACTGCTTCTATTTATATGCAGTTTCCCAGTTTTCACACACATTCAGTGAGCATTCACACAACTACAACTAAATATATATGGAACAAAACTCCTTCCTCTGTCAGGAGATGGAAGCAGAGACAAGCTATAAAGGAGGAGTTTGAAAACATTGCCTGGGCATTTAGGGATGGTATTAGGAAAGGCCAAAGCTGAACTAGATTTGCAAAAGAAATACAACAAAGAGACCATTAAATTACTGGTAAAAGTGGAACAAGGAAAATGTGGGACTGTGGTTGAATAGGGTGGGTGATTTAATGACAGCAGACATAGATACACATTGAGATAACTGACGCCTTCTCTGCCTCATTCTGAAGGTGAAACAACAAGGTCTCCCATTTCTCTATTTCCATAGGAAAGTTTGGAAAGGAGTGGAATTACTAGGCATGAAGGAGGATCAAGTCAATGATTGAGAGAGATCTTGACCCACAGGTTGGACATGATGGGCTTCACCCAAGCATGCTGAGAGGTGTCTGATGTTCAGATCCAGAAGGATAGCTGGACAGTGGATCACAAGTTACTGGGAAGGATACAGGGTGGATACAATTCTTGTCTTTGTGTTCATCGGAGGGTAGGGGAAAGGAGTGTCTCAGACCTATCTGTGTTTGAAGTCTTTCGATTTCTGCCACAAGGGACTTGGATCTGACATCCCTATCTTCCAAAGCCATAGGTTCCTTGTTAGTGTCATGGAAAGGTGAGCTACTCACCTTGTCCTTCCACATTTGATGGAGCA
Source organism: Rhagologus leucostigma (assembly GCA_013397725.1). Classification (NCBI taxonomy): domain Eukaryota; kingdom Metazoa; phylum Chordata; class Aves; order Passeriformes; genus Rhagologus; species Rhagologus leucostigma. The sequence continues at coordinate 233,004 of VZTD01002082.1, read as the reverse complement.
CAGCCCTGTGGCACTGTGGATGTGAGCGGTCCCAAGATCCAACCCTGCTCCTCTGAGCAGACCTCAAGATGCCTACTGAAGGGCACTCTGGGTGGAGGCTGGGATGAAACATGGAAAACAGGCATGACTGGTACCTGAGACAGGTGTCCCCACCACTGCAACAAGTGATGTACAACCACAGAGATAAATAAGCCTTTTTATTTTCTAGATGTCTGATAACACACTCTCATCCATCTGAGAATCCTTTGTGCCACTGGCTTTAGTAGAATCAAGATTACATTCAAAGAGGATTTATAAGTCTTGTAAAAATTGCATGCTTACTAAAATTCAAAGGGTTGTGTCAGTGATCCAAATTTGGGAGGGGGATGGTGAATGAAGGGAAGGAGGGAGGCAGAAAGACTGAAAGAAGGAAGAGACTTGAAAAAAATCAATTTTCTTTGGGTTTGTTTTTTTTTCCTTGTTTGTTGGATTTGGAGGTGTTGTTTTATTTTACTTGAAGGCCTAATCAAAATCTCTCATCATGTTCTAATTACTAGATACATATTTTAGATACTTACATGATACGGGTACTACACGGAATAAGCATTCAACAAAGAAATATGGCCTACAAAGCAGTGGGATGTAGCTATATGTAGATTTGCATTTAAACTCTATTCCCTATTTTCCTCTCTAAGACTTCAGTGTCTCCCTTTGTCTTTCTTTACTCTGTTGCCATATGACAATCATAATTCTCTGTGGACTTACCGAAGTGAAAGAAATGGTCACAGAGATGAACAAATCCTAAATTTGGGTTGTGAATGAACAGCTGAAGACATGGTAAATAGGAGAGCACAATTTAATATAGAAGCTGAGCTAAATGACAAACTAGTTTTTCTTGTCCACTGATCCACTGTTTGATATACAGATACAGGAGTAAAGAAGCACAAAAGAGAAAAATGGCAATGTTTGAGTAGTATCAGCTTCTAAAATGACTTTAAAATGTTGTGGGTGAGGGAGAAGGTAAAAGTGATGGCCTATATGTTGAAAGGGATGAGCAATTAGGGAGTCGAGCAGCATAGTTAATCAGCTTAAACTTAAGAGTTAGATGCTTAAAATTACTTTTCCCCACAAATGCCTTAAGCTGTTAAGGCTGAAATGAAAACTGTGATTTCATTCACCAGCCTCATTAAGTAGTTAAGCTGAAAAAATCCGGCCTCAGCCACTCCCACAGCAGTGCAGAAAAGTGGGGAGAAGCCCTTTGCAATTGTGTATTATCCTTGTAAGTCACGGTGAGAGCAGTGCCACAACCCCTGGCTGAAATCCTCACATCTGCCCTGTGTGCTCATGGCCTCCTGAAAGAACTACTTCTACTCTTTGATTAACTACAAGATATGTGTTTAGAGCATACTTGAATTTGTCAGTGCTATCTACTGTCTTTGCAAACCAAATTCAATTACTTGTATACTCAGAAATCTGCCTGGCTTTCAAGATACATGTCTGATAGCCAGCACTGTTCCCCTCCTCCAGAGACTGCTTCCAAATTTACACAGTTTTACTAGAAAGCTGCACTGAAATAATGACTGAAATGCCCAGCTTACTCTATATAAAGAAAATAATCTTCTTATGCTTACACTGTTTTCAGCCTACGCAATCCCTCCCATCATACACATGGTGCCATCCACCACCACAGTATTTGTTCTTATCTAGCATTTCACTTAAGGACCTCATTTAACTTTCACCTCACTGCTAAGGATCTCTAAGGAAAAGGACACCTCTGTCTGAATTGTAAAAAAATAATTTGAGAGAAAACTTCCATGTACATTTGCTTGTTATGTTTTTGCTATATTCTGACCAGCAGAAATAGAGGCATATCCATTTAGCATCCTCCTAGCAAACAAAACAGAGCTAAAAAGTATTGAAATATTGTTTAAAGTGAAGTAAACCTGAGTAAGCAAAAGAGCCCAATTATTCTAGATTTAACTCAAAATAAGAGTGTATAGACTGTGTTTTAAATCCTTGAAAGAGGTAAGTGCTGAGAGGACTTTCATTCAGAAGACCTTCTGATATGTAGGATACTATATAATTATGATGTGACAATTTTACATACCAAACTGTCAACAGTCTAGAAGGAACAACTTGGTAAATATTCAATGAATATGATTTTTCTAATAATCACAGCTTTTGCCTTTCTACCACTCCTTCCTAGAAAACTGAGTCTCAATGAGTAAATCAAACTTTTATCCCTTACAAGTCTAACTATTTGAGTGTAACTACTTTTATAACAAATTATTTTTTAATGAAACAGTTCAAATTTTATGGAACTACCACTCACAGTTCAATTTTGTACTAGTATTTTAGGTTCAACTCCTTTCCACAAAAAATATTTCAGCAATGTTCCCTTTACATACAAATCAATGTAATAGGTATAGAGTTAATATCTCATAAAGTACAGTGTTTTACAGGGAAAGGCCCAGAGTTATTGTACCAATTTTCTTTATGAGAGGATTACTGTTCAAAGGTTTACACAGTCTACGAAACAAAGAAGGTTTAAACAAAAGTTTTAGCTTTTTAGTACTGTAGCTGAAAAAAAATCTCTTCTTAATTAGAGATAAAGAAGTTTGGTGTTCCTTTCTTTTTTTTCCTCTTTTTCAAAAAAGAAAATTAACAAAAATATTAAAAATTAATTACCTCAAATTGAAACAGAGCCTGGAATAATTTCAGCCCCTGAAAAGCACTTGAAGTTACAAGCATTTAAAAATCTATGGGTTAGGTAATGAAAACTGCATTTCAACATGACATTTTCTTATTAGCACTGTCTTCCAGGCTTTTGAAAGCTATTTAAGAGTCTGAGCTTTGTAGCTGTAAGCTACAGAAATGCAAATCTTCTTCTGATTCCCAGCAATGCATCATGAACAACCAGACACCCAGGTGAGATTTGTAGCTGTATTCTTTTTGGAGAGATGGACTTGTTTAGATTTTAAAACTGCAAAGATAGGAAGCACCTTACAGAGTAATCTCATGTTTCCATGGCAGGTTTAACTGCGTACATTGGTACACAGCACTAAGACAAGCAGCTGTCAGCAGAGATCCATGAGAACCAAGAACAGGGTGTCAACTTTCTTGAGAGCCTCTCTACAAAGACTAGCTCTCCTCCAGTACGGCCAACACTGAAACAGAACCAACAAGGTGACTTATACCAAAGCTGTCTTAACAAGCTAGGTACCTGACTGATGAACCCAAAGCTCATGTCCACAGAGATTTACCAGAACAGTCTCGTTGCATGTACAGGGAGACATTTAAGTTGAAAAGCCGTATGTGAGCAAATAAACTTTCCTGGTTCACAGACCACTGCAGAGCTTTACACACAAACGTAGGAACTGGCCAATCCATTTATGCTGTCTTGTTTAACACACACCATTTTGCATACGGGCTTCCCTGCTCCTGGGCAGCCACTAGGATGTGTGTGTGCTTAAGATTTCCTGGTGTCTAGTTCTACAAGTGTTCCAGGAGACAGCTGCATTTCCAAGGGTACCCTGACACAGGGTATTCCCACTGCATCGTAGGTGACAGGAAGCTGACTGTATTACAGAAAACAGCATGCTCCAAAATATTTACTAAAGAAGGGTTTAAAGCAGAAAAAGTAGAGAATGTACCTAGGTTTAAACATATATGTCTTTACTGCCAGAGTAAAGAGCTGGGGGTTTTTTATGGGTTACAGTAACAGGGAACAACTAGAGGTGACAGCAGATACTGATCTGTTTTTTGTATTTACTATTTTCTTGAGTTAATACAGTCATTTGAGAAAGGTTCTAGTGAATAAGAACATGTGAAATATGTGAAGCTTGCCCATATATTAAGTGGACTACAAAGTGAAGATCTAATTTATATATTTTATTTGAAATATTAGATGACATGGATTTTCAGGCAGGAATAAATTAAGTGAAAAACTGTTGTGAAATTTCAGTGTTTACTCTACAGGGATCACACGGGATCAATGCACTAATTAAGAATGAGGTGACAGTGAGAATTTCACATCCTCTTAGTCTCAGCTACCTGCAGAGCTGGATGTGTCTGGGTAAACAAAAATTGCAAACTGAATCATTCATCAAAATAAAATATCAGCTTGCTTGTATAATTTGTGTTGTATTTCAAGAAAATTACTCTTTAATAATCACTTATAACTATGACATGACCATAGACTTCAGCTGGAAGTAGTTTTCACTTTACTCTTTATCCTGTCATCAGAAATACTATGTGACAAAAACATAGTATTACAGTGTTCATTCTTATACACCCAGTATTTTTATTAGATGTGGTTTTCTTGCTAAAAGGAATTTGAAACACTCTTATGCAAATTGGTGCATTTACCCCACACCAAAAAAATTTACTATGACATTTTTTACAGTAAGAAACACTACATTTTGTGCCCCCATTTTCACTGATTTGTTTCTTCTCTATCATTCAGAAATTTTGCATTCTGTGATTTTTGTAATGACTTCTTTAAACAAGGAAAGTCTTTATACCTCAGTATAAGTCTTACTGACTGTGATGACACGATGTGACAGATCAAGTCCTGGACTATTCTACTGCATCATCAAGGCTCCTTGATGTTTACACACATTTTCATACGTGGAAGTTCAGATGAAAGTGGGTGTCCACTCAGCTTTCACTGTAACTTAATGCAGCACTAGGGTCTCTCACAGTTATTTGTGTATGCCTCTTTAGAGGACTATTTTAGTAGTTACGGAGAACTGCACAACAGGGTACATTTCTGGTGACAGCTCTTTTATTCATTTACTAGCACAGAGCTGGAATATGTTCAAAAACAACTGGAGTATCCAGTACCACTTAAACTCTCCCCCTGAGTCAGTGAGAATCTTATACTTCCTGCTACTACTACCAAGCACCACCCTGACGTGCTTGGGTCACTGGGGTGAAACACCATCTAATGCAACACAAATTGCTTTTAAGACGAATTAAGCTGACTTTGACTTTAACAAGAATTCGAATACTTTCATATTGGGGACACTCAAGAAGTCCCCCGCTCCCAACTGTGCTTCTGAAATTTGGATAGGTTAAGGTCTATCATTGCCCATAAAACATTAGCAAAATGGCATTGGCCAAAACTGCCTGTACCCATTTTCAGCTTGTTTAATTATTTTCTAGCCTATGCTGAACAGGTGTCATGCTATTTTGATTTTCTGCTCATGTAAAATTCCACCATTTGTGACACTTTAATCAGATTTTGAGATTTCTGCACAAGTACAACGGTATCGAGAAAAGTAGATTAAAATTTGCACCTGTGCTGGCCTGTCAGCAATTCTAGTAAGGCTGTTACTTAAATGTAACTTTGACAGCAAATTAAATATTAGTTTAATTTGAAATTACACTCTAAATCAAATTTTCTGGTAGGGCAGTGAATGTTTGCTACTGAGTGGTTTAATTTATTTCTAACAGAGGCTTAAAAGACTTCTCTTGTAATTGTAACTAAAAAAAAAGTGGAACAAACTGAATGAAAAAAAGAACTCTTTTGTAGGTATAGGAATTTTGGGCATCATAAAAATGGCAAGTTAAAATCTTTTAGAGACTCATAGGCCATGAAGTGCAAAGACCAGAACTATGTTTTGAACTATTTAAATCATTAGGGGAGAGGAAGGGATTGATCAGAAACATTCGAGAGATTGCCTTTATATTTCGTTTTACATGGCTCCCTGGAAAGCGTAAAAAAAATTCCTGAACTTAAGAGTTTGAGGCCCTGTTGCTACATAGTGCTACTACTACTATAAAAAAAGACTGGATTCCCCAAAATATTCAAACATGAATTATTGACTTCTAGTGATTGCTAGATGCTCAAAACAGCTGGGGTTTCAATATGTCCCACCACTCCTGGGTATTAAGTCATTTATTTACACACACAAAGATGAATTTGGTAGGCCAGTATCAAGTTTAAAACCAAAACCAAAATCAAAACAACAACACACAGATACACAACTTGACCCAAAACACAAGAATAGTGCTAAAATTAATAGACTCTATAATAAAGGAATGGAATCAATAATGCCTCATTCCTATGCTTCTCAGAAGCCAAAACCGTATTTCATGCGCACACCATTGCTCACTGCTTCTGAGTCCAAGTTTCTGCATCACGGATTCTGCACTTCAAGAATTTACAAGACTGGGATATCACTTTGACTACCTGGCATAAGAAGTGTTATTTACCGTGTTTTTAAAGCAAGTGATAAAAATATGAGGAGAGAGGCTGAGAAGAGTATTCTTTCACTCACTATACTAAAGCCCATGTTCATTAAAAGCACCAAAAAGTAATGGAGAGAACTGAAAACAACTTAAAATACCAGTGCTTTCAGTGGCTGTTTTATCTTTTTTTGCCCTCAGCATTCTGAGAAACTTCCACAAGCAATCACAGTAATTTTACCTTAAATTATCTTTCCACTGAAATGATTGTAACTCAAAAAATATGCAGTATCCATAAAAATACTTTAACTGAGCTAAGGGTTTGGGTAGACTTATTTGAAACCAAACTAGGAATTATTTCTTATTATGAGCTTAATTATTCTATTGTAAAACTATTCCATAAACAGGAAAAAGCAAGTATTACTTCTGACAAAGGTTTAGTAATGCTTTGTCATTTACTCCTCGTACTTGAAACTGAAATAAAGGTTAATTTTATCCTTTGTGTTTAATGTAGAGAAACAAAACTTTTCTGTGTGTTTACATTTGTACAACCTATTAGTATTGTGACTCTTAAATGAACCCGAGTGGTTTACTTACAGCTCAATAACACTCAACTTCTACTTCAAAGAAATAATTTTAATAAACACACACATTAACAGACTGACTACATAGTACCTGCTTATTTGGTGTGTCAATCATCATAAATGGAGGCAGTTATTCCAGGAATTCCAATACTTGGGTAAAAGTAGCTAAGTTCAGGCAACTTTACAGGCTATTTCTTAGCTTAAGACCCTGTAAGGAAGAGTTATTTCCCCTGCAATTCAGAATTCTTTCTGAGAAACTCTCAAGAATAATAAGACTCTCAAGAATAATTAGACTTGCTGAAGGAACACAGCAAATTTTTCTCATACTTTGTCCCTACCTACTATGAAAGGTAGGTAAAAAAGCAAGCCTTCAGTCATTTTGTGTCACATTTCCTGAAACTTCTGCCTTCTTTGCTCTCTGGTAGTCGGCAAGAAAATCTAATTTCTCATCCAAAAAAATGCCTATAGTTATGTGAACACATGAATAAGTGAGTTCTTACGTCCAAAATCTGAAAGATCAAACTAAACCAAACCAAAGTAAAATAAAAGGACTTTTCTCAGCCTATCTAGGAATAGTCACATGCTTGGTACTAAAAATCCTGTCTGGGGAAGCTGATGCTCTCCATCACAACACAGAAAAAGAAATCTTTACAGTCTTGTTTCTGCAGGTACCAGCACAGTGGCACAAGGCAAGAGCCCATCCTGCTTTCCTTTCCTACAATGAATAGCCTTATAGGAGTTAGAAGCAAAAGTTTCTCTCATTACAAGGTATAACTTATCAGTGACATTGACACCATGATCACTTTTTAAAATAAGTTTAAGGAAATACTTTGACATTCAAATGTTCACATTCTCTCCACAGCATTCTGCTTGCTGTAATAGAAGAGAGATATAAAAGTATTTCTTGCAACAAAAGATTAAATTGAGTGTTTCCATACATGAACCATGATGGAAAACATATGTGTTTCAGCATATGCAAAAAACTACTACGTGTCAATGATGAACCAAACCACGCAGATTCCTTAGGCATATTTTAAAATTACTAGTACTAACAAGTGCAAGTCAAAACATTTCAGTGTCCCTTATCCTGCAGACAGCCAGCAGTGTATTGATCTCTCCAGATATATAAAGGTTGCTCCTTACAATTTGGCCAAAGAAGAGGCGATGCTATAGGTTATGTTGGAAAAACAGGAAGTGCAACCCTCAGCGCAACTCCAAGTCACCAGCACGTGCCACTGTCTTGCTTCTTCTCAGTGTGAAACCATTTACTATCATACAGTGTGTCAGCAACAGCCAGAGGTAAAGGATTTTCCAAGCAGAGTTGAGCACCGTAGCACGTATTCCCACAGGACTCGAAGCACCAACCATGTCCTACTCATACACTTGCAACAAAGAATAAAATTCCAAATTTAAAAAAAAAAAAGGGCACAACAATATTTTTCCCCTCTTGAGACAAAAACACAGCATCTGTGTAAACTTCAATTTTTATTTACATACCCATGTATAAATAAATTTTTCCCACTCTCCAAGCAAGGGAATACAACAACTTTTTTTCTACTGTAGAATAGTTTCTTATTCTAACAAAACAAACAAACAAAGATTTATTTTGGCAACTGAAAGCTTTCACCTTTTTAAATTCTGACAGGTAAAAGGAAAGCATTTTTAAAAATCATTGACAGATTTACTTGGAGGGCACACAGGCACCTCAGGCAAGAACATAAAAAACTGCCATCAAATCAGGAAATGTAAATTGAACTTCCATGTTTTACTAAGAGCAAAGATAAAATATTTAGATGTTATTGCAAAATGCCTCTTTTTTATTATTATTATATTTATATTTATTTTTTTCACTGACACTAAGCAGATGAGGTATAAATACACACAAAACCAAAATAACCCATAACAAATACTGAAAAGATCTGGATGGCAGATTTGTTCCTTCAATACTCCTTTTCAGTTTCAAAACCTGCCATTAACAGACATGGAAGGAGGGAAGAATAACCAGCTGCTCAATTAGTTGTCTGTTCCTTAAAGTACTAAAGAAACAAAATATTAATTTATTTACCTTGGAAATTAGAACCAAAAAGCAGGTAAGAAACTGTTATGGATTTACAAATAAATTCATAAATTATGTCAGATTTGATCCTTAGTAGCATTCCAGGGAGCGTAATGCAGAAATCCAAAATATATGTTAAAAACCTACTTTTAAAGCTATCTTTTAAAGACTCCACACTATCTTTTTCACTTACAAAAGCTGATTATAATACTTTAAAACTTTTTTGGAATGAAGGCAAGGTATGATGTACAGTTCTGAACAGCACACCCCTTCAGCTGCTCTACTGCTAAATAGCTTTTCATGACCTTCAAGTGAGGCTGGCTTTACGCTGAAAGCATCTTATATCCTATTGTGTCTATGCAGACCATACAGTCCTTCCTGCCTACGTAAGCTGAAGGTCACTTAATGACAGATACTCAGTGCTACGACTTCCCTTTGTGCACTTGGTATTTCGTGTTTCTATCAGCTCCTTGCAAAGCCTGACCCGCACGGTGACTTTGTGACTTTGTGACTTTGTGACTGTTGGAGTAACAGGGCTGGTACAAAGTCAGTAGAGACACACTGCACGCGCGAAAGCACACCCTGCCTTTGGAGTTCTGAAAAGAGCTCCACAGCTCCCTTCTCAGGAGACGGATTGCTGCTCCCTGTTTACGGCACTGCCTTGATCTGTGTTTCTTAAGGCAACCTGCACCACCGGGAAAAACCTCAGGGCAAATCAGCTTGAAATCTTCAAGGCATAGTTTTCGTGAACCTACAGAGCAGGAACCGCAGAAAATAATATCTACAAAACAAACACACACTGCACTAAACATGAATTACAAGCAGCAGTTCAACAGGTACGACCCCACTAGAGAGATGTTCCCTCACTCCAGTCTTTATGCCTGCTATAATACTGTGAAATTACCTAACTGCAGAGTACAAAAGTGCTCATTCTGAAAGCTTAAAATACGTTTTTCTATGTACACAAAATAAATGGTTTTATTCTGATAGCCAAGATCAATATTCAGCCACAGCTGTTTCTGCCACAATTACACAAACTCAACTAAAGTGCATTAGGGTACACTTCTGTTACAGTAAGATAACTTAAATATGAACAAAAGTTTCTGCATATTGGTCCAAATTTTAGAAGACAGTGGGAGCCCACACTTCTCACTGACTTGAGAAGACAAAGAATGCTCAGCATCTGAGAATTAAAGAGACTATCTTTTCTTGGTTTGGTTTTTTTTGGTGGTTTCTTTTTTTTTTCCCCCAGGTTTTGTTGATTTTTTTTTTCTTTAAAATTCCTAGTGCAAACTGATTCCATTTTGAGGGAATCACTTGGATATTGGTTCTGGCAAAGTTCCTGAGATCTATAATCAAGCTCATTTTTTCCTGTTTACATATTACTGCAAGTAAGGATGATGAGGCAGTTCAGACTCATATCACTGCAGCTGTGCAACTACTTGTATTTCATTTAGTTTGCAGTGATAACTAATAAATTTCAATAAGCTTGTAAAGGAGTAAATGAAGACAGAATGCAAACATTCAGAGCTCAGGGAAAAATCAGACAGTAGATGCATGAGAACAAAATGGTTCACTCTTTCACAACACTACTATACCAACAGGAATAAAATAGCCACGCAGTTTTCACTAAATGCACGAGATTTTGTGCATTTAGTGAGTAAGATCATTAAAAATAGTTTCCTCTTCATGTTAAATAAACAACTATAAATTAATTTGTATCAGTAAGTTGGTAATATTTATAATCTTCACTGCTTGTCACACTGGAATTGGGTTGTGCAAGTGGTCCAAAATTGCTTTGCACACTGATTAGGTAATATTAAAATTTTAGCTTTATTTACCATTAGATTGCCTTTAAAACACTCCGCTGAAATGTTTCCTTGTTGGAAAATTATGATTAGTTGGGAGCAAGATGTTACCTTGGAAGTCAAGAGGTAGGAAGCAAGGAGAAAGGAAGATATGAGTAATATTTAAACAAGTTTCATCCTTAGCATTTTTGGAAAATAGCAGTAATTTTTTTTCTGAGAAAGACCAAACATCTTTTTGCACAATTCTTTTTTGGGACCTTGCAATATAGAGGACAAGAATGTGCAGAGTGTAGTTCTATTTTACTACATATTAGGACAGGAAAACTAATCTTGTTAACTCAGTAACAAGTATGAGCTGTGCCAACACATCACACCACTGTCTCCAACTCCTCAACTGTACACTATCTAACTTTCTAGTGATACACAGATATTTTTATTAATATCCTCCTAAACTAGTCCTTAATCTGGATGATTAACTAATCATTTGCTTTCAAATGTTTTTCAGTTGAAGGCATTTCTTTCTAGTCATTGTAAAAAACCCCAATTAAAAAAATCCACCACCACCAACCAACCAACCAAAGAACAAAATACCTTGAAAGACACAAAAACAAATGTACTTTTTACTAAGAGAGAAATAACAAGTGTTCCTTCTCAAAACTCTAATGACCATTAGCTTAACTTCTCGATTTTGACTTTTTTTCAGCACTGGACTAGACTTTTAACATTCTACTGGCTTTTTAGTATTTTAAAATATAAAGCAAATTTCCAAATTCTCATACAAATACATATCTCAGATATGGATGTCTTAAATTTGAAACCCATCTCAAGTTTGAAATTTATGAAAAACTAGACAAAACCTTTCTGAAAGCCAAACAACACGCTACCTACTTTAAGGTAGATAAGAAAAGTTGTTAGTAAAATATATTCACATACAGGTTATTTGCTGTATTTAAAATTCGTGTAAAAATTATGTAAATATATCCTGCTTCCTTTTAAAACAGCAAAGCAAGTTCCCACAGTAGAAAAAAAATGAAAGCTGATGTAAAAAGTCATAGGATTTGGGTATTACATCATTTACATTTGGAAATTTATATGCTAAAATTACTTTTGTACTTCCATGTAAGAATTTATTTTCAAGAATTAAGTTAAAAATCATTTGAATCCCAGTCTTCAAAGCCATCTCTTCAGAATTAAAATCAGGATTCAACTCAAATCTCTAAGCCCTCTGACTGGCAAACAATTCATACAAGTAACTTTACCAGCTGTGTTATGATGTTCAGGTGAGTACAGTTATGCTCAAGGATCTGCGGGATTATTCCCCTTTCACGATTATATTTACACAGAAATTGCTTAAAAATTTAACTTCTAGCTATTCATATGAATACAGCTACATCAGTCTGTCTGTTCTCCACATCCTCTGTGGCAAAAAAGTAAGACGAGAAAGGACTTCCCAGATGCCTAAGTATAGCAAAAATATGCCAGGGAGGTCAGATGAAGAATTGAGTAACTCTTTCCTGCCCAAGAAGTAAGATCATTTCATATTTGCCATACCCAGACAAATAGACGTGCTTTTTGATCTCCTTTTGTTTCATTTCTTTTTGTTCCATTTTATTTTCTAGCATCCGTGTAGCTGGAAACCTTTAGTACCTTTCACAGCTCAGAAGACTGAACACAGCTTGGTCCAACAAAGGCAATGTTGGAGCATGGAGAAAATGAAGTTTAGGGAATTGAATCCCAGAAGATAGCAACATAACAAGACAAAGTCTTGCACCTAGGGAATTGTGGAGACATGAGAGGTCAGACAGAGACAGGTAGAGCACCAAGCCTCTGTAAGCCATTCAACACATGCTGGGATCTAGAAGCAATTCATTTATTACCTTTTGAGACTACAAGTGCTCAACACTGTGGGGAATTCTGATCATATGACGCCACCTCAGGTCTTCCTCAGCATATTAACAAACTCAGTACTAGCCCTCACAGATACCAACTGTCTCTCAAGCCACTGAGAGAGAGCTACACCTGTACTATTTATGTTGTTCCATTGCACAAGTATGCAGATAAAAAAATCTTGTTTACAAAAACTTGCTTCCGGAGATTGTGCTAACTTACTATGAAAGTGTCAAGGACACTGAAGATTAAGTTATTGTAATTCAAAAATTGCATGACAGCATCCACAGGTCCTAGCAATAGGAAAGAATTTTACTGTGTTGGGAATAAAATGATAATGGAGAAAAGTGAGCTTTTTACACACTGCGCAAGTCCTGCCTACAATAAAACCTGTCACACTAAAGAAAAAAATTGAGATATAAACATGATAACTGCATAGGAATTCTTGTGCTGCAGAACTACAGCTTCATTAGGGCTAAAATTAACTCGTGCAGAAAAGCAAAACCTACTGAAAAAATAACGCAACTCCAGATGATATCTGTAATCCAAATCTAGCAGTATCTTAGTCCGAAAGTGTCTTCATTGATGTAATAACCAAGAACACTACAGCAAAATTACTTTAAACAGCCAAAATTACAGAAACTTGCTGAAGACAGTAAGGCTTTACAAGCATATGAAAATGCAGAACACCCATTCTACTGATAGTGATACAAGAGAAGGAATTGAAGAAAGTAAACTTTAACTGTGAACAGGCTGCTGTAGAAAATGCTTGCACATTAGACAATGTACATTAGCTGCAGCAGATTCTGCAGAAAATTTTATTATTATTACATCCGCCTTCTGGGCATTGCTCAAATACATTGGATCATAGGGTAGAGCCCAAAATTGAAAGGCAATACTCATTAAGAGTAGCACAAAAGGTAAAACAGCAGTGTCAAATAGCATCTTAGTAAACTACAAGATGCTCACAAAAGCCCTAAAAGTACAGATTTTCTTTAAAGCATCAAGCATTTCTTAGGATTTAAGGAAAGAGGGCAGAAACAGGTATTGGTATACATCTACTGTATAAATAATCTGATAAGGCAAGCAGAAACAGGCCACGATCACACTTCTGTTGCCTGAAATCCTCATCTGGCATGATGACACTGGAACTTCTTCTAAATAACTGCTAAAAGAACAAGAACTGTGTCTGACTTGAAACAGTGATGTATTTTCATGCCAACCACTTCAGTATTAGAAAGATAACAATCAACATACTATATCCTAAAATCCATCATTGCAACAATTACACTGCATTTCTCCCTCAGCTCTAGGGAGAGCTGAACAAACACCAGGAAATACCTTGCTGAATCTGAGGATTAACACAAAGAATAGTCTCCTGCAGACCCGATCATGCATTCAAAAAGTGTTGACTGTTCTCTGTGCTGCTGAGATCAAGCAGTCACAGACAGCCAGCTTACTGCAGCAACATGAAGTCACTTGGTTTCCTTTACTGGGAATGTCTTGCTCTGATTTCCAGCCTAATTACTTATATGCTACACACAGCCTATGAGGTGATTAATTTTCCTGCTGAAGGCCTAACTGACTTGCCTGGACTTATTTTCTGTGACCTGAGGTCCAAGTCACATGGGGAGATGCAAAGTCTCTATGAATTAGCTCTGAACCCTCTGAAGGGAAAGTTCAGCCACCATGAGATAGGAATCTTTGCCATATTAAAGTGTGTAACATCATTTTCATACCTATTTTGCTCTTCTCCAGATATTCAACCTGACATAAGCAACTGACAGGCTAGAAGTGCCCTATCTCCCTTAAGGGACCTGTACTGTCTCTCTTTTTGTACATATACACGCAAGCTGTCTGAAATAAAGGTAAATGCTAATTTTCCAAATTTAAAAAAAAAATTAAAAAGCTAAGGCATTGTGAAAAGATAGGATCAGTCATACGAAGTTTGACAAAAAGGATATCAAATCTAAATGTGAGGCTACCTTTACACTTCTGTATTATTAACATCAAGAAAACACGATTTATTTATTTATTTCCACATGTTTATCTCTTGCAAATACTAAGATCTGGTAGAGTGTGAGAATTAATAACTTGGTGTCTAAAACCTATTTAGAAAGAGAGATGACATCTCCAGGGAGGAAAAAAAAATCAATCTTATCAAAATCTTCCAGCATGCCACTCTGTGTTAGCTAATTTTCCCCTTTATCCACCAATTCTGTTGGTTGATTTATTTCATTGCTTGCCACTTATCATAAACAATGAAAGGTATTGAGATTATACTTCAACAATCTGCTGTTCTCAGTTTCTGTGCTATTTTTAAAGCATTAAAAGCTAAGTAATCACAGTGAGGGAATTTTTAAGCTACACTGTCCTCCCCCAAATTTTATTTTCCATGCTCTGCATAAAAAAGGTTTAAACTATAATTTCAGTAAAATTGTACATTATCAAAAAATCAATATAGAATCACAGAAATTTTGGCTGGAAGTCACTTAGTCTCGCTTCCCACTAAAAATATGATAATTTCCAACACCGGATCGGGATTTATGTAGTTGACTGGAAAAGATAAAACTCACGGCCTTTCTAGTCATCTCTTCCATTACTACAGTAACCTCTTCATGAAGAAAATTTTCCTGTGCCCAGTCTGAACCTCCCCAAGCTGTAATTTATGGTATTGCCCCCTGCTAAACAGTATACCACTACTTAGAAAAGTTTGGTGTCCCTCCTTTTGGTGTTATTGTGAACTAACCTAAGGTCACGCCCTTAGCCTCTGCTTCACTGGCCCAGCTCCCTAAAAATCACATCTCTTCCACCTCTCCCATTACAGGTTTTGGTCTAGGCCTCCAATCAGTTTAGTATCTTGGACTGTTTCTAGTTTCTCAACATCCCCTCTGTATTGGGGTTTACCAAAATGACACTCAGTTGTCCAAGAAGCAGCTCCAAGTAGGGATGGTAACAATTTCCTTCAGTCTGCCAGTCATGTTGCTCCTTCCTTCTAATGCAGCTCAGCACACGGCGAGTTTTGTCTGCAGTGAAAGCACACTGCTGGTTCCTTTTCAGCTTGACATTCTTAATGATCACAGTCCTTTTCAGCAGGGCTGTGACTCAGACAGGTGCTTCCCAGCCGTGGTGTTATTCCACCTCAGATGCAGAATTTCAGTCTGCTCTTTTTTAAATACATGAGTTTCCTATTGGCTAAGTCCTCAGTTCATTCAAGGTCTCAGAATGATTTAAGACTGAAGCTCAATTTGGCTTTCCAAGCATCAGTCTAATTTAGTATCATTCATAAATTTGCTGAGGGTGCATTCTGTTTAGTTCTGCCATCCAAGTCACTGCAGAATCGAGTAGCAGGAGTACCAGAATCAACCTCTGAAGTATTTTCACTTCTTACTGTCTGATAGTTGGTCAATTGGTTAGTTGGTAATATTGATTACTATTCTTTCAGTACAGTAGTCCAGCCAATTTTCAGCCCACTTAACACCCAGCCCATGCTTCCACAGCTTGCTGTTGACAACAGTGTGGGAGAAGGAATCAGAAGCCTTAATGAAGTTACAGTTACACTATATCACATGTGCTCCCCTCATTCACAGCCAAAAAAAAATGCTGACTGCACTGCAGAAATCTCTGCTGACTCTTTCTAGGCACACTCTTGCCCTTCATGTGTGTAGAAAGAAGATGATGTGTTCCATGGTCCTCCTGGAGACTGACACTGACCTGACACAGCCTACGTATCTCTGCACCATTCTCCTTACTTTTGTAAAGGCTGCTATAAGGTTAGTCTCCTTCTAATTCTCAGGACTTTCCTCACTTACGATGTTTCCTCTTGGATGACAGCTACCTTGCAGTCCTATTACTGAAATGAGCTCTTGTCAATCTTGGCATAGAGCCCCAAGAAGCTGAATACATCCATTTTCTCTAAACAGTCCTGAACCTGTGTCTCTGCCATGGTACTGTCCCTTGTCTGGGAACAGCTGAAAAAACAAAGAAAATATCTGCTTTTTGTATGTTGTCCACCATTAGACCACCTCCAACATTCAGTCATGGACCCGCAAATTTCCTGAGTTCCCTCTGGAAAATACTTGAAGAATTCTTTCCTGATATTTTATGCCTTCGCATTCAGCTCCATGTAGGCTTTGGCCTTCCTGATTTCAATTTGCTTCCATCATAAATAATGAAGGAGAAATTAAAGGCACTATATGAGGCACTACAGCAAACTTGCATTCAACTTAAAGATCATAATAAGCCTAAGGTTAGGAAACCAGTTCTATATTCTTTGAAGGAATGGTGTAGGCTTTTTCTTCACTGACATAAGGCAACACATGTTGAAACTTTTATCCAGGTAGGGAATGTAGGTGAAAAATTTCTTAGAAGTCTCAGGAAACATTGCAGAAGAAATGAAAACAGATGAGTTTTTTCCTGCTATAAAGTAACTACTCTGACATTAGTGAGGGGGAAAAAAAGCATACAGGTGATGATAAAATTTTTAATTTACTTACTACAGTGAATAGAATTGAAGTAATCTTTCCCATACTATGCTTTTCAGTAGTGAACGGAAACATTTTAAAATTTGCACGGCAATTTATTATCTAGGCCAATTAATTTTGAACTCCAGGGAAAAAAGACAATGTTAGACCACAACTGCAAGGACACAGTGACGCCACCATTTGATGACTCTTTCAAGTACACACATAGAAAACAAATGCTAAAAATAAAAACACCCAACTAGGAAGGTTTAGGTCAAGAATATTCAAATTAAAATCAGAATTATTTTAATTTGAGTAGTTTGTGCATCTTTGTCAGTGTTAATACAATCCTTTTCAATGTTAACCTGAAGATTTTCACTTTTCTTAAGTCAATCCATTCAGGGCTCACCACAACCAATGATGACAGTTTAAACAACCTCTATGCCTATTTTTTCATGTTCAAGTAATGAAAATGATTAATGCAGATCAAGGATCAAAAAAGTCAACTGAAAAAAAAATCAAACTAAAATTTCACAACATGGAAATCTTCATGAATATCTAAAACAGAAGAGAACACAAATTACAGAATAGAATTCTGAACAGAAGAGACACCAATTACTATCCTTTTTTAAAAAGACTTTATTTCTCTGTATGCATACCTGTGCACTGCTACACTAAAAGGAACCATCGACTGTATAAAAAAAAAAAAAAGTAAACATTGAGGTGTGTAAGTTAGACCACAGAAAAGGGTGTAGTTAGCCTTATAAAAGTTGTTAACTACACCTATAAATCACGCATTACAGCTATAGATTAACAGCCTACCCTGTCAAATAAAAGGCAACAATAACAAAAAAATCCCTCAAGGAACCCTATACACCATTCAAATTTAGTGTAAGAAGCCATAAGGTAGCTCTTTGCACAACCACAGATTAATTGAGAGGGAGTAGACAAAGTTGTCAACATAAGTGAATCAGAAGCAAAACGGTATGTGATGGGGAAAACTAAGAAGAATAAGCTTCACATGAATCTCACCATAGACAAAAGAGATGAAAAGAGGAGGGAATGCACTTGTTTCTGTTCTGACTAAACTGACGACAACCAGACAGATTTCTTTAAATCCTTTCATTCCCAATGCATAAAGGAAACACAATTAGGTATGGCCTTTGCAAACCAAAGCGCACTAAAACTACTGACTGTGTAAATGTTCTCTCTCTCTCTCATACACAAACAATCTAGCAAAGATTTTAAGTACTGGACAATTTCTCCTGCCAAATAAGAGAATACAGCTGTGTATCTCTCACACACCACTGGTGCAGAAAGTACATTTTCACTTGTTTTTATTTTTAAAAATTTTTGGAATAAACTGTAGTTCACTTTCTAATTAAATAGAAAGCACTTAGTGGACTTCTCATCAGCCTTTAAATATTAATGTATTACTAAATAAATAAGTAATTTATTTAAGTTATAAACTTAGCTTAGCTCTCCTGCATTTAGACAGGCATCTCTGTGGCATATGCTATCAATTAACTTATATTTCTGTGTCTGACAGAGGATCTGGCAGGTAAAGCACAGCACCAGCGGCAGTGGTAATTCAGAATCAGCAAACAGGCACTGGTTCAAACCTTAGTTTTAGTGGCTATCAGATTTATTATAGACAACTGTTTATTAGGTTCCAACTGTTCAGTCCTTCAGCTGCACTTCGGCTGTGGGGTGCATTTCAGCAAATCCTTACAGACTGCAGTCTGCACACGCATCCTACAACGCTTCTCAATCACAATATGCACCACAGTGGGACACCCAGTCCTACTTCCAGAGACACAGGTGCTTACCTCCTGTTCTGCCTGGTTCCATAATACATTTGTTGTGCACACAGGATGAAACTCCATTGCTAATTTAATCTCAAGAATTTATTCACTGTTTATATACGCCTTATAAAGATTAGTAGAGAATGTGAAACCATGAAGTAATTTTTGATTTTTAAAGCTCCAGCACCACATATAGTGGTCAAAGGTTTCAGAACGGTGCCCATGCACATGTTGCGGACAGAGCTGCGCCTAACTCCCTTCCTGTGGTTGTAGCCATATAGAAAACACAACCTATCCCAGGTTTTTCAATGTCTGAAAATTTTTAGCCAGTAGAACAGCATCTTGGAGCTGTACCATGCAGCTACCTCACTTTCTGGTAAGAATGAGTACTGTTTGGTTGGCCCCTGCCACAATTTGGGGTAAACTAACAAACAAAAAACTAATCCAAAGAATCATCTATTTTCACAGTACAGGCTACTAAAAACATACAGTAAGAGAAACAGTATCCTCTATTTTCTGTGACCTGGAACAAACAGAACAGCATAAAATGTGTTGGAACAGGTTTTCTTGTGTAAGCACTGCTTTGTGAAATAAAAATAAAAGTTTTAAAAAATAAAATTTAAAAAGAGATCATTTAAGGAGTCATTTTTCACCCTTCTAAACAAAATTAGTAATCCTGTATTAATTCAAAATTACTAAATTCTGTAATGTCATCGTTTCGAAGATATTAATTAATTAAACATGATTACACTACTGAGTGACAGAAGACTGCAGTAGATCTTCCATTTCATCAAATCTACTACAAAGCCGAGAATTTCCAAGTGAATCTGCTGACTTATTATGAAGAATCAGCCCTATTTATAGCATCAGATGTACTTACCCTCAAGAGGTCTGCCAACAAAAGCTTCAAATAATGACCTAGATTGACAATGAGCTGAACAAAGATGGGTCCAACTATGTACAGGAAAAATAAAAAAGGAGGAAAAAAAAATCTGCAAATACTTTGAAAAATGAAAATAATATTTTCCAGGGGTACCAGCTGTAAAACTTAAAGCACAGAGGTACTTAAGAAAATAACAATACACTAAAAATATAAACAGGATTTTACCAAGATGTGTTACTCTGCTGGAATCAGACAGATGGTGAACAAAATATTTACCACTTTCAAGGCGATATACAGTATGATTCTTAAACCTACTTATTTACATCAAGACTCTGAAGATTATGAAATACATAGAAGTGAACAGATAAAGTCAGAAAATTTTCCCATTCTGCGCTTTTTTAATTCATTTTTCACTGAAAAAAATCCATTGAAAATTGCCTAGCAATGTGAACATGAACTACAATTTTTCCTGGGTGAAGAGGCTGGTAAGGGTATACAAACGGCTCAGTTTAAATCTCATTTACACAGTCAGGCACATAATTGCACTGTGTTACTGTTGGGGTAGATGGATAATCATGACCACAGGATAACACTGCAACATGAATTGCAGGTTAGAGTGATGAAATACCACACTAAGCAGCAAAATGTCATTCCAGATTACTCAGATCGTTATGTTGGAGGGCGCTAGAAATCCAAGAAAGGAAAGCTCAACACATACAGGAACTAGTAATGCATAACGCATGGGTCTGAAAAATGTAAAGAATAATGCTTTTTGAGAAGTCCAGGAAAAACAAATGCAGCAACTAAATGAACAGAGTTGAAATTTGAGAAGTATAGCTCACGTTTTGAAGCAACTAAGGAAATAGACTACAAGCAGCTATCTGCTCTGTTACAATCCAGACTGAAAAAACTGAAGGAATACTAACAGAAACAGAAGTCTTACTCTGTATATTGTCGAGTAGATAACCAGTGGCAGGTTTTTGCTTGCAAAAGTTGGTGTCACAAGTGATTATTATCCAAAAAGGTAAATTTCTGCACAGGAGAAAACAAGATTTCCAATCATGTGTTGTAAAATAAGGGGCCAAAGAGCTGTGCCAGAGCAAAGACATCTGCACCCCACACAGCCCCCTACACACTCACTTAGACACCCATAATGAAGGAATGCTCTGAAGAGATAAATAGAGGCTACATGACCTGAAGGCTCAGGGGAGAATAATGGGATGATTGAACACAAACCTTGAAAAGGAAGCCAAACTCATCTGCCTGCCAAGGGAAACCCAAGGGTGCCTTTGTTTTAGACAAACTGACTGTATCAGCAAAGTATTTCTACTGTTTGCCTAAGTGCCTGTCCCTGAATGAAAGGAATGTAGACCCAGAGCAAAACAAAACTAGTTTCAGGTGCTAAGTTAGTTTTAGCTAGTTTTAGCTTCTGGTTAAAATAATGTAACTTCTGTATGTACTGAATCTACTTATAAATTATAATCCTATAACTCTAAACTAGGGTACATTTTACTCATATAACTGTAATAGGTGTTTAGATAGTATTTTTATGTTTTTCTGCAGAGCCCAGTCATGCCCTCAGCAAGTGACTTTTCCTGCTGTGATTCCATCTACCATGAGTGACTGATGAAGTCCCAATGTCATAGCAGACTCCAGGCAATTGGGCTGAGCTGGGATACACCTCCTGGGAGACCTGCCTCACTCCCCAGTGGTTGCCAGTCTTGAGCTCCTGCCACATAGGACAGGTCACGCTACTGGACTCAGAGAGTGATAGAGGAAGGAATATGGTCCCCATTGGAGAGCCTGCTGGATAGCTTTATGTGAATTATATGGAACCCTTAATGAACTGAGTGACTCTTTTCTGAAGAGAGTTGTGGCCTTCAGCTGACTTCAACAAAAACATTCCTTTCTGGGGACAGGCGGATGCTCAGCATCATGATGCTGAGCCTGTTCTAGATAATTAAATTCCATTTATATTGTATCAATTGTATGGTGCAATTGATGTACTCCTTTAACTGTAATTTCTAATTCAATTGTGATTAGAGTGCATTGTTGTGCCACTTTCAAATCAAAATCCCCTGTAACTGCAAGTAACATCAAATTAATTAAACTTTTTACTATATATTAAAGAGTCCCCCACATGTATCTAAAAGAACATGCTCAAAGAGTATTGCACTAATGACAAGGTCTCAAAAAAAGTTTAAGCTGCTATCATCTCATATCTAATCCTTAAAAAAAATAAATTTACAATGACAGGTCTAAAAAACAAAAGGGATAAAAACCTCTTTGGGCCTCAGGACTTGGATTTGCTCATTGCATAGAAAAAGAAAACTCATTCATTGAGAGTAACAAGAAACCCCCACACAAAGTCTGGCTCCACTATTAAGCATGTTACAGGTTATACATCTAAAGCATTCCTCCAAAACAAAGTGGGTGATGTTTTACCTAAAATGCAACGTTAATGCTGTGGAAAAGAATTATGAATTAAGCAATTAATTTGTCTATAACTTAACTATGAATCTTCAAAGTACTTTTTTTAAAGGATAATGTCCTTTGCCACTCTTTTATCTCTTTACACTGGGAAGATCCTCATCAGAAGCAACTAGAATTCACCAGAAATTTCAGAGATTAACATATTTTCACCTCAGAGGAGGAAAAAAAGAGAAGTACATGCTCCATATGCTGAAATAAATTTATTGTGTTATTCTAAACTGGTTTATTCTTATAACTCTGTAACTCACAGAGTAAGTTAATGTTATTTGGGTAGTAATGTACCTTAACTCTGGGGTAGACTTAAGTTTAAACTTAGTTTAGCATCTGCTGGGTTCTAGTTTTCATGTATGGGGATAAACAGAATTGTAACTTATTTTATCAAAACTTATTATTTTATCAAAAAACTTATTTTATAAAATGCATAGAATTCAGCTACCCCTAAAGTAGTTGTACTAGAAATACAAAAGATTTAAACTACCCACATGAAGATATAGTTTCATTTAGCAGCAAATGCATCAGGAATAGAAAATAATATCATGTGAGAAAACACACAGAAACAGATGGGGAAACACAATAGAAGCAGCAGAGTTTTCAAAATTACATAAAAGGAAAAAAAAATGCTAAAATAATTACAAAAATCAAATCTCCTTCAAAAATCCCATTTAAATTTAAGTTTTAAGAGCAAGCTGCATGAAAAGTACTGGCAAGACAACTTAAAGGAAACGGGTCACTGTGGAATCTGGAAAATGCTTTTTAGAGTACTTTTTGGGGTTTTTTTTCATTTCCCAAGAAGACAGAAGAAATAAAAGCAATCACTAACTGAAGCGTTCAGAGTTTTGTCTATTAAAACCACTTAAATTTCTCTGTAGAAGAGATATGGTGGTTTTGAAAGCCATGGAACTCAAGCCTCAAATACTCTCTGAGCAAAGGCAAATTAGTGTTGATGGATATTGCCTAATTCAAGCACAGAAAGAGAAAAGTGCTGAAAACAGGTTAGATAGCTAAGTCTCATTAAAGACTGTAATTTGCTCTTAGAGAAAGAAGTGGGGTAGAGTTGTGGGAGACACAC
This sequence comes from Rhagologus leucostigma, assembly GCA_013397725.1. Taxonomy (NCBI): domain Eukaryota; kingdom Metazoa; phylum Chordata; class Aves; order Passeriformes; genus Rhagologus; species Rhagologus leucostigma. The sequence goes on along the minus strand of VZTD01002082.1, from coordinate 209,785 downwards.
CCAAAACTTCCAACCCCCTGTACAATTATATAGGCATATTATGTTGAACTTTCTTAATAATTCCAAATATTACATGAAAGTTGATTAAATCCATGGCCTAAAGTGTATGTTTACAACAGCCATGCTAAAAAGCCCAATACTTGCAAACAAGTTGACACTTTGATCCAGCTGCCCTTCACCAAAAGGAAAAGCAACTCACTCGACCTCCTACAACCCAAAGCTGCCATCTCATCTTTTCATATTTCCAACCCACTCAGATCCCCAGCAGCATTCCCCACATGGCTGCCACAGTACGTGTTTGCCAGTACAACAGAGGGAGATGCATCAGAACAAGACAAGGCACAACTTGGCTTCCTTCTTGTAAGTATTTTAAGCTCAGATCTCTCTCTCAAGTGACTTTGAGGTGAAATAAAGACTCTCTTCCACTATGCTGGTTATAAAAGTCAGGTTTAGAAGTAAAAACATTTTATGTTTTAAAAAGCCCTAATGAATGATACCAGAGAGAAAGTCATCAATGATCTTAAAAAGTTATAAATGTAATATGTTAAAATGTTAGAAATTTAACATACTAAAATTTAAATTCTGTTGGCATTGAGATCAATATTATTACTTTCAAAGGGTATCTTCATTCAAAGTTTGAAATTATTCCACTAATGGCAAAAAAATAATCTAAGGCAGAAGTGCTTTTGGATTACCAAAAGCATGTTCATATATACTGGCTGCCTGATAAGAAAGGATACTTTGCCTTTCTTTGTGATGGCCTTTATTAATGCTTTAAATTAGCATTAGACTGAGCTGTTGCTAAGTGGCATTCTATCCAGCTTCTCTGAAATTCTTGGCTTTGAAATACTAATTTTTCAACATTACTTCAAGTCAAAATAGTATCGTATTTAACTCTAATTTTATTCTGATAATTAGCATTTTCTTCCCTCTCTTCAAAGATGGTTTTGCTGGGAGCACATATTGCCTCAACACTCTTCTATCACACTAAGGTTTCACAGAAACCTTTCCACTCCCAGATCATTTCAAATTATCCCAAAAACGTTTCGGATTATCACTGCAACCTTTTATCAATGAAGCAATTTTTAGTTTCTTCATACTGCATCTACTATGGCTACTGTGCCTTTGGCACGACTTAAGAGATACGGGGTTCTGAACAGGAATAACTATTACTTCTCTAGGTCTCCAGTCTTGTTAACTTCTGTTTCCTGAGAAACACAACACTCATGGTTGCCCCAAAGAACTGTGTGAAACCAGTCCCAGACAAAATCAAGAACCTGAGACTCTTATAGAGCAGGGTGGATAGTAACTATATTAAATTATTTCCTTCTTCAGCAGGCAATGTGATGGCACTCTTCAAAACTTCTCCACTCACCTTGCCATTTCCAGTAGCGGAGTTGTACATCTCAAAAGCAATTCCCATCAACCTGAAGATGTATCTGGGAAGCACTAGCTGTACTCCAAAGCTTCATATTTCAATAATGTGTTGGTCCGTTCAGCAACTTAGAAGCATGGTATCCACTGTATAGACTAGTGCTACTCTAAGTATATCATACAGACAGGTCTAGTTCTTGTCTTAAATCAATATAGTAATGAAAATAGAAGAGCAATATCTCTCTGGAATATTTTAAAATCCAATTGGAAACAAGGGAGTTCTATAACTAAGGAAGTGAATATATTGACATGCTACTTAAGAGAGATTATGAAAGAAATATCTATTGATTGAATATAATTAGCAAGGGTTTGAAATAGAGCCACTAAAACTTTTAAAGGCAGAAACAGAGCCTGATGTTTGAGGGGAAGCAAGACATGAATATATCATAATTGAACCTATTTAGAAAATCTGATGAACACTCCATATTACTAATTACTGGTACCCATAAGACAAGAATGGGGTTTTATTTTGGTGAATATCACATATTACAACATGGCATGCATTATATTAGGGAAAACAGTGCATATGTCATTCTGTGATCAGATTTGGGGGCCCAAAACTTGGATAACTGTATGAAATGTCATGACCTGCTAGTCAGACTAGATGATTTCACATCTCTTCTGGACTTAAGGCCTTAAAAAAAATAGTCTGAATTGAAACATCCATCTAGATATATGATTTTTTTTTCTAAAACTTCAGTCATGATATAAAGACACGGAGAACACAACCTGGCAGAGCAAAGGAAAAAATCTTCGAACTTCTACAGCCATTTCTATCTGCAGTTTTACTTAAGCATACCTATATAAGATGTGCATGGCATACATAACCCTGTTTCCAAAGAGTATTAACACCTGATGTAAAAGTTTACTTAAGTCAGATATATTGCCCTTATTTAATACTGACATGAATAATAACACTTAGTAATTATTGCCCTGTATGTGATTTTTAATATAGTTTCAAATCACAATTTCTTGACAAACCTGTAGCTTTCCCGTGGAAAAACATAGTAAATATTAAAAGCAACATAAGTCATGTTAGAAAAAAACCACATCTTACAAAGCCAAAAAAACCCCAACCAACCCAACTCAAAAAACCCTAACCAAAAACCAAAAGCCACCAGCAACCAAAAAAGCCAGACTTTTGTATTCTCTCGAATCAGCAGTAAGATTTAAAGAACATATTAACCAATACTCATTTGAACAGTGTGAGAAATATTTCAAAAGAATCAGTCTAAATATTTTTCTTGAAAGGGTGAAATGAAGACACGCAACTGGAAACAAGCATCTTTATTTGAAATAGGTATGTATAAAAAAGACTCAAAAGAAATATTAAACATTGTCATAAGTTCTTTGCACGAGTTTTCTGAAAGGGAAAACTGTTCTCTGAAACAGGCTACTACTAAGGTACTAAAGCAATCTAGAGCCACAAAGAAAATAAAAGAGATGTACGATACAAGTTCGGCTTTGAAAATAGCTGTCCATACTTCAAGATGGGTCTTACTCTTAGGAAATTAATTTATCTCATGTTTTCCAAGTGTTTCTATAAAAATAAAATCTGCCAAAACAAGCTTCTGCTAGGTCACTACAATCCTCCTCAGCTTCCAAGGCAGCAGTTTTCTGTATGCCAAGAACCAAAGTACTGTGAACCACATATGTCTGGAGACTTCCAGGAAAAGCATCATCTCCATTACATATTTACTCAAAAGGCTCCCCAGCAGCTATTTCTACCTTCAAAAGAGCATCTTCAATAGCTCTCTTCCCAGGATGTTTTTTATCAAGTGGGCTCAGAAGTCTCTTTTGCAGGTGGAAATTCCCGATCAGAAGCACATCATACTTTTTGCAGAAGTAGTTGAATCTCTCACATATATCCTCACAAATTAGAGTCCTGATATCTCACTTTTTTGTTGAAGAATTTTTCCCATATGTACAGATACAAAAATAGATGACAAAGCACAAAAAGAAATGGCCTTATGTTTTCTAGAATCTATGGAGCATTGGGCCAAAGGTGTTTGCCAGTATATCATAACTTGATACTGTCTAAAAAAACCACAAACAAACAAACAAACAAACAAACAAAAACCAGACAAAAATACCGAAACAACAGTTTTCATTTTCACAGAAGTTATTTACTGTTCCTCTTCATAAGGACTTCTCAAAAACAGCTAAGCCAAAGGTCACTGCCTGGCATCTCATGGTTTCTTAGACATACGGGGAATGATTCTGATCTTGCCTCCAGCAGTGCTATCTAACCTTAAAAAAGTTAGCAGCAAGGGATAAGAAATGGATTCATGTTCCATATCTACCACTTCTCAATTGCATCTCTGAAGTCTGAAACCCAAAAGTGAATCAGCATGCTTGTCCAGAGGTAAACCACAAAGGAAATGGCCTATATTTTAAAGCACATAGTTCTGCATTTGCATTTCTCAAAATCAACCTAACTCCTCAACAGCAAAATACTTCTGTATTTTCTCTATTTTTCTGTATTTTCTGGCTTCTATTTCTCTTTTGACAGATATCCTCAGCTTGAAAAGCATGTGGCTATATCTTCTGATCGAGTCATGACAATCATGTGTGTCACTTTACATCTGACATATCAAGAACAATTTTGTGACCCAATAAACTTTTTAGACCCAGTAAGTCAGTTCCTCAAAATATGACAGCACAGGCATATGCGTTTTTCAAACTAAGCATTGCAAAACTTCGTATTTTCTGAATATATCTTTTAAGTTTCACATGGGAGATTTAAGTAGAGCAAATAAAGACAACATTTATTACTACTTCTCTGTGTCTTTCATGTATCCTGCCCTCTTCAAAGACTGCAAACACCTTTTACAGTCATCAGTATCATAAATACCACAACTTACTCTGTTGCCATCACTCATCAACAATGTTCTCTTTATTTTATGAGAAGTAACTCCAAGAGTTCCACGAGAAAAAAATGTAAGGATACCTTTTAAAGCTAAGCATCAGCATAGATGAAGAAAATGTAATATACTTGATTTGTTGAAAAACACCTTAATTATGATTGATATGTTGAAAAACACCTTAATTTCCCTATATTAGCAGAACTTTTGAATAATTGTGTCTGTTTAACTCCAGGTTTATTTTTGGCTACAGTCAAAGGGCATATAGAGCAAAATCACATACCAGACAGTAACACAATCCATTCCTTCTCCTAAAAAGCAGGCGGCTACCCATGTGAACAGTCAGTTAGAAACTGAACTTTATTTACTCCCATAATGGAGAATCTGTGCAATCTATTTCATCTGTCTGAAGCACAGGATTGTGGCATTACCAAGAATTTTTCCAATAGAACATTAAACAATGGAAGTATGTCAAAACACATAACGTTGCAGGGAAAAGAAAAAGCCCAAAAACAAGTTTGGGGTTTGCTGTGGTTGTTTATTATTATTATTATTATTATTATTATTATGGCTTGTTTGTGAGCTTAGTACAGTCTTCCAGCTTCAAGATAGGTCTGACTAGAGATACCTGTCAATAAACAAGTTTCCTTAAGAGAACACCTGTTAAATTTTGGTACCTTGTACCACAATAGTTCAAGACATTATTCTTTTTAGTCAGCAGTACCTTAGGTTAGCTGGCTGGGCTGTTCTTGGTGATAACTGAATGCAGAACTACTTTATTACAGGCTCCTTTCTGCAGTAGTTCACAGGAATCAGAAATAACTGCTAATATATTACCATTTGAAACCCTTTTCACCTAGTGGATTCAGCACTAATTCCCTCTAGTACTCAATTTATTGATTTATACAGGTGAGAGGTTCATTTGTAAAACACATAACCAGGTATAAACCAGCAATCATCACAATACCCAACAACAGAGAAGTTCTTTTCACTGTTCCATACTGTGATTCACATTCCAACATGCAGATATATTTTCTACCTATGTAACCTCCCTGTAAAATTTTTCAGGATCGGAGAGTCAAAAACTAAGACAGGTATTTTTCTGCAAAATAATGCAGTGACACAGGCTGAAACGCTGGTACATACCCAAGCAACGTTATTGAAATGGAAGAGAATACAAACATCTAAACTGTGGGCAATTTTCAATTCCAGTGACGCGTCATTGTCTTAAGTTACAATGTAAGATGTACCAAAAGTATGTATTCTATCACCATCTTCATAAAGTGTTAAAACCAAGTGGGGCAGTGTTCTTTGTCTCTTGCATGACACATCCCTGATAACTCCCTCTGGGGGATATGTTCTGTTAATGGGCCATCCAGCCTCACTGCATGACTCATAAAATTACATCAGCCCATTGTGAGATGCTCCGCCTAGGGGGAGGAACCAAGCATTCCTACCTGGGAATCTGAGCTTTGGAACACCACAGGCAGCCCTTACCTACTGGATTCCTAGATGACAAGAGCTACATAAGCACCACTGGACCTTCAGAGGAAGACCAGACTCTTGTGTAGGATCACCGCTTCAACAGAACCACATCTATCACTTCAATAGGACTGCAGCCACCACTTAATTGGACTGCTACCACCACCCTGCCCGACAGGCTGTCAGGTTGTATCCTGACTCTGTCAGTTTAAGCCAGTGTTTCTGTATTATTGCCTTTATTTTCCTATTAAATTGTAATTCTGACTTGAGATCTCCCACTGGTTTGCTTTCAAACTAGTACAGTCATAAATCTCAAGACAAAATTCCACATTACAATAGTTCTTTCTTGCACTCCTCTTTTCAGAACAGAAAATATGACTAACCTTTAACACCCAAAAGAGAGAACTGCCATATAGCAAAAAACCCAATGAAGACTGATGTCATAATTTTTATAAAATCTTTACAATTCAACAGCTATTACTCCAGTGCTGGTAGATATCATGAGTTGAATTCATGCATTAATTTAAATTAAGAAGCAGTGAATGTCTTTGGCAGGAAAAGATCACTACTTTATAATGGGAGAACCAATTTAGACACCTTCAGCAAGGAGAAAGCTGCCTAAAAGCAGCTGATTTTAATGTCTCTCTTTGGAATTCCTGTTGATGCTGTTGAACCAAACGAGGTAGTGACACAGACCAGTGTGAAATATTAACCATCTCCTAATGTACAGAATGGCATTAAAAGCAAAATCTCTGACACTCAGTCCACAAAAATTTCCATTAAAATGTCCAAACATGTTTCACTAGCATCAAGCAGACCGTTACACTGAAGACCTTTTCTGCGAAAATTTCTAATATTTTGGTTTTAATCACCCAAAACTGAGTGCCTCAGTTCTATATCTATAGCCAGTTTTGCCCTGAAATAATCTCACATCAAAAACAAACATGTTTATAAATTTTAAAATCCTAGGACTCTTACTAATCCTTTAAATATTCTACAGTAACACATCTTCTCCACAATTCATTTATCTGTAACTCTTACATGCCATGCCTGTATACTGTAACTCCACACGCAGACTGCCAACAATAAAAGGAGAGATCTCTGAAAATCACCATCCACAGTAAATAGCGAAAGTGGAGAATAAAATGAGCAATTCAATCAAATTATATTAAATTTACTGTAGTAAAGCTTATACAAGTATACTAAGATGTGAAGAAATAGTTAACATTCTTTGCAATATGCGTTTGTGAACTAAATTATTCAGATACCAGCTATGAAATATTTGTAAAAAAAACCCCAGTAAATCACACTATTGTGTTTTCTAGCCCGCAGATGCATCACTTGCCTACCTGTTCTTTGACTGAAGCTAGAATGGCAGAGGTTGTCTCAGTTTCAGAGCCATCACCATTGGATGTGTTCAACACAGGACTAAGGGAACTTGTCTTGTCAGAAGACGAGGGCTGGTCTGGAACAGGCATAGTTTCTGCAGTTCATGGAAAAATAAAACAATGAATTTGTTATCATAAACCTGATAAATACCAGAATCGTATACATATAAGAATAACAACACTCATTTAAGGTAAAAATTATAGAATATGCTTCTGTTCTGTAATATAGAATCTGTAATGTAGGATATATCACTTATTTAAAACTAAAATGATTTCTGAATTAATTATACAAAAAAAAATTATTAAATTATCTCCCAGTCTTACTCTGAAATATTCATCATCAGTACCTTTGGAGAGGATTCAAATAATTTATGGCTGTGATTTTTGTATAGTATTCCAGTGGCAGCACGCAGCATAAAATTATAGTATCATGAAAGTAATGAATCATGAAATGCTTTGCAAACAGAAAACCAACAAATGATACATGAGAGAAATATAAACCATCTAGTGTTGACTTGCTAACACACATGATTATTTAACATGCATTATTTTTTAAGCCTGGGTAACTTTCATACTCTATCTTCTAGTCTGGAAGGTGATTTTGAGAACATTTTATCGTAGTATTTTTTGAGAAAAACAGCACACCAGTTGTTAAGCCCTTTTTGAGACCTCTTACCAAAAAAAAAAAAAAAAAAAAAATCTTAGCACGTAAAGGCATTTTTACAATTTCTTTTT
>VZTD01002082.1:79753-201801 GCA_013397725.1 Rhagologus leucostigma | reverse complement strand
AAAAAAAAAAAAAAAGAATCTTAGCACTTGAAGGCATTTCTAGCATTTCTTTTTAGAGGGCAAAACAGTGGTGTGACTGTGGAACGATTTATCTTTCCGAAGGCTAAGCTATAGTGTAGTATCTCTGTTTAAATGTCACTATAGGCACATCTCTAGAGGCAGACATGTTGTGCCACATTCCAGAAGTAAAGGAACAGAGAGGCAGCTTGCATGATTATGCACAGGCACGATAGGATAAAATCACGTTCATGTGGGAGCTGCCCAGAATTACTCTGTGGAAGAGAAGTGGCCCACAGGCTGCCAGCTGGATGGGCCTCCTAAAGAGCAGTGGGGATATTCTGAACACTCACCACTTGCATCAGAAGCAAAACTCCTGCCTTGGCTCTATTCTGCTAAAATATATAATAATAGAGCTTTTTCTGGAAGAAGTGATAAGACTGAAAACAGTAGGAAAGGGTAGTTGGTAAAAGCAAATATAAAATTCAATACCCAGACCAAGCATCCCCGCATTGGTCTGCCATAGAAATTAGAGATCTAAAAGAAGGGAAGATGACATTCTATAAAGCTTTGTCTCCAAAGCCACAGTGCTGCCCAAGAACACACATTTAGCCCAGCTGGGTAGCATTTTTCAAAAGCTTTCTGAAGCTCAAGACACTGGCATATATACGCAAGACAAAAACATGAAAACACAGATTATTCATAAAAAAAGACAGTTATTTCTTAGAAGAAAAATGTTCCTAAATTTCAGGCTAGATTAGTTTATATATTGAAGAATGTGATTATGTATAATTTTAATTAAAGAAACTACACATTTTCATACAGCTTACTGTTTCTAAGTAAATCTTACTGAAAATGGTAAATACCAACTATTTGGCTCTTGTAATGTCCTTGCTCCAGACAAACACACTATTTGAAGTTAAACTACAAAAGCTTGGAGGATATACCTGCCTTCTTCTGTCACAAGTACAAGCAGACCGTATAAAACTTCTACACAATTCCAATACTCAATCTAAAAGGACTTTTTGAATTACATTTTCTTGTTTTTTTAAACAAAAGAACTGGCTTGTTATAAGAAGCTAACTAGTTTGTGACATACAATCGAACTTGCTACTGTCTTGTAAAGTACCACAGAAAAGACATGTAGGCACACACATATAAATGCTTATTCTGTTACCTTGCTTTCAAACAATCTAGTTGTTTTATTTTCTTAGTAAATTAATAATTACATTATCATAGTAGAAACAAAAGTAGTTTTCTTTCTGGTGTGGCTATTTACCTAAAAAAAAAAATACAGATGGCCTAATAATGGATTTTGTAGCCCGATAGTTAATTTTGTAGAGTGACATTTGCAGAAATCACTGTAAATAGTGCAGAAATCACTGCAACACTCCTTGCTATCAACTCCGTGGCCTGTGAAGTCTGAAAGAGACCACGGGCACATGAGTAAGGCTACCACCCTTGCATACACTTGCTCTAGGCGCTGGGAAGCCGTGCTTCCTGCTCGGGGCAGCTCACCGGGGAGACACGTGGAACTATAATAGCAAAAGGCTCAAAGAACTGCATCCCGACACTGCACCGGGCTGGGAAGAAACACCAGAGCTGTGAATGAGGCGCCTGGTGAAATGTTTTCAGGCGCACTGGCTGAGAGCGGCTCTCGTGCTGCATTCTGCTTTCCCTGCAGTGGTGAGGAAGCTTTCTGGGAAAAGCCTCTTTGGCTGCTTAGGTCATCCCCACGCTCCCCCAGGGCTGCTTGACCTCCCCGGCGGGGAGGCTCTGCTGAATCGGCTGTTTCATAAACATTACCCGAGGAGGTAAAACCCAGCAAAGTGAACGAGACTGGGAGTCCAGAACTACACAAAACGCTTGCCCTAGCACAATAGCTCCAGAATATTTAAAGTGTATTTGAGAGGGACTGCAAGGCTGAATGGCCAACGGGGAAGCTGCTCTGTGACCAAAAGATGCTACTGGTACGACAACAACAGTTTTATGTGACTGCAAAACACTTACATCCATGAGACACAGGCAGCAATTGCCTGCTGCTATTGTTAACTTCTAGGACTATATTCAACTTGAGTAAATTTTAATTTTTGGGCTGTAAGTTTTTTTTAAACTCTTTGTTTTCACCAAAAAACACTTCAAGAACTGCTTTAGTAATCTACATTTGCAAGTATGTTTCAGTGGAAAAAAAAATTCTGATTACGCAATCAACTTCTGTCATAAACTGTACTTGCTTCAACTAGGCTCAGTATCTGGACAGCAGCTAACATTCTGCAACCACTGCATGTTTCCATAATTTTTTTGGTTTTTTTTTTAAATATAGATCTTAAAAGGTGGGGGGGGGGGACGACATAAAAAAAGGCATGCTGCACATGTCCTCTTCATCTAGAAACAGAGAAATCAAAATAAATGTCTCTGACATTAAAAGGAATGTTTTGTGCCCCTATTAAAATATTTCTTCTGAACAGAGAATGTAATTTCAAACATGTATCTCCTGAGTTCAGTTTATTACTATGGTTGTTCAAGGGGAAAGATTGCAGCCAATAGCACTTAGTAGGCCAGTATCCCTGGATCTACAGCTGTGTTATCCAGCCAAACTGTTAACATTATAGACTCTAACAGTTATTTTTTCATTACTCAAATTTGCATGAGAGACACCATACAGAAAGAAAACACAGAATGAGTTTTCACAAGCAACGGAGATGCTACTATACTGAACGTAGTTAGATTTAAAAAAAAAAAAATCCACGATTCAGCAACACAAAGTAAGTGTTTCCACAGCAAACACTAACACAGCAAAGGCTCGCATTTGCACACCTGTTCAGATATGAACTTTTAATTTAGCTCAGTCTTCAGCACAAGAAATTGGAAATTCTCAGTTTTCAATGGGACTTAAAACTGCCAGTACCGTAGAATTACAAAAAATATGATTGAAATGAGCCTCTGGGCCCCTAGCCCACTACCAAATCTCTAGACAAGGCAGATTTTTTTCCTGTTATTCCACATATTTAACACACAGAACCAGTCCTGCACAGCCTCTCACTGCAACCTCTTTTAGCCACCCCCTTCTGCTCCAGGCTCCACTGGCCTCATCAGTAGAAAACTTGCTTTGCTGTTTAATATAATACATTTAAGCTCCCTGTTTCCTGCACTGTTCAGCATGGACACAAAAAACCTAATAATTCCATTAGTTGTCTTCAAAAAAGCATTTTCCCACATAATGATGATGATGACCATGGTACCTTTCTTTCTTCTCTGGCTTCCGTTCCCTAAAAAAGCCAACCCTTTTCATTTTTCATCATAAAATAAGTTGGCTGATAGCCTTCGAACCCACACTCTTGGAAACTTAGCACCAAAAACAAAGGGAAAATTAGAGCGAGTACAAGAAGAAAAATAAAAGCTAAGCAGCTTAACAGAGTACACCATAGCTGAGAAACTACTAGAAGTAAATTTGCTACCTTTAATTTCCACAACAGCAACACTATTTCCTATCTGTGTCACAAAAACACAGATGAGATTCTGTAAGTCAGAGCATATACATGCTCCTGAGAGAACCAAATTAAAATCTTAGACGATCATAGACAGATGAACAGGGAAAATACTACCAGCCTTTTGGGAACATACTGGGAAGTCAGACATAAATAATTCATGGATTCCCGTATTCCAAAGCGCTGGCAAAATTCTGTCTAGGGTTTGACCCTTTTTTTTCTCCCTGTCCTTCTAAGAGCATCTAAAAACTTTATCTCAGTTTAACGAAAAACCCCAACAACCCCATAAATCCAAACAAGACCACCCTCTCCTCACCTGGGTGCAGGTGTCCGGGTGTTGGCTCTGCGGAGCGGGCGGGGCTGCCCGGCCCGGCCCCAGGCGGAGCCAGCGGCTGCAGCGGCCCCAGCGCAGGGCACGGCTGAGCCCCTCAGCCACGGGCGGGCGGGCGAGAGCCCCGGGGAAAGCCTGGGCAAGGCAGGGCAAAACGCTGCCCGGCAGCCAGGGCTGAGCGAGGGGAACCGTGCGGGAAACAGCCCTGCGAGCCCCGAGGGGACAGCGGGAGCGGGGATGGCGGTGGGAGAGACCCGGCAGGGATGGCCCTGCGGCCAGGGAGAGACCCCGGCGGGGCAGGGCTTTCCCTGCGGCCACTGGAATGGACCCACGTTGGAGCAGGGATAAAGTGAGGAGGAAGCCCAATAGAAAACTGCCTGGCAGAAATGGACCTGGAAGCCGTCTGAATATGAGCCAGCGTGTGCCCAGGTGAACAAGAAGGCCGATGGCATCCCGGTCTGTATCAGCCAGTGTGGCCAGCAGGACCAGGGCAGGGATTGTCACGCTGTCCTCAGCACTGGTGAGGGCACACCACGACTCCTGTGTTCAGCTCTGGGCCCCTCACAGCAAGAAGGACATTAAGGTGCTGGAGAGAGTCCAGAGCAGCTGAGGGAGCTGGGGTTGTTTAGACTGGAGAAAATGAGGCTCAGGCGAGACCTTATCACTCTCTACAACTACCTGAAAGGAGGTTAGGTCTCTTCTCCCAAGTAGCATGAGATACAAAAAGAGAAAACTGCCTCAAGCTGTGCCAGGAGAGCTTTAGACTGGATATCAGAAAAAAATTTCTCCACCAAAAGGGTTGTCAAGCATTAGAACAGGCTGCCCAGGGAACTGGTGTAATCATTATCCCTGGAAGTGTTTAAAACACATGTAGATGTGGTGCTTAAGGACATGGTTTAGTGGTGGACTCACAGTGCTAGGTTAATGGTTGAACTCGATGATCTCAGAGGACCATCAGTTTGTACCTCTGTGATCCAAATTTTTATGACTGGATCACACAAATATCTGGCAACAGTAATAGCATGACATTCAGAAGTGGGAAATAAAAGATGGAAAGATCACATTTCTTCTGTGACCCTTGGGATGGCAGTGGATGCTGGATGGCAGACACCCTTCCTTGTAGGAGGATTTCAGGCCTTGTCTGAGGTAATACAACCAACATAGGTAGTTCCAAGGTCAAATTGCAAAAGTCTGTTAAGGCTGAACTCAGGCGCAGAGGTACATTCCATACCACAAACAAATCCTTAGATAAAATAAAACATTTCTAGGATTTAAAAGTGCATATGAAAATGGCAATGTCAGATGTTGAGGTTTCACTTTAAAGTTCAATTTTGCACACACACTTTTGCATAGGTTATCAGCAGAGATTTACTAAATAGGGAACTAAAGAAGTATAGCCATGAAGATGTCATTGGTGAAAGCAATTTGGTGGCATAGTTCGCTAATTACAAGTTGCCGCCCTTTCTGCTCTTTCTCAGGTGGGGTAGTTACATCTGCCTTTCACTGATCTTATTCTCCTCCTCCACATCAGAAATAACGAAGCTTCATTCATGGAAAAAAAATCTAGAACTGAAGAAGCCACAGCATCAATGCTTAAAGAAGGAGGGAATGTTGCTTAAAGATGTAGACTTTCATTCTTAAACATTAGACTGAAGTTCCTTTAAAAGTCACTTTGTTACTGCTGTTTATATAACCCTAATGTTCTATCACCCTTTCATGGGTAGAAAGTGCATATAGGTTAAAAAAACCCAAAACAAAACAACCAGCTCCGCAATGTCTGATAATCTATGGCAAAAGCCAAGTCAGCCACTACACTGGTAACTGCATCAAATCATGGAAATCAGAAAATCCAAATATATCTCTTTAATAAAAAGATATTGTGGTAAGAAACATGTACTAAGCAGTGAGTTCTTCCTGTACAATGACCCATTAATCAGTGAGTGCATTCATTATGAAAGTGTAAGTCATGCTGTCTTGCTGCACAGTAATCAAATCTGGCATGTTACTGAACTCATCTGGAAAACCACAACTGATACTGAAGTAGCCTTGGATAACCATCAGTCACTTAAAATAATCCAATATGCAATTATGCATCGAGAAAAACTTTTGCTTCTTCTCCTCTACCTTGGACATGCTGTGTAGAGATTACTGTATGACTACCATTTAATAATAGGCATTTCTATTGTTCCTATTAGAATTGCTCTTACCTTTTTTCGATTGTTTCAAAAATATGGGGAATTACTTTAAAATGCAAATAATTTAATAATTCCTTTTTATACCTAAACAATCCCTACACTTAAATTTACTGTTTATGACATTACAGTAACTAGTATCATGATGTCAGAAGGGCTGATGTTGATCCTGTTTCTACCTGTTTGTAATTAAAAAATAAATGCATAAATTACTCCAATATTCTATATAATAACTGCACAGTTTCCACAGGGAACCTCAATTTCTCCCTGCATATACAAAGAACAGTTGTTGTTTGAAAGCCTGCAGTTGTCAACAGCTCCAGCATACCAGCTTCTAACAACTGTGAGAAGCAAAAAAAAAAGATATAGATTTGGCATTGTATCTATGAACATGAAACCCACAAGCTTTCATGATATTCACTGAGTCATTCCGATAAGCTAAGAATTCAGTGGGTATAAATGATGAGTCAGAACGACACAGAATTAAATAGGCCTGGTCATTCTTGAAAATTATTATGTATATCACAAGTCACATTAGGTGCAGATAAGGATGGGAAAAAATATCCGAAATAGTAATTCTCACTATTAAATATTGTAAATTCAATTCAAATATTATCACATATAACTGGCAGACGAACAAATATGTTTACATTAGACTTTTGGAATAAGATTCCTACTGGAAGATGTAGAAATTGGTGCTGCTTGAGAATTTAGATATGCAAGGAATCAGTTCCAGTAGGAAAGATGACCTATTATTCCTTCAGTAATCTCAAATTACAGAGGTGACTGAAGGCTGAGACAGCATTGCCTCTAGACAGCAGGACACATACCTACTAATGCTGCATTGAATTTTTCTGCAATGAATCTGAATCCGTCACCTGTGTGACAGTGAAACAGGGTAGAGAGTCTGTAAATATGGGCCCTTCCTTTGCCCACACACAAATCCTTTGCAATTGCAGATTTCCGTTACTGTCCTATCTTAGCTGACAAGCCTGGTACAATTTGTGTCTCGGTAAGTATTCTTAAAAATGGGTTGATAATCTCTTGAGTCAACAGTAAGATAAGAAAAACTGCCAGAACCTGCCAAATACCTTGAAGGCAAAAATGTCTTCTGATTGCCTAAGTAGTTATCACAACATCCTAAAGCACGTATCTCCTATGTTGAAATTACTAAGGCAGCAAAACAGATTAATTAAAGGAGACGTGATATCTTAAAGACCTTTGGAAAGGCTTAGGCTCAGTTAGGGATCAGGGATATGTGGGATCAGTCAGCACTCGTCTTATTCTAGCTAACCCATCACGAGGGCTTTCCAAAGAGCAAGGGCTCTGTTTTCTTTCTGGGATGTCCATAGATTCAGCCATCTCCCTGCTCACTAAGAAAGGAGAGCTTGGCCCTTGTCTTCTTTTGTGACTTCAGCTTGTTGCACTCAGTTATTTCAACTGTACTGTATAAGTATTTAGGGGTCCTAAGGGTGTGAAAAAGAATTCTCTGGTTTAAAATTTAGGCAAAGTTGAGGTTCAGGTTTGAGATCATAACATTTCTTTTTTTTCCCCTCCTGCTCTTTGAAGAAGCGTGGTAGAAGATATAAAAGATCCCCCCTGTCACAGTAAAAGATAAAGACAACTATATCCTAAAACCTGACAGAAGAGAAGCTATACTGAAAAATTTCCTCCAATATTTTCCTTGACTGAACTTGTTCTAAAGTCTGATAGATAAATATGAAATACCTAAAATTTCCTTCTCTTCCACAGATGCCTGACTCAAAAAGGCATTTCCTGAAACATTCCAAAGACTATAGCTCAAGACAAGAAAGTTTCTTCCTCAGGAATTCTCTACTGCTGCCCTGAGTCTCGATTAAAATATCTCTATTTTCCTGCTCTGCAAAGAGGAAGCAAAAGGAAGGGTCTTATGTACACAATAGCCTGAGGCCCCCACAGGCTGTATCAAATATTTTCCTGCCACTATCTACGTTAACAAGTCTAAGAACACTGGAAGCCATATGAAACCTGAAGCCTTGCCTAGTGCTTAAGCCATCTGCAATGCTTCCAAACTTTTTAGTTCAAGATGATCCTGCTAAGTATTGTTTTGCTCGAGTAATATGTCATAAAACAAGGCAGTTTCACTTTTTGCCATAATGTTTGCAATTTCAAGTACTTTGAATTACTTATGCAGCCTGCCTCCTTAAAATGAAACAAAAATTCAAAACTATTCCCAATTATTTTAGCAGGATAACTCAAAAGAAGTGCTTATGAGAAAAAAGGTACAAGAAGTGCTTATGAGAAAAAACATCCAGCATTTGGCCCAAAGGACCTTGAAAAAATGGCAAGAGAAAGACAGTCTAACTGTACATCCCTTGTTGTTTTTTTTTCTCTCAAACCAGAGCCAGGACCACTGCTGGCCAGTGCATCAAGATTTAAAGATCAGACCCAAACCACAAAGCCAGAGCTGTGCCAGTTCATTGGCCTCAGCCCCCTTCTCTATCAATATATTACAGCAACTGAGTAAGTGATTAATCAGAACAGATAAACCACATGCTGCTTCTCCCTGCTTCACTGGTCCTGAAACCACCATCTTAATCTGTAAGGATTTACCCTAACCAGCTAGCATGCACCATATGAGAACTGAGCAACCTCCTAAAATTCTTAGGAAAATATTTCAGTTGGCGTTAGTAATGCAATCACATAGAGAAACCAGCATAAAAATTCATCCTCCTCTCAGTATTTTAGAGACCTCAGCATGAGGGATTTACAAAAATTGATTTCAGTTTTGCTGAAAAATCTATTCGCAAATCAAGCAAATTTGTTTCATTCATGGAATCCAATGAGAGAATATTGTTTGCTGCTGTTACCGAAGGAACAGGAGTTCTTACTTCAGTGACATGCCACTATCCTCAAGCATACAGAACAAAATGCACATCTAGAAACAGTCCTTACAGTGAATTCTTAAAATCTTGTATTACATAGACACAGTAGGAGGAGGTGATACTAACATAATATGAAGGGTCCCTTTGTTGCCTTTTTTTTTTCATCAATTGGTCATTTAGTGCCTCAGGGTGAACTGAAAAATTAAGTAGCATTACGTTTTGTTTGTGTTGGAATGGGGTTAATTTTCTTTATAGAAGCTCATATGGTAATGCTGTGATTAAAAAAGTGTTTCCGTTACTGCTGAATGGTGCTTGCACAGAATTGAGCCTTCTCTGTTTCTCACTCTGCCCCTCGGCAAGGTAAGGAGGGGACACAGCCAGGCCAGCTGACCCCAACAGACCAACGGGATACTCCACACCATACAATGTCCTGCTTAGCATATAAACTGGGAGCAGTTTCTCCAAAGTAGCTGTTGCTTGGGGACTGGCTGGGCATCGGTCTGATGGTGGTGCGTGCTTTTGCATTGTTTGTTACTTTTTTTCCCCTTTTACTTATTAACTTGTCTTTATCTTGACTCACTAGAGGTTTTTTCCTCACTTTTGCCAGTTCTCTCCCCCATCCTGCTGTAGTGGGTTATCAAGCAAGTGGGGGAAGGCTTAGCTGCTTGCCGGAGTCAAACCCCAACCACGCCATGACTGAGTAATTCCTCCCAACACCACCAACAGTAATCAGAGGGAAAAGAAGTTTGTAATGAAAGAGATGGGGTCAATGGCAGAAACACCTGAGGACACATGTTCATTAAAAAGAACAGAAATAGCAAGGCAAAAGCAGAGCCCTATGAGTGTGAGGCAAATAATCCACTAAGGTTCTTGCCAAAATAGACTCTTTATTACTACTACTTTAAATTTAAATTGCAGGCTGATTCATGCTGACTACTCTTAATGTCTCCCATGGCTCTGAACCTGAAGGAGGATAGACAGTTCTGGTATTGGTGTAATCTCAGGACTAATCTACTTCCTCACTAATTCCTGCAGTTAAGGAGCTTACTTATATATATCATACTGAATTGCACAGATCCTCTTTGCCTCACATCTCTCTCTTTTATTAGAGCCAGACAGCAGAACGTATATTTCCAAGCCCCATACAACACTCTGCAACGTACCTCCAGACTGACCTTCAGAGACACGGTGTCTGGCAGGTAGGGCTGCACTAGGGAACCAAGACAGCAGTTGCTGGGGGGTTCTTTGCATGGCTGTACCCCTTAAATAAGGAGTTGGTAGATGAGCACAGCATCTCCTCACTTGTTCACTGCACACTGAAGTGGGGACCTGCTGAGGTAAGGACATCTGCCTCTTTAAACACCTGGATGGACCTCCCCCAGCCAAAGATGAGCATGACAATCAAACACTTCCTGAGTGTTTTTCTGAAGAGCGCTGTACTCCTAATGGGAACTGTAGGGTCTCCCCACTCCTTTTGATATGGGCTTATGCACACAGCCCAAGCCCCACAAAAAGTGGCAAATCCCAGACTCCTTTGTGAATTTGGGATGTCATATTACTCTTCTTCTCCATATGTGCATCATTTTAAGTTTATCCACATGAATTTTTATCATCCATTATTTTGATTTTTTGGCTTCATAAACTCTTTACAATATTTTGAGAGTCTAGGGCACCCCACAAATAAAAACGCAGAATGTGAAGCTCCCTTAACATGCTTTATGACCACGAAAGTTGGGGCAAAAAAAAACAAACCAGAACTTAGGGCTTTTTTCTTCACTCTCTGTAGCAATTATCATGATTTATGTCCAGACAGGATCGCTGTTAGCATAAGCCAGTAAATGGTAAACAGCTCTTTACTGTGGCACAAGCAGATGAAATACAGTCAGCCACCTGTCCTGAAAAAGAGAATTGGTTTTGTGTGCTGAAGAAAACAGGTAGCCAAACTATGCAAACTGCCCGATGATCATCAAAAAGTGCAAAGACATCCAGAAGTACCTGGGACAAGCAGACTGTGAGCAGCAAGAGCAGCAACTGCAAATCAGAAAAGATCGAGATCTGAAAGGACTCATTACCAACGTGATATTCCCTGTCCAGCCCTGTAACTGAGGATAGTTAATATTGCAGGAAACCAGACTAAAAAAGTGAGAGGTGAGAACCTAATGATCCTTCACCAAGATTAGGGACCATCTCACGAACACGCAGAGGACCCAAGAGCACCAAAGAGTGTTCTGGGGACCCCATGACTCCACACCAGGACTACACACAGTCGAGCTCGATCTGTGCTGATCCACCTGCATTCTTTCCTTGACTTCACTGTCACCCTCGCAGAAAAGAGAAGATGTGTGAAGCAACCACTGCACTAACCTGTCCAGATTTTCTCCTGGACCAAATCATCTCTCTGATGGTATATCAAAACCATGTGACTCTTACAACTGCATAAAAGTGTTTAGAGTCTCAAAGAGGCAAAGTGTCTCACCTAAAATATGGCAGAAATCTAAAGGACATCAGAGTTGAATTCAGCTCTCCCAAGAGTCAAACTTCCTTGATTTATATAACAGTATATACAATTTAATGGAGAAAACAAACCAGAAATTCTATCAGTACAATCCTAGCCATTTTTCTAAACTCTATACAGTGGAATATTTTATGTGCTCCCAAGCATGAAATCTGGATTTTCATAGAAATAAACACTCACAGAAATTTCTTGAACATCAACTTGACGCTTGAACATCAACTAATAAAGTCCATTAGAAACACAGCCATAAAAAAAAAATCAGTAGAGCAGAAAACAGTTTCTGGATCTCTGCCTGCCAGAAAGCACAGGCAGGAGTCCTTGCATTAATGCATCATTTTCTTTCTACTAAGTATACTTTACATACCCAAACCAAGTTTGAAAGTTTGGATTTAACCGAAATACACTTAAATCAACAATGACAATCATTATGAGAATGTGATGACAACTGCATTTTCTTCACAGTTTGTCTGAAAGTTTGGAAATTACTAACCTCCTCACAGTTAAACTGAACCCAATGCCCCGTCACAGTGTGTATCTTCTGTTTGACTTTCTTTCTAGCCAAAAATTATACTATCCAGGAGATAGCTTATTGATGGAAAAGAATAAAAATATGTATGTTTAAGCTGTATAAGACTGTAATTAGTCTAACAGTTTCAGCCTTCACTCTGTCACACTAAAAGAGTATCAATTTACAGTGTTATCTTCATACACATATGTTGAGCATATTCTTAAAATATATTGGTTAAGAACACATCATTTGCAAGTCTTATAATAGACAGGCTATATTAAGTCTGTCTTCTTCCTGTTTTCGATACATCGAATCAGATAATCTGTTAAATAGTAGTAAAAATTGCTGGGGGAAAACTATGAACAAACCCAAAGCTTTGTATAACTCTCTGAGAGCCAATTGTTTTACAGCTGTTTTACAGGGCAGAGCAACCAACATCATCTACCTGGACTTATGCAAAGTGCTTGACACCGTCCTGCATGACATTCTTGTCCCAAAACTGGAGAGACATGCATGTGATGCATGAACCTCTCGATGGGTAATGAACTGGCTGGAGGCAAAGGGCTGTGGTCTGTCTCATTGTACAAGTGGAGACCAGTGACTAGTGTTGTCCCTTGGGGCTGGTACTGGGGCTGATAGTGTTCAACATCTTTGTTGGTGACATGGAGCTCACCCTCAGCAAAATTCACTGACAGCACCAGGCTGGGTGGTGTGTTAGACACAGGGAGGGAAGGGGTGCCATCCAGAGGGACCTTGACACGCTGGGAAGATGGGCTGATGCAAACTTCATGAAGATCAACAAAGCCAAGTGCAAGGTCCTACACCTGAGTCATGGCAATCCCAGGCACACCAACAGGCTGGGTGGAGAAGTGGTTGAGAGCAGCCCTGTGGAGAAGGACTATGGGACGATGGTTGATGAAATACTCAACATGATCCAGTAGTGTGCACTCCCAGCCCAGAAAACCAGTGGAATCCTGGGCTGCATCAAAAGTATCATGGCCAGCAGGTCAAAGGAAGTGATTCTGCCCCTCTACTCTGCTATTATGAGACCCCACCTGTAGTACTACATCCAGTTCTGGATAAGAACATAAGAAGGACGTGGAACTGTTGGAGCAAACCCAGAGGAGGGCCATGTAGTTGGTAAGAGCACTGGATCACCTCTCCTAGAAAGACAGACTGAGAAAGTTGGGGCTGTTCAGCCTGGATAGGATTGTGAGAGATTGCGTCCAGACCTCATAGCAGCCTTTCAGTATCTGAAGGGGGCCTAGAGGGAAGCTGCTGAGGGATTTTTTGTCAGGAACTATAGTGATAGGACAAGGGGTAATGGGTTCAAATTGAAAGAGGGTAAATTTAGGCTAGATGTTAGGAAGAAATTCTTTACTGTGAGGGCAGTGAGACACTGGAACATGCCCAAAGAGGTTGTAGGTGCCTTAACCCTGGCAGTGTTCAAAGCCGGGCTGGATAAGGCCTTGAGCATCTTGGTCTAGTGGGAGGTGTCCAGGCCAGGGCACCGGGACTAGATGATCTGTAAGGTCCATTCCAACTCTTCACATTCTATGACTCTAAGTGAAGAAATTGTTCATTTAAATATTTTTGTTGCTAAGTGATAAAAGATGGGAAGCAGATAATGATTCTGCTGTTGCTTAAAAAGAAATTTTCTCCAAACACAGGCTGACTAAACTTAAACAGGAAGGAGGCTCAGACTGATGGTTTGAACTGTATTTGTGAAGAATGTACTTCATGTCTTCCTTATCCATGGCCATTTTGCCTACAAGACCACAAGTGAAAAGCAACCTCACATGACATCAACAGACTAATCAACTGATTCATAAAGCAGTGAACGGCCACCATAACTCCCCCAAAGGAATGGTCCCACATCAGAACCTTAATCAAATTCCTTATTTCAGTGTCGGGGATGTGTTGCTTGAAGAACCACAAACTTTCCCAGAACAGAGATACTGGACCCTTTTTCAGTGAGGATAAATAGCTGAACTATCACAGCAACATAAATTTGCCTTTAATTATGATTACACTTTTATTGCACCTACAAGTATTCTGGGCAAGTGAACTTGCAATAATTTTCTTTACAAGCCTAAACCTAGGGTCTTCTTTTACAATATTAACTTATCACTGTCTTTTTTTAGGGGCCTGCTTACTTTCACAGGACTTGTCAAGAACACATAACAATACAAAATTTGGTTCCTTAATAATGGGCCCATTATTAAAGGCTATGCTAAAATATCAGAGACAATTATAAAGTTGCAGTGGCAGTCAAGCAGAGGAAGAAAGTCAGCTCTCGCCTCAATGACTTGGGTTTAAACCAGCTACTTGCACAGAACTGAAAATCACCCATGACTTACATGTACTTGAATTTTATTATACACTGTGTAACTCTATTTTCCTAAATCAAAGTTATTAGTGGTAACAGAAAAGAAATCAATATATTCAATTCAGTATATATCCTCCAGCATCTACTTCTTCCATTTCTGTAGCCCTACAAAGATACACTATTCCTTTTTTTTTCCTTAAACACTCTCATGGATTGAGAGTGTGTCCCAGTCTTCATGCAGATTGACTTCTTTTAATCATTCTTTCTTATCAGAATATTATTTTCAAACACACACTATTGTCCAATTTTTCAACACAATTAAAGCCAAATTACTGCAATGTGTAAGTCCTTAAAATTGCCTTGCTGGGTTAAACTGGAGCTGTGTAATAATTGTTGTCTCCCATTTTCGTTGCAAGGTTGATTTAATATAGCACTGAATTCCTTTGAACTGGCTGCAATGGCAGCAACATCCACTCCAAGCAGATACATTTCAGTGCAGATGCAAAGACATACACACAATTGTTTTAAGTTATACACATTTTCCAATGCCTATTTTGGTTGTTTACATTAACTGGTTTTAACTTCCTACATACATACTTTGAATGTATATACAGTATTCTTTAATCTACTTATATCCACAGAGTCTCAGTTGTATTTGTGATTCTAATTACACGTTCATCCTGTCAAATTACACATCATAACAGAAAATTAAATTTCTTTACCATAAAAATATTTGCACAAGTTAAACAAACGTCACGTTCAGGAATATACTGCCAGAGATACATCCCATGATACTGGAGAGGAGGCCAAGGATGTGGGCAGGAAGCCAAGAAAGAAGGTGTCACTCCTCCCTGTGCCTCCTCTTCCTTCCCCCTCCCTCGACTAAGATGAGCGGAGCTGCTTCCTGAAATGAAGCTAGTGAAGAGGGCGAAAGTGTGCAGTGCAGACCTGAGACATCACAGCTTCTAGGAAAGCAGTCAGCAACAGCAGGAAGTCAAATTTGCTGGAAGCAATTTTTAAAAGCAGTTCTGGTGGAATTCCATGATGTAAAGCTGGCGAGGAAGTTTCACAATTTTCTCTCTGGTTGCAGG
Source organism: Rhagologus leucostigma (assembly GCA_013397725.1). NCBI lineage: Eukaryota > Metazoa > Chordata > Aves > Passeriformes > Rhagologus > Rhagologus leucostigma. The sequence continues at coordinate 186,486 of VZTD01002082.1, read as the reverse complement.
CAGAGCTAGAAGAGCTAGCACATCTCATTTTAAGATCCTATTTTGAGCCACTTACACTTTTCACAAGCTTACTGTTTGGAATACTCCATCCAAGCAGCTGTCTTGTAATTAAGCACACACACACACACACACACACTCCCCCCTGTCTTTAACTGTTAGGGCATTTCCAAGACTTGCATTTCTGGAGAGTATCTTATTCTGTTTGCATTATAAAAAAATCTCTCAAGAAAGTGGAATCTCTGGAAGTGTTTCTGTTCTACAGGGCACAGCAGCAAAATAATTATTTGTACTACAGGCATATCTAGAGCCTTCAACTGCAAATGAAGATCCACTGGCCTAAGGACTGTACAAATTACAAAAAGACTAGAAAAAAATATCATAAAAGCATAATATGCAGATCTCTACTGAATTCAATATTGTCAATCAATTAAGCACAGAATTTAACATATGCAGATGTTTTCTGACTACAAAATAAATTATTCAAAACCATTATTCATAATTATTTCATTATTCATATTATTTGATACTGTTATTTGATAAGATACTTGGGGCTTGTTAGTCCAAACATGCACAGGAAGAAGATTCGGCTGTAAGTTTACTCGTCTGCAATAAAGCCAGCTATGAGAATCTGAGAGATCCACAGTTCTGAAGACCTCTCCTACACTTAACAATGACTCAAGGCTGAGGTAGTTAGAACTTCATGATCTCTTTAAAATCATTAAAGAAACATTTTTAAAACATTTTAAGTAAGCAGAAAACCATTATTTTATGATTAGCAAACATATGCAAGAGTTACTGAATGTAAATACCAGACAGTGACAGTACAAGGTTAGAAATAGCTGTTCACAGGCTGTACTCATGATTATCCATTTCCTTTAATAATGGTGTCAGAATTTGCCAAAGATGTTTGAATATACAACCTCAGAAGAACAGTTTTTCTAATTAATCCACTAGACTTAACACTTATTACAGTGTTGCCCACAAAAGAGAAATCTTAACAACACAGACAGCTGTTTCCTGTCTTATACCTTAAACCATCAGATACACTCTATATTTTGAGCTGATCTGGTATTTCTTTCATTGTTCAGATACAGGCAGTCTTTGAATGCTAAGCATTATTGCTGTCACCTTTAGCCCAGGAGTTCAAGTTGGGCTTTTAGAAGTGCTTATCAATTACATGAGTTTTCTATGAAGTACACGCAGGTCTGCTGCTAGAAGAACAAACTTGCTTTCAGTTACTTTCTGAAGGAAAAAAAAAGAAGTAATACTTCAGATTTTATCTTGTTTAATCTGAAGTAGATACAAACTCATATATCTGACTTGTCCTGAAGAGGACTCAGATATTGCCAAGGGAAAAGAAAAGAGGTATGCATCCAACATCAATCTGCTTTTAAGTCTAGCTAGCAGTCAAGAAAAAGAAGCATAAGAATAGGAAATTCCAGAATAGGTTTGGAGTCTTATTTCACACATGCCACTTCTAGAGTTTCCACAGTCTCCCAGTGCTGTGTTGTATTTTCTCCACTCCTGTGCTTACCAAATTGCCTGCCTTTCCACGAGCGTCCCCCCCTTCCCCGCCCCTAGCCCTAACCACTCCCTCGGGTTTCTCCCATTGATTCTGTTACCCCAACTCCGCCCATGCACCGCCCCTGTGCCCTGTGACCATTGGTCCTTGTGCTCTCCCTGCCCCCTTCGCCCCAGATAAAGGACCCTGCATGCCACACGCTTTTCTGTCTTGCAGTCTAGTCTACTTTGGGGCACCAACCTGTGCCTGGGTGAACCATGCCATGTGCTGGCTTTCTACCTTTGGGAGCAAGCACATGTGCTGGATCTAGGTTTCTGGGAGCCACCATGAAATAAAAGATCTTCTGCAGTCCTCATGCAGAGAGCCTTTCTCGTCTCCTTTACCGTCAACCGTGTTGCGGGGCTTCAGCTTTCCGGAGCATGCAAGGGGCAGCCTGGAAAGGCACAGGAAGCGGAACAGCCGCTCTCCCCGAGCAAGCGTCACTGCGCTCTCTGAGAAGGCTGTGGCATGCCATACCACCACAGGAACCCACACCGCAACATCCCAGTGATGCTTTGATGGGTTGACTTTGGCTGGATGCCAGGTGACCACCAAGCCGCTCTATCACTCCTTTCCCCAGATAGACAGGGCAGAGAATATAAGATGGAAAACAACTTATAGGTTGAGGTGAGGCAGTTTACTAAAGCAAAAGTCTGCATGAGCACAAGCAAAGAGAAAAAAAAATAGGTTTATTCTCTACTTCCCCTTAGCAAATGATGTTCAGTCATTTCCCGGGAAACAGGCTTCAGCACATACAGCAGTTGCTCCAGAAGACAAACACTGCAAGTAACAAATGCCACACCTTCCTCCTCCTTCCCTTAGCTTTTATATCTGAGCTGATGTCATATAATGTGGAATATCCTCTCGGTCAATTTGGGTCAGCTGGCCTGGTTGTGTCCCCTCCCAAGATCTTGTTCAACCCCAGCCCTTTGATGGGGGGAATGTTGAGAGACAGCACTGATGCTGTGCCAGCGCTGCTCAGCAGTACCCAAAGCACTGGTGTGTTATCGACACCTTTCCAGCCACCAATGTCTCCTGCGAGATATCCAGAGATGGGGAAAATGAAAAAAACGCACACACACACCCGCACAAAACCCCACACCAAAAAAACCCCAACCCAAACCAAATCCAAAAAACCCAAACAAGTAACAACCCCCAAACCAAGCATCACTACTTCATCATGTCCTGCAAACAACCCGCTCTTTGTTACAGATGGTGCTGACTTCATGTTTCCAAGGAGTCATCACACCAGGTATGTATGTGCTCCAGATATGGGCTCCAGCTGAGTTATATTACAAAATTCTATGCAAAAATAGATATTTGCATCAGCTACCAAGTCTAAGGATAGATTAAAGCAATTTTTTTTTTTTTTAAGCTGGGCTCGCTTCTGTTCCTCCCTGGTGTTTCTATGATACTTGGGGGGAAAAAAAGTGACACAAGATGAGTCTGAATGTAGAGATTTGCAAAATAAGCATATAAAACTAGTTCTCCTGGAAGAGCTAGCTGCCTAAAGCCCCCTCCTAGTTAATAGAGTAAAACAGGTGCTTTGCAGAGTGATTAATTCTATCTCAAGTCAAGCCTCTAAGGCAGACAGCATGACTCATGTTTGGGGACAGGAAAAATCATCTCTATTACCTGTAGCGGGTGCCTAGGCAACTATTTTAAACTCAGTGACTACCTTTTCAGGTAGCTAAAATTAGGTAGATGAATTGCATCTGAGATGCATAATAAATATATCAACAAACAAGCTCATCAGGGAAATGCTATATAATCAAAAGGTTATTCAAAACTTCTTCTGGAAAGATGAGTGTAATTATCCAGGACTTAGAAATTGTCCCTGACATGAAGACATCCAAGCCCAAGCTTGCCTATATCTTTTTTTTTTCACACATAGGATTAAGTATCATTTCAGATTTTTTCATGCAATATTTTCAGCAGAAATATATGCACATGGAGATTCAGTACAAAAATAATTATGCTAAGTATGCAGCATTTATAATAGAGTTAATTGTTGGGTTTTTTTTTTCCTTTGGGAAAGGAGATGATATAATACTCCTCCAGTGCAGGGGAGGAGGATTTATTTCAAACTAGAATCCCTTACAAAAATGATATTATTTTTACCTGTTCTTTAATTATGTCTGTATATTGAAATGTAAGAACTCAATCACGTGAGGGCTGAATGACAATATGAACAAATCTGTTTTCCATAGCATAATTAATTTTTAAAAACATTACTTTGTTTTAGCTAAGAAGCTGGATATTAATAAATGTGCAGGTAAGAAGGTGAATAGTAATAAATAAGCAAGTATAAAATGAACAATGATCATACAAAATTAATTATTCATGTCAGAAGGGACCTCAGCAGGTTTTCTTATCCAACATCCTGATTCAAGCAGGTCAGGAAAACCTGCTTTAGCCAGGTGATCAACACTCAAGACCAGGTTGCTTAGGCTTTGTTCAGTTGGCTCTTGAAACATCTAGGAATGAAGATCCTATAGCTTCTCCAGGCAATCTCCTCAACTGCTTAATTACACTTAGAGTGAACTTTTCTTCCCTTTAAGTCAAGCCAAAATATCTCCTCTCAATTAATGAGACAATCTCCAGCCATACATCTCAGCAAAAGAGCCTGCCCCAGTCTTCTCCATAACTTTGTCCCAGGTACAAGAAGGTGGCTGCTAGGTTCCCCCTAAGGCATCTCTTTTCCATGCTAACCAAGCCCCATTTCTGAGCCTCTTCTCACAGAGCAAGTGCTCCTGCTACTGGCCATCCTCCGCTGAACTTGCCCCAGTTTATAAATGTCTTTCCTCTACTGGGCTGTCCCCGACACCTGTGCGTGGCAGTCTAGGCACAGTCTAATGAGTGCTGAGTAAAAGCAAATAAACTTCTCCCTCCCAAATAAACAGTCTCCTGGCTGAGCTGCTATTAAGGAAGCCCAGGATGCAGTTGGCTGCCAAGGCATCCTGCCAGCTCACACTCAGGCTGCTGGCTACAATGGCCTACAAGTCTGTCCAGCAGAGCTGCTCGCCAGTGACTGCCCAGGATGTACCAGTGGCCGGAGTTTGTCCATCCCAGGCTCAAGACTAAGTTATCTGCCTCATTTCACAAGGTCGCTGCCAGCTCTCTCATCGAACCTGCGTAGGCTCATCTGAATGGCACCCAGGCCTCCAAGTGCTTTGAGCGCACCTCACAATTTGTTGTGATCCACAAACTTGTCAAGAATGCCTTGCATTTCCATCTCCACGTCACTGATGAAGAACGAAACAAGACAAGATACACGTCTGGTCTGATGTTCCACACAGTTTTTCATCCATCTAGTAAGGCCACTCATTTGGGATGTAATGTCCCAAGCTGGATAAAATGATGATGTATCAGCCTTTGCCAAAGCCTTTCTTAAGTCCTTCACTGAAAGTTTCTGGGCAAATTGTAGAGCTATTACACAGGATAGAAGATTCCTTCATGAATGACTAATTACATGAGGACAAACAAAAGCAGAGAGAGTAAGTTCTTCCAACAGACACCACTGACAAATTCCAGGAAATAGCTGGGTTGCAAGATAGGGTGTTAAACATATGAATATTGCTCATTCCTTTTTTTGGTAGTAATGAAAGTTGCTAATTATATGAAATTGAAATATTAAAGAAATTGGTCAATTAGGGAGAACAGCAGAGGCCCTTACAAGACTAAATGACTGGGCAATAAACAGAAACCTGCATCCTAAATACTGTGAGCAGGTCTGGCTCCCCTTTGTTAAAAGGATACAGCAGAATTGGAAAGCCAGAGAAGGGCAACAGAGACAATCAGAGGCAAGGAATGGCCCCCACGTCGAGAATAAGGATGCATACCAGAACTCTTTGGTTCAGAGAAGACAGAGTTGAGAGGGTGAATGAGAAAACCCTGAAAGCCTGGGTAGCACAGGCAGGGTGGATTAGGAACAAACAGGGACAGCAGATGAAGTGAGTGGTAAGTTCCACACAGACAAAAGGAAGAGGCTCTTTGTTGAATTGCTGAGCTGTTGAAGTCCTTCTGAAATGCTCCTGCAGTTGCTAAATACAAAGATGGTTTCAGGCAAGAAAAATGCACCAAGATTACTAAATAAACACACTGAACCACACTTTTTCTGGAAAGTGCCTGAGGCTGGCGCTATGCTAAAAGAATAGGTAATGTGCACTTGCCGTGTGCAGACCTTTTTTTCTTCATATTTGGCAGTTTTTGGGGCAGGATAGTCAGATCCAATAGAGCTGTTCTCATCACAATACTCAGTTAAAAAATAACTACATTAAAGCTAACCAACAACAGGTGTCTACTGCTGCTTGAGAGGCCTTTGGGTAATCCTGCCTGGAGTCCAGGTGGCACTCAGGAGTCTCTTGTAGGTCCTGTATCGTATCTGCTATGCTAGAACTGCAAAAACTCGGGCTGTCTCAAATGGCATTAAGCATCTATGCTGAGGTAACTGAATTGAGCCCTCCATTCCTAGAACACAGTGAAACAAGATAAAAATACCGCATAAAGAGCTTAATGCAGGGAAAATGTATGCATTTTTAATGGAAAGCCATTGTTTTTGCAGTGCACACATGAATCGGAGAAACCAGAGCTTGCTACAGAAACAAGACATTTGTTTTTATACCATGCTGTGGAGCTATGGAACAGGTTTAATGCATAACCAAAGCAGCACTGCAACCTCTCAGCAGCTGCAAGTTACATGAAATTTAAGCATTGAATTACGAAAAGCTGTGAAGGCTCAAAATAAAATCTTATTAACCAAATGTGAAAAAAAAGCCACATGAGCTTATGAAACAGGAGTCAAATTGAGCAATATGGATATGGTAAAATAGAAAAAGTAACCTTGATACTGGAAAACAAGTTTTAACTTCCAAGACTATGCCAGTGATAAATTGGTCTATTATAAGCAAGGAGACAAAACAATTTCTATGACATAAAATTCAGGCTTCTATCGCTCCTTTTTTAAAGGGTCTGACAGGGAATTTGAATATCGTTCTGGAAAGATCCCCTACAGTGATACAGTTTGCTAGTTTAATTATTTAGAATTACTTTTTATATAAAACATGTTGCTTAAACAAAATAAGAATACCTGTAAATTCAAGAATACTTAGAAGAATACTATTTCCTTCACTTCCGAAGTTATTTTACTAAACCTCTGTATCTTAAAAAGATGTACTTTTAAAGATCAAAAGTTCTATCATTTTGTTAAAACAAATTATTTTTCCCTTTCCTTATATAGGCATGCAGCATAGCCAGCATATACGATCCATGGCCTACCAACAAATGCTGGTTGTTGCAAGTACACCAAAAGGAAGCAAAAAATATTCCCAAACACTCCATGACCCAAGAATCTCAGAAGTGGCCAGCAAATTACTCAGAATTACTGGCAGGTAGCAGTGGAATGTGGCCAGAGCACTCGCTGAGTGAACCGAAGCCGCCTCCTTCAGATGGGCTGGTGCTCAGGAGTGACAAGGCAAAGCGCCATCAGTGTGTCACATTAGACAAGCTCTCTGGCTGGAACAACCACACACTATTAAGCTCTATTTGAGCCGGTGGATGTGAACTGAACTCTTTCTGTACAACAAATCCTTGACACAACTTTGTGTTCAATGTTTTATTTTTGTGTTCAGGTGTCACTGCTTTTGAGTCACATTGCTGGATGATGTATATAATTTAAAAAAAAAATTAAAATCAGGATAATTTCTGAAATTAGGAGGGGGTACCTTGAAACTAAGGTCCAAACCAAGAAATCTGCAGGAAAACAAATGTAAACAGTACTCATAATACTTAAAATTCTACTTTTATATTGCACATTTAGGATAAGTAAAGTTATATATACACAGAGTACAAATAACCAGCTGATTATACCATGTTACTGAGAATACAGATTTAAATTGGTAGTTGTAATGCTAAAGGTTTCCTCAGAAGTGAGGTTTTGCTTGACTATTTGCATGAAGGATTTTTATACTAAAAATAATAATTCTCTGAACATGAAAGTAATGAGGTCCACATAAATTACGTAACAGATTGTAGAAAAACAGACTCTTCTTTGTTTCTCTTTATAACTCCAGCTGTATTACAAAGCTTCTGGCTCTCTGATAGCCCACATGCAGTACAAAGGAAGGCACAGTATTCACTGAGCATGAAAACTGTGCTGTCTACTGTCAGTGAACCTGTGGCCTTCTGAACAAGATTGTAAGAGAGGTGCATCATGATCAGCAGTGGTGCACAATCTGCTGCCTGCTCTGTACTGTCTTACACACACATTCATCAACATCTGCCAACTGATAAACAACGGTCAGCTAGATCTAAACTGCTGGACTGAAAATAAAACACCATTTCATTATCAGCACTTTGAATTATTCTGTTTACAATGGAATTCTTCTCTTGCCCACAGCAGATATCTCAGTATAAATAAAAGTAAATCATTTATCGAAGTGATACTGCAATGATTTTAACAGCTATGGAATTTGTACTGTATGAATTATCTGTTCTGGAACTAAAATTTTCCCTATGAACAGTTTAAAGTATGAAATCAGGTACATCAAAAGACACGTACCAAAAATGATGTACAACAAAGAAGAGTAGATGCAATGAAGTCTTATTATAAATCTAGGCTTTACAAATGCCTGTGTACATGTTTTGCAAAGGATTTACAGATTTGCAGTATTATTATTTTTCTTAACTGAACACAATTTGCAATGCAACACCACAGTGTTCTGCTTCAAAACACTTTTCTTTTTTTTTTGTGACTAGATTAAGAAAAAGATAAAACAAAAAACAGGTATTTTACCATGGTTATTGTTTGCTTTTGGCATTGACAGTGCTTCCTTATACTTTACAATTACAAGCCTTGATATCAGCTGGATAGGCAGACTGCCTTGAATAGAAAAGAGAATTTCAGCAAAGCCCATACACAAATTGCTCTACTGGAAAGAGGGTGAGTGATTTTTAAATGTCTTCTCTAACACTGACCTTCAAAAGCAACACAAAGCAGCTATTTTAGAAAAATACAAATACCACAATATACTGCAAATCGTGCAAAACTCTTCTAAAGAAATTCTTCCCCAGAGATCAGATTTTACTGTAAAACTTACTACATACTTTTATTTTAAATAGTGAATTCTGTGATACTGTGAACTGAAAAAGCACCACACAAGTTTAGAAACCCTTCATATAATGCATATTTTTAAAATGCCCTTTGTCAGTAAATGTGCACCTGTAGGGAGCAGCAGCTTTTCCAGTCCATTTCCAGTTTTTCTCTGATAGAGAAAAAACTGCACTTAACAAAACCTGATGGGTTTTGTTATGTGCAGAGTTAAAATTCATGCAAATATTATCTGAACTTCATACTCATATTTCTGCACTGATTCTAAACTGTGCATTATATTTATAGCACATAATGATCACAAAAAAAATTCTGTACACAGGCATAAGAGTAAAGCTTAAGTCCCAACATGAATAACAGCAACTGGATCTCATGGAAATCAGTGTTATTAGAGCTCAAGACAAAACACTACATAGCTCACTTGAAAACAACTAACTGTGTTGGCAAAGATCAGGAGAATATTAGTGAAGTCTAGGATTTGAACACTTATAATCTCAATTTCTTCAAAAGGTAGGAAGATAAAAGCATTACTGGACAGAAATCCATATCCTTCTGTATCTGAAACTGTACTTCAATAATTTAAAGGAAGTGCTTACTACGTAAATTTTTGGTGAAAATCAATCAGACCAGAGATTGTAAAGGAGTCCACCTGGGGAGTTTGTCATGTATAGTTGGAAATCATATGCCAAATAAACCATTTACTGGAGTAATGCAGCACTTATTACTGCCATGAGCTGACTTGTGCTTAGTGTGGTCAACAGATTGTCACAAGACAGAGAGAAGTAATGAAATTACTAGTGACAGCAGCCAGTCTTTTTGAACATTGCTAACAAGACCAGGCAGAGAGCAGGACTGATTAAGTCAATAAACAAGGCAAGATTTCCACCAGAGCTGACACACAGAGGCACAGAAAAGTAGGAACAACCTTCCTACTGAGGTCAGAGCTGAAGCAGGATGCTGTTGAGAAATGCAGCATCTGAAATCAATTCATAGACTGTTAACCAGAGATTGAAAGACAAATCAGAGAAGGAATAGAAGCAATAGAAGATGACCTTGTCACATTGGCTTATATCCTTTCACTGCAAAGGATACACAGACACTGATGTTGGAGAAAACCACTGAAGAACAGGGATTTGTCTCTGTCCCTCCAACAGTGAATAAGATACACTTTCACAAAAGCTTTGAGACCTATTTCAATTCCAAAATGTTCAATATGCTGAATATTTTCTTGGGGAAATGCTGAGCTGTGATATGTTGGGTAGACAGACACCAGTTCCATTCAATGTTCACTGTGCAGTGAGAACCCCATTTACATTTACTGAAAGCATGCTAGCTTTCATGCATTCATCTTCAAGGAATATTTAATCTCTAAGTATCTTCTCAATGGAAATAATTAACAACTGCAAAGTCTAGTGCTTTGATTTAACCTTTTTTGAAATATTTAGCGCTTGCACATGGTTGCAAGGCAGATCTGGTGAAATGCAGTGTACAGTAATGCTATTTCAGCTAGCTACATGGAATCACTTTTCTAGCTTGCTTAGTGCAATGCTAGTATTTCACTTTCTATCACTATTCTATCACTAAGACTGATAGAAATAATTTTCTTTCTCCACCCTCTTTCACTCCCTGGGGATATAGATGAGTCATGTAATTTGCACAAAAATCCATTTTCCAAGGTACCTAGTACATGCCTTACAAGGAAAGAAGCTTGGCTGGGAAAGAAATATTTTCTGCTTTTTGGGTTTTAATTACCACAAAATTATACTTCTATCCTATAGTTGGAATGAAAGGAAATTCACTGATTATTTACTTTACTCTTTACAAGAAATAACTTCCTATTTCTAGAAAGGTTTTTCTATTATTACCTCATTGTATTTGTAGAGCTTGTTTGGGTTTTGTTTGTTTCTTTGATTTATTTCCCCTTCCTCCTTTTCTTGGTATAAATGCAATCCTTTCTGCTTTTGATCTTTAACTGGCAATTCCTTATTCCATGGCTATCCCATATTCTGTCTGCTACAAAGCTGTGTTTGTGAACTGCAGCCATATTTTTACTTTTTAATGATTTAGCTGCATCATTGTCAACAATTTGCTTCATGAAGAAGCCCATTACCACCTTGTAGGCTAATAGTCCCTAATGAGTTGCACAATGCCCTTTTACTATCTCCCTTGCCCTGGTTCTCAGAGTGAATCGTTCCTCACCCTCAAATCTGATAAATTTTCCTTCTCTCCTAAGATTACACAAACATTTTAAAGTTATCCTTAACACAAAGGGTTAATTTGATGTATTTTAATTAGTCATTTGTCAGATGCTTCACAGAGACAAGAAAGATCCTCAAAGGCTTTCGGGTAAAATTTTCTTTTAAGATTTTCACCAGTGGGGATGACCAAGCCTATTTATATCTTCACCACAAGTTGATCTACAATGTCCCACGTCCCTGCAGTGTGGAGATTTGGGGCTGCCTTTTAGATCTGCTTCACAGCATCACTATAATGTCATTTGCTTTTCATTTCAACAAGATAGCTTAAACATAGACCTGCCTATCATATCTTCTTTTTTTTTTCAGATGTGATGTTTACCTTTGTAATCCTCCTACATTTATTTCAGAATAATTCTGGAGTATTGAGAACATGCATTGCTTTTCTAAATGCCTTGTTACTTCATTATGCCTCTCTCTAATGCAAAGATTTTGTTTACCTTATTCAAAGGCCCATGTGCATTTACCCTTCCTATAAACCTTTCCACAGAATTCTCCTCAACATTTTTACTTTAGCAGTGCTTCTCCCCCCACTTTTGCACCTTCTTCTACCCAGCTCTCTTTATGCATAAGCTCATCTAACATCTGTAATTTCGTATCTTTAAGTAAAGTCACATCTAGTGACAAGACATAAAGTGATTTCTAAAAAAAGAGAAATATTAATACACTTTGTACTTATCCCAAGAAATAAATTTCAGCCTGATTAAAATTCATTCAGAGCCTGTTTAATTTTTCTCCTGTGAAACTCAAAGGCAAGTAGCATGCCCTTCATTTCATGTGGAATGGCATAAGCAAGGGTACAAAATAATTTCTGGTTTGACTTTAGTATTCTTTTTCCAAAACAGTTCACTGGTGTTACATGCAGTACTATGATGGTTCTTTGCCGGTGGGTGGCTTTAAAATTACTTTGGCACTACTCTCTTATTCTCTGACTACAAGTGGGTAAGAGAATACATGCTGTGTCTTATATAACTGTAGACACTTTTTATAGGCTAAAACAATTTTGTTATCCTTAGCATAAATTTTATCCATGAGCTGTGGCTCAAGAAAAACACACATGATGTCCTACTTACGTTAAAATCCACTTGAGCATTGCTTATTGGTGCAAGCATAAACAAATATTTCAGGAACGCAAAACTGCATTAAAAAACTAACTTCAAAATCAATCAGTGTTATGGATATCAATATACCCAGCATTATCAAACATATTTAAAGGGCAATGTCTCACATACAAGGGATAGCAATGATCCCTTTCAGAGGCATATGCAAAAGGGGAGAGGGAAAGAAAAGAAAAAAAACCCTTTCTTTGGACATAATCTCAATTGAAGTAGAGTATGTCAAGAGATTTTGCCTTTCTACTTTGTGTAACTCCAAGTCTCTTTACTGCCCTTGTCCAAACTCCAATGAACATTAAGTTTTGATTTCTGCATAATTTCTTATTTCTATGCAAATTCTCAAATAATCAGATACATAATTTGCTTCTCTGATGTACATGATGTTCTCTTTCCAGCAAACCCCTAAAATTTGCTTCACTAAGCTAATTTGAATAAATTTGTATTTTGGCTTTTTTCAAAACTGTCTATGAATTTATTCCATGAGATTAGAAATCCTCTGCTCAGTGCATAACATCCTACACTGGTTCTGCTAGGGAATAAAAATCTTATAAAAATCTTACAGGTAAAAATAAAAATGTTAGCACATGGTAATGTTACACACAGACTTGCTTTCTTAATAATGCTGAATTTAAGACTCTGAATTTATTACAACCTTCTCTTCTGCTTTCTTTTTGCATTTCCACTTACTTCATTTTTCCTTCTCACAGTTTTAAATTCCCTTCTCTCTTGCTGCCTGATGCACTGAAGGCACACGTTCTCATTCACAGCAGAGCAGGTACCTATCAACCTCCATTTGCAAGGGTGGCTCAGAGTGTTGATTTAATGCAGTAATGATTACAATGCTGTAACTCAAAGCACAGTGAGGCAGGCAGCTGACAAGCTGAAGTATGTTGACATCGAGAGAATTACTTGAGCGCTGGTTAAGCTTTTACGTCTACAAGGCCATGGTGAGAATCATCTCTAAACAACACGAGGTTATGACACTTCAGGCAGATAAAGTAATAATTTTCTTTAGCTGCAGTGAAAACAGCACTTACACTAGGCACTGACTTCTACTGTTCACACACAGAATAAACTTTACCACAGCTTTTCTGCAATAGCTCCAAGTAGGTGTAAAAATAATATAAAGGCTGCTTAAATCTACACTTTGAAACACAAATGATGAAAAATATTCATGAATACTCCTGCCCTAAGTTCAAAACAAGCCACTGAAAACCCAGTGCCCCAAAAGAATACATCTCAAGTGAAAACTGGTGGGGGATGGCATGACACATGGACACACGGGGACAGGCCACAGACAAAGCAAAAAGATACTGGAACTTCAAAAGATTGGTCATTATGTATTGCATCCACTGAGGTAAATGATGAACCCACAATTATACACGAATTAGCACAAGTCTCTTTTCTGCAAATCAAAAATACACCTTAAAGTCTGGCACAGCATTCTAACAAACAAAAAGTGAGTATCATGAGATTTTTAGCATATCTTAAGAATAATTTGCTTTATGTAAATGTCTGCATGTCTGAGGAGAGATGTAGGTACAAATGCTGGGCAAAATTGTTCCTATCACAAGAGTAGCCAAACTGGATTCTTCAAACTGCCTCTCACTTGGATACTACACAAACGTGCAAGACACAGCCAAATTCTCTCCCAGAAAAATTAGCAAGAACAGAAACTAAAATCAAAGGAAATTTTAAAAGCAAAATGAAAAATTCCCCAGCAATCAGGTTTCCTTTGTTACAAAAGCAATTTTTAGGCTCTGTACCGCTGTGCCAGATGGTAACTGGACTAGATGGACAGTGTTACAAAGGAATCTCATTCCCATAACATTACAATTCCAGTGGATATACTGGAAGTTTACCTCCAGTTCATTTTTGAATGAATTTTGAATGAATTTTGAATTTTCTTTCAGTTGACAGGCTCACAACAGATGAAGAAACTAATTTCTATGATGACATAAAGAAGAAAGAGTGATGTAGATATTCTAGGAGGATGGAGAAGGGAAAATACAACTATTATCTAAATAAAGTGATAAATGGAAGATTTTGCTAGCAACATTTTTTAAACTCTACTTAGATGACTTTGTAAGGACCCTAACTGATATGGCTACTTTGCATCAATTTCTGACTGATAACACGACAAGAGCAGTACTCTGACAGATGATGTTGATTTAAAATTCTCAAGCCTAATGAAGAAGCTCCAGATTCACAACAGCACTACTGAAGGCAGAAGAATAGAATTTAAAATCCAGATTTTGAATTCACAAGATCAATCCTGAACCAGATGTGCGTACAGANGGGGGGGGGAGGGGGGAGAGAAAAAAAAAGTATTAAGAGTAACATTCTTTCAGTTTCATATATTCTATGCGTTTAAATGTCATCATGTTATTTTGAAGCTTCCACAAAAAGAATACCTGTTGTAGGATGTACATTTCAACACAAAATAAAACTGCCTCTAAAGGCAATTATTTTGAATGAGAACCACAATTTCAGCTTTTCACCTGGCATATGTTTACAGAATATAAAAACATAAACAAATTCGGCAGGTGCAGATTTTTTTGCCCCCCTTTAGACAGGCTATTGTGGCATGAAACGGTGAACTAAAGCAGACTGTTCCCCTGGCCTTGCCACCTAAGCTGACATTTGCAGTATGCATATGCAGTACTAATAAGATAAAAGAATCACACATGCACCATTAATTCATAAAAGCATCACTGAAAAAAAAGAGAAGTGGAAAAAGAAGGGAAATTGTTTCAAAGCAGTTTATGGTCTCAGCCTGATTACAATTTGGCAGGGATTCCCTCCCCAGTTCTACTTCAGTTATGCAGTAAATTTGCAGTATTTCAACCAACCATGTCAGTCTGTCAAGAATCAGATGTCCCTCTTTTCGATTACTTCCACAGAGTTTGAGTAACTTGGAGAAAAAAATATTCTGGAAGTTGGGGTACCTACAGTAAAAGACTGCTTGGGGAGAAAAACTCAAACACACCTTTTTTCTCCTATTTTGACCAGAGGGAGAATTTCTCAGCTATATAAATGCTGGTACAGCAGGACTCTATTGGGAAGCCCAGCATGGCCTCCATCCACAATGTGCAACAGGCTTCACTTAATGTTCAGGCTTCATTTGGCTTTCTATTCTTCTCTTACATTACTTTGTCTGCTTCTTCAACGACCAAGCTCCATGGTAACATTCAGCAATACCACAAGGATGGCTTGCTAAGCCAAAGAGATTTTAGTATGACTTCGAGTAGAATGTTTAGACCCAGTTTTCACTTCATCAGATTTCAATCTGATCATGGACATAGCTTAATATCATACTATGCTTAATATCATGAATAACTTAGAAGTCATGGGCTTATATATTTTTAAAAATATATACATTTACAGTATACTATTAAGCCTTTGTTTTCTCCTTCCAGGCTTTTCTTTTAACAATATAAATTAAAAAGTTAAATTAGCTCTGCAGTTCTTTACAAATATGTACTCTAGATAATTAGTTTTCTAAAAAAAGATCTCCCATTGATATGACTTGAATTTATTGCTCGGCAAATGTATTTTTATTTTTAAAATATATCTAAAATGCTTTAATTTAAATAAATGTATATTTAAATTGTGTGTGATTATAGATTTTGTTGCTATAATCATTTTAAAAATGAAATTAAACTTGGTACAGTTGATCAGCCTATTTCATTCATTATTTGAGGAAAAAAAGCATTGTCCAAAATCATTAGCATCCAAAATTTGTCAAATACTGTGATAATGACCAGCTTCTGTATGAAAAAGCGCAGAGACAGTTGGTGTGGTTCAGCCTGGAGAGAAGGCTCAAGGAAAACCTTACTGCAGCCATTTGGTATTGAAAGGAGGCTTATAATAAAGAAGGAGGTAGGCCTTTCAGCAGAGTCTGTAGTGATTGAAAAGAGGCAACAGTTGTAAAATGAAAGAGACCAGAATTAGATTAGATATTAGGAAGAAATGCTTCACTGTGAGGGTGGTGAGGCACTGGAGCAGGTTGCCCAGAGAAGCTGTGGGTGCCCCTTCCCTGGAAGTGTTCAAGGCCAAGTTGGATGGGGCTCTGAGCAACTTGGTCTAGTGAAAGGTGCCCTTGCCCCTGGCAGGGGATTGGAACTGGATTTTTAAGGTCCCTTTCAACCCAAACCATCCTATGATTCTATGACAACGTGATCCTGTTCCATCTCTGAGCTATGACCTCTGCTGTACAAGAAACCCAAATTATGGACTTGCAGCTTTCCACAAGGGCAAGTATTTTTCCTAGTATTTATCCTGACCATATACCTCTCAACCCACAACAATTTTTGAGTTATATCCATACCTTCAGGTAGCAGACAAGCACTTCAACCTCCGTCCCCTCTAGTAATTTTTTCTTAAAATTGGAAATTGAACAGCCCATGCTTTCAAACCAGAGAGTTTCTGAAACTAGCTCTCATTCCAGCTCCTGTGTTTTAGTTGAGACAAGGTATAGAAAGAAGGCAGCTGTTTCAACACTTCTTGGCATATAAGAATTTCATTACAGTACGAAGCTAGTGATTGCTACTGATGGCTCTCTGCCACCTTTGATTATCTGGTCATTCCAATACTCCAACGGAAGTACTTCATATGCTGAATAAGCTGAATCTAGAATGTAGTCTTTTAGGACTAGCCATATCTCAAAGCAAATACAAAATGAATGCCATCATGGTCACAGAGCAGTACTAAGAAAGCAACAGCAGAAAACCAGAGTTTCTAATTTGATGCATATCTAAGCTCTTGAATTGCCAAGGAAAAAGCAAAAAACAGATAACAAAAGGAAAGGAAACAGAAGGTGAAAATGTATTGCTTTCCAAAAGACAAAGGAGATAAAAGGATGCAGTATATCTAGAGAGACTGCTTAGGATCTGAGGATTTCTTACAATGCTCTTTCTTAAGTCCAGGGGCATGTGAGGGAAGCCTGCTTCAAGTATTTCAGATTGGGTATTTATGAGTTTTATCTATGTGCTTCTTCAGGAAGCAGATTCCTCACAAGGTCTAGTTTCTCAGTCTAGTGACATGGGATTCTCCAGGACAGCTCACCTTGCCACACCCCTTGAAACATGTACGGATGATGACAACAGCACTTCAAACCTCATTCTCCCTGTGTCACAGGGAATGCAGTGGCAATGCCAAAGTAACTTTCAAGCATGAGACAGCTACTAAAGGGTGGAACACAAAAATAATTGACAACGGACTGAAGAAATACTCCTCACGAGCCCAGCACAACACTTCACATTTTGCCACAAGTAGAACGCTACCATTTTTAGCACGAGAACTTTTGAAGACACTCCTGATGGAAAAGATAAGCAAACAAAATTTTTCAAAACTTAATGAGTCCATAACAGCAAGACATATATTAAGTAAGTTGCTTCAAAGACCTGTCTAAACAGTTAAGAAAAATTATGGAGAACAAGAACACAAAAAGGAGTACGCAGTATCACTCACAAGAAATATCTGGCAGCAAGAATGGTTTTCCTTCTGAGTTACTTTATATGAGGGTGAAGCAAATGCAGACAGAAGAGAAACAGGAAGGAGTGTTAGCAGTAGCTCACTAGCTAGCAAATCACAGCAGAATTATGCTTAAAAATGTACTGTAGTACCTCTCTTCAGCTTATACGGGAGGAAAAGGAAGACACTCAGAGCTGAAATGCATGCAGAAGAACCAAATTTTGCCAGATCTTTTCAAGACAATCAATTAAGAGAACAGAAGGATTTTTACCCATTAGGAAAAGCATTATTATTTTTCCTGTCTGGAAACAAATGCTCTCAATAAAGCTGAGTGCTTTAGATGCACATTATGTATATTCTTACACATAAACATTAAATGAACTGCTAAAATATAGGATGCCAGTTGATCATGCTCAATAATATTTTAGTATCTTACAAGGAAGAAAGTTCTTACAACTTAGTTTTGTTAGCGGTGCTCTTAAAAGTTACCTCAGTAATAAAGTTATTGATCACTTCCACGCAAAGGTAACAGGTGTAAAAAAGTCTTACAGCAGATGGGAGTCTCTCTAAAAATACATTTTCCCAATGAAAAAAGTGTAAACAGACATTTTTATAATACAAGGATTACAGAAATTTGAACCGAACTCCAAAAATGGAATGAGAAGTCTCACTTCTGTTTCTGTATAAAGCTCAAACTTTTGGTTCCACCAAAGCTTTCCCCTGTTTAAGGAAAAATGTTTCACCAGGTTTGAGGCATGCTGCAAATATTCACTATTCCAGATGCCTTTCTACACTTGCCACTCCTATACTCAGAAGTCCTTTACTTTTCACAGAATCACAGAATGAGCTGAGTTGGAAGGGACCCACAAGGATCACTGAGTCCAACTCCCACAAGCCATCCTGATTGTTGATTTATATCACACTAATTCTTTCAATAGGTAAGAGTACGGGGGAAGCTGGGCTGACCATGATGTTATATATATTGCAATTCTAACATCTGTGTCATTCAGACTTCCATGATGATTCTTTAAACAATATTCAGCACAAGTGAACTGCATATTATATAGCCCTTACTCAAGATCAGCTAATTTTCATTCTGTTTTTTCTTCTTTTTCACTACTTCGTTATAATCTATATATCAGCAAGCTTAAGGCCATTTTAACACAGGCTCTAAAAATAATGGATACATATCGAAGCACTTCACTGCAAATTATTCCAAGCACACGTTAATCACACACAAAGGTTGTTCAAACATATTCTTTGTTTGGTGACTACCCTTGTCCCAAAAGTGAATGATCAATAAAAGAAAGTCAAGACCTTGACCACAAAAAATCCACATTGTAACACTAAATCAACAGTCATTCAACCCACTTTGCATACATTCATTTATTCAAAATCTTGCTTGCATAACATAATGACTTTACATTTTGGTATCTTCCTCTGCAGGAGAACAGCAGTCGGTATTGCAGCAGCCCTGCCAAAGTACACACTGAGATTATGCACTAGACCGTGACTTAGAGCAATGGGAACGTGATGAATGAAGACTTTGAAGGCACAATAAAGAGGAGTGAAAGCAAGGCATGGGGTTTTGGAAAACGGGCCAGGAGTTGCAAGGAGTACCTTGGTGAGGGATGTTCTGCCAGGCAATCTTGAGGAGCAAAGAAAACAAGCAGACAAAACAAAAGAAAGCAACTTAGTGTCACTTCTCTGAGCCAAATCTCAAAGCAAGAAAATTCACAGTGTACCTGATTTTTCTTACAAGCCTAGGGAGGGCTCTTTTCTTCTTACAAGCTCACCAATATGCTGCAAGGCTGCTTCCCACATGCTGTGGGACCAAATCTTCTAGGCTCTGCAGAAGGAAAAGCTTTTCCTCTTTCAACAGCATGAACTCTGCTGAGGACATACTCAGCTTCCCACAGAAAGCACTAATCATCAACAGAGGGAGAAGTTCACAAGTTTTCCCCAAAGAAGGGTAGGGCACTGTGTAAAACAACAACTAAAAAAATTTACAAGCCTGTCTAGGCTGATCATGGGATAAAGTTTAGATACCAAATTCCAGTGTGTCCTGTTTACTGAAAGAGCACAACACTGATAATGATATTTCCATTTTTTTAATCTTAAATGTCAAGGAATATAAGTTCTGCTTATCATGCACTACTCACAGCCTTCTTAACTACAGGAGCATCAGATACTCTGGCTTTTAAACTAAATGGTATCTGCAATTTTAGAAATATTTCAGGTGCTATTTGGGAAGATAACCTTTCTATGGCAAATGAAGGAATAGCAATACTATTTAAAGTCAATTTACCAAAGCAGTTATCACTGCCAAATAGACTACCAGTTTTGTTACTACAGAGGGAAGGACAAGCAGTCCAAACTCAATCCACATATTACATTAATGTCTAAAATTTTACATTTAGAAATGTTTTATAAGGCATTTTGAATACTAATAAAATACAGCCAAATTTACAACAAAAATCATTGCCCAAACATAACAAAAGCTTACGAAATATCAGGATATTGATTCACTGCTCTTGAAAGCTTCCATGTACTGCTTTTATAACTGATATTTTTTCCTCTGCTCGCTAAAGCCAAATCTGTCTCCTCTACCTTGGGAAGGAAGGCAGTGGATGAAAAATCAAGCACCAGTCCATCCTTGGTGAGTACTCTTCAAGGGCCCTGAATTTCAAAGCATACATTTGAGAAGAATGTCTGACAGAGGTTTGTTGTTTGGAGTGATAAAATGTCAAGAGGAAACTGAATTTGTCCAGCCTAGATCTATATTTTTTTATTTTATTTCTTTTTAAATAGCAAAATATGAAAAACTGCATAATATCAGTAAGTCAGGGACAGCTTTTTTGTTTGTTCGTATTTTTGGTACACACAGAAGTCAGTGAAATGTGACTTCCAACGTTCTAGACTAGGACTTTGCTGTAAAAGCCTGTATCACGCTTTCCATAATATGGTACTGTGTGGGAGGTGAAAGCACAATACATGTTTTAGGCTGTGTTGCTGCTCTGTGGCAGCTGGCAGTATTCTGTGTGAAACGCCCAGTGCTGGGCCGACAGTATAACCGGCAATTGCCTGGATGCAATGTCTTTTTGAAGACTCACTGTCTACCTTTCTCTAACCCAACCACAAAGTTTGACGGGTTCCAAGCATTCTGTTTTATGCACCCAGGAGGAGGGAATTCTTGGCAGATGATGTCTGTCTCTGGGGTGTGCTACTGGCAGAAATTAAATCAAGAGCAAACTTGGCTATAATCGGAATGAATCACAAGACGTCTCTTCTCTGGGTTTCCTTTTGACTATAGGCCATGACATCCTGCAGCTATGTTTACTGAACAGATGCTACTCACATCCAGATATTTCAAGTTGTAGGCAATGTGAGCAGTATCTTAATTTTTCTCTTTTAACAGGAAATATTAACACCTCAAATGTATACCACTGAGAGGTTTACACAAATACTGTGGTGTCTGTAATTTTCTAAACATATCCAGCACACATAACCTTACGAGATATTAACTTATGAAATGCCTCCCAAAGATCCAATTATCTACTTACATTTTACATCACCGATTGAAATGGGGAGAAGCATGGCTACTTCCAGAACGGTACTTTGTGTAAACTAAATAGTGCCTCCAAGGAAAAACATAAATGTTTTGTAAGTCAACCCTTTCACTATTTGAAAAAGAAAAACAAACCACAAACAAAACCAGCACAAAACCAAACACCAAAAGAAAAACACACAAAAAAAACCTGAACCAAACACAAACAAAAAAATCAAAACCAAACACCTCCATCCTCCATAAACCACACCAAAGATTAAAATAGCTAAACTGGATGCTAAACTAGTTCTACCTTTTTCCTGTTTTGTATAAGCTGAGACAATTAAAGTAGTTATTTCTGACTTCTGTTTAGAAAGAGATAAAGAGATTCAAAAAATGGATGTCAAAACTTAATTTTATATGGCAATATTGTCCAACAAAACCTCATGGAAATCAAACATATACTGTACTTGTCAATTATAATTCTTGTGAAACAGAGAGAAATGATGCTGCACTCTGGATCCTGTGAAGTAATTTGTACAGACAGTATTCTTACATAATGGAAAACTCTCAACATTCTATTTTTTTAAGTTTACCTTGAACTGCAGGAAGGATATCTCTGAAAACACTTAAGTAAACTAATGGAAACAAAGCTGTTTTGCTAAGACTGTCCTTCCCTAAATATGTCTTTTCTATAACATGGGCGTGTTGTTAAAGGTATTTAAGTCCTATTATGAAGAAAGCTCTTTCCCCCTTAAATCAAATTTATCAGATTATGAAATTACCGGCATTAATCCAATAATTTATTTTCAACCAAGAGTATCACTATTACTTCAAACAATACCTTGTAATGCCTATTAAGGATGAAATATTGTTGCAGTGGTTTATAAGCCACAAGCTTCTGGCTTTTAATCAGACCTTTGACTTTCATGAAAACTGCCAATCCTGTACCACCACCCCATTTTCTTCCCAGTTTGGCTGTCAGCAGAGGATGTAATTTCTTATGGAAGACCCATACTTTTATGATAGGCAAGTCTTTTGCTATATGTACATTGCACTTTAAGCATGATTCAGAGTCTACACACGTATCAAAATTCTCCATCGCGTATGTATTGGCAACACCAGGCTGCCCTGCCCAGAGAAACCAATGGGCGCTCCTGGGTCTGGCAACCACACAACTTCAGCCAAGAATTTTAGCCTTTTTAATCATGAAGGCGAAAAGAGAAACTACCTCTCCTAAATATCCTCTTAAGCTGCTTAAGTAAAAATCATCCTAACGTGCTTAACCTCAATGCAAAAATAAGCACCTTCCACGCTCCTGGTGAAATAATTTTTTGGATCAATATGCACATCAGATGAGGCCTGACATTTGTTTTTTATGAATGTCTAGTGCTCTAATGACATTTATCTGGCAGCATCATTATCTATAGTAGCATCTTTATCAAGCAGGAATCATTATGTTGCTACAACATTCTTTTTTGCTGGTCAGTATTTTTTGTGATAGCCATCACAAAGAGTACATCTTGCTTATTTTATATCCTTGGAATTTTAGCGTCTGTTAAGGAGTTGTTTTAATTTAGATGGAGAAGGATAAAAGACCACAATAGCTAAAATGACATCAGGACTTAGGTGAGAGAACCCCCAAGGTAAAAATATTGAGAGAAGAGGTGTTATGTTAGCCAAACACAGACTTTTCTCTTTTTATAAGATCACTTCAATAATAAGGATATATTTAACTTAGCAAAGGGCTTTAAGTATCAGGAATGCTTTACTTGATTTTCTCACAATCCAGCAAAAGCAGCACAGCAAAGAGCAAGCATTATCTTGGGAAGTCATTACTAAATCCACCCCAAAGCTGAACTTTTCTTGTAGAGTTAAACTGAGCCTTTGGCTCATGCTTATTAACATCATCATAAGTACCTCCTTTTCAGTTTCAGACCCTCCAGTAAATCTGAATCCAGTTCAAACATTTGAATTTTTCTAAACTGACTTCTTTTTCTCTTCTTGGGAAACTGTTTCTTGCCTTTTTTCCTGCTATCAGCAGTCACTCAAGAGCACACATAAAAGCTATTTAAAACTCTAAGGAAGTAACACCGTCTTACGTGGGCGAAGTATAAATGGACATATTCACAGCATCACCTAGCAAGACACACTGTTCAGAAAGTGTTTTCATTTGTTCTTGCAATGAGTTGCAGGACTTTGCAAGATTTCAGGTTTAGTCAGCTATACCTTTAATTGGAACTCCTGAATATGGAAAGTGCTTAATTGTAAAATAGCTTTGAAGACAAAAAATCACACTTTTTTTTTTTTCCTTCATAAAAAAAAATCTCTCAAGAAAATTTCCAAGAATTGCCTACTTGACATCCATGATGTTGCCAGGAGCTGAAAAATTCCCAAATAAATGAGAAGATAAAAACCAGAATAAATGCAAAATCATTAATAACAATAAGCCCACGATTACTTCTGTTAAGAAAAGCGTATGTTATTTAAGGATCTGCCATGAAAACAACAGATATTTTCTGTTCTTTTGCTGGTCTCAGAGCAAACACAGCCTAATAATTGCATTAAACGCATTATTGTTTAAGGTAACAAAAGACTTCATAATTTCATTTTCCCTTTTTAATTACATAACAATAAGATGTCATATCCACAGATATACAGATGACAAGTTTGCTACAAGCTGCAATTATTGGTTTTCAACATTATGACACAATCTTATTGCATCTTCAATAAGATGTCATTATAGTATATACATAGAGGTAGGACTTTTAAATTTTACCTAAGGAAACCTAAGAGGTTCAGTTATCATTCTACAGAGAAAAACTGAGCAACTGAAGAGTACATATTAGTGATTAGACTTTGAATTAAGTATCAAATTACCAATAAGTGACTTTTTCTTTGGGGCCTGTTTTCAAGCCACATTAGGTTTTTACTTATTACATTTCAAAAATAGATAAAATTTATTACAGGAAAGAAAGAAACAAAAATGCTGTGTTAAAAAAAAAAAAAAAACAGTAAAAGCTCCTGAAAGAAATCAAGGGTAACTGCTGCCAAGATTTCAAATAAGCATTTTTAGGAAGTCTGGGCAGGGGAGGGGAAGAGCTTGGCAGGTAGACAAAGGCCATTTTCCCCTCCAGCTTTCAAATGAGCAATAAACTAAAAGCTATTCACTTCCATCTCTCATTTAACATAGCCACAGTCAAAGCAATGATTTCTTTGCTCAGATGAAGTACCCTTTAAGCATGCCCTAGATTTGCAATGAATTCAGTGTGATTTTAGCTATACAACTTCCCCTGACTTAAATGGAAAATGCATGACAAAAAGACCAAGCAAGTTTATACAGAACTCCTTGAGATGATCACTACACTGATAAGTCAGGTTTTGGAAACCTAAGGACATCTTTTTTTTTCCAGTTCATACCACCAGCAAATTGTAACCCATTCTATTTTAATTGAAGTACATGCATATAAAGAATTACAGTAACTGTACTTCACCTACAACAAATAAACATTTAGATGATTAAATAAGATGGGATACTTCTACTCACTAGCCAAGTAGTTTGATCAATTTATTACATAAAATTAGATCTGAAACAAAATTAGCTTCCCTTTCTTAAATTTAATTATATAGAAATATACAATAAAAGTAAGGTATACATAACATGGCAGTGGTTTCTTGAATAGATCCCAAGAGAGAAGCTTCCAAATTCATCTTGAACAGCTAGCATCACATTGATGAAATGCTTCTCTATTACTTTCTTTTTCTGTTTATGGTTTTCAGGGACTGTGATTATTTCAGTGAAAATATGGAAGCTTTAAATAAAGGTAAAGGAAAAATAAGTGGAATTTGAGTTGTTTTGTTGTCTTTTTTTTAAAAAACACATGTAGGGAAATTATTTAAAATTAATAATACCATCAGTTTGGGACTGTTTGGCTAAAGTTGAAGAAGACTTTGATAAGAAGCACCAGTCAATCAAAATCCATGCATGAATGGGAGTAGCATAATCAGTTCGCTAAAGTAGATCCTTTATTATAATTTTTTATGCTTTTGCATAAGGTCAAACACTAACTAAGAATATTGAATATTTTAAGAAATACATTAAATACTTGACTTTTTTTCAAAGCTATTCCAGCAGAGGAAGACATTTGATAACAAGTCTTTGTTCACTGCTGAGCATTAAGAAATCTTAAAACTTCTCCTAAGTTGCTTATCTTTTACAAATTTTCCCATCAGAAATGGAAATACTTTAAGACAGAAAGCAAAACTTTAACGGAGATGAAGAATAATTTTTCATAACTATTACATACACTTATATGTCCAATACTATTTTGTCTAACTTTTTTTAAGAGTTAGACTGAAAATAACTGCAAGGGAAATCAGTAGGAAATGAAAAAAATACCCCTAAGATACCATACGTCTGCAAATCAACACCTCAGTCTTGCTGTCACGGCTGTCAGTGTTACCTTTGAATTTCTGATGGTAGAAAATCCTAAGAGAAATGTACAGCTAATGCTTTAGAAGAAAACTACGAAAACATTACTTTTATCAGTTAGAAGATGGAACAACATGAGAAATATTCCTTCTTTTTCATTCCTTCAGCTTTGTAGTTAGAATACTAAAATACTAGGTTGGAAGAGACCTCAAGGACAATTCTGGCCCAACCTTTCCTGGCAAAAGCACAGTCTAGACAAGATAGCCCAGCACCCTGTCCAGCTGGCTCTTATAAGTGTTTCACACTGGGGAATCCACCACTTCCCTACGGAGATTATTCCAATGGCTAATCATTTTTATTGTGAAAAATTTTCCTCTTACATTCAACCGGAATCTCCCCAGGAGTAACTTGTATGCATTACCCCTCATCTTTTCCATGAGATTTCCATGGAGTCTCCATGTTCTTTCTAGCCAGCCTTTAAATACTGGAACATAGTGATAAGCCTTCTTTTCTCTAGGCTGAACAAACCCAGTTCTCTTGGCCTTTCCTCACATGGCAGGCTTCCCAGTCCTTTGATCATCTTTGTGGCCCTTCTATGGATCCTCTCCAGCTTGTCCACACTTTTCTTGTATAGCAAAAATCAAAATGGAACACAGTATGCAGGTGTGGGTGCTGAGCAGATACATAGCTTGTTCCTGGAAATACTAGCAAGTGTAAAAATACAGTAATTAAGAGAGAGAAAAGATGTCTAAGGAAGGGGAAGATTGTATATTCATCATGCAAGAGAGTTTTAAGTTAAAAAAACTGCAAATACATATCTGCAAATAGACCCTACATATTACAGCCATGTTTATGTGCACATACATATGCATACACGCATGCATATTTACTTTAAACCACTCATTACATAGTAATCTACATCCTGTGACCCTTACGTGACATAGATTCATGGGAGCCCTTCATTGCAGGCTGCTTCTTTCTGTGGAATGGACAAATTCAAATAGGTATATATTAATAAATACAAAGATCTTTGAATTTCACTGTTTCACAGCAAGGAGGACACTGTGAGAAAGGACTACCAGAAGTCTCCCTCACTTACAAATCAGTGGCCCATCTCATCTGGGCAACTACGGGTTAAGAAGATAGTGGTTTGGAAAACTGCAGTATTGGTGACCCAAATCTCACAGATGTGTTGACAGGCAGCACTTTGCTCTTCAGAAGCTGTAGGACCACACTTGAATTCCTCAGTAAGAAAAGCAGGTCACTGGGAAAACAACTGTTAGGGAATGATTATTGGAGAATACATTGTTCCTTTAGTCAACATGCCAGCAGATTTACATTCCTCCTGCATCTACTTCCAGTACCAAAATACTATGAAAACCTTAAGGATACTGGTCTGAAAACAATAGTTGGGCAAGTTTTCAAAAGGCATTGGGGCACGTGTTCTTTATTAGAACCAGAAAGATGGGGAGAATACTGCAAGTGTGTTTTTCTCAGTACAGCAGTGGAAAACAAACTACTTTCCGTAGCAAAGTATTAGTGAATTTAAGAGGTAAGATCCATGCCTATTAAGTCTTTCTCCTATGTCATACCAGGTGCTAAACCCACCTGGATGAATGAATTACATGTTCTTTGGAAGAAACTTTCTAGACAAAAAAGAGCTCACATCCCAGGCTTTCGTATTATGAATATCCTTCAGTAGACTGGGTCACTGTAACTTTCCACCTCATTTTCTAATCATACTGTAGCCCAGTTTTCAGCCTACCACTAAGGACTTCATGTTTCTACCTAGAGAGCAATGAAGCTGATGAAATCTCTTCCTAAAGGGACCAGATCAAGTGAAACTAAATGGAAGCCTAAGTAAGAGCTCACTCTTTGCCTGCATTAGTAGCTCCCTATAGTCAGGCTATAGGGAATCTCTTGATGTGAATCTGATTCATTTGGAATGCTGAGTGCAAACAAGCCTAAATTCTGAAACACATGGAGAGAGTCCAAAATAATTTTTGCACTTTTTGAAGTACACAGATTTCTAATTTTTGCACATTTCCTGACCAGAAAAAGAGAGCCTGTGGCTGCATCCAGAAACCTGAAGGCTGCTCAAAACACAGCTCGTGCTTGCAAGGCAAACAGAGCACGTGCTGTGTGCAAGTGTCATTCCTGGTGAGAGTTAAATTGTTCCATAGCACTTCATTAGGTTTTTCCTGTATATGTAACAAATGCATATCCTATCTTTAGAGTGAATAACAAAATAAGGAGGGGAAAATACTGCTTAAATACAGCCAACTTGCAGATTCAGAAAGGAGAAAGGGAAAGTGCCCAGACAACAAAGAAAAGCGAAGGGGAAGAAAAGAAGATACAGTTCACTGAGTCATTTCTTCCGAAAGCATAGTGCAGAGAGAAATGTTAAAAAATTTGTGATTTGATTTTTTAAATTTTTTTTTTTAATTTTTTAATCAATGTACAGTTTACCACAGCCATGCTTGGATTTGAACTGCAAGTCCTTCCGTAGTCACTGGCTCAATTCATTGGTGCTGGAAACCAACAAGGCCAATTCCTTAGGCCCCAGATTACCAAAGACAAAAAAGAAATGCCTCAAAAGAAGAGCTCTGCAGATAGCACAAGCAGTGAGCTGAAGAGGATGAAAGCTGTTTGATCCCCTCTAGGAAGAGGGAAGGAACTGGCGAGGAATAAGGCATATCGGTGAGACTGCCGAACAAAGATAACACGGGCTGTGCTCTATCTCCAGAGAAAAACAATACAAACCAAATAAACAAACCAATGTTCTTCCAGGACATATCCTCTGTCCTCTGCCTCTCTGATGATTAAAGTCAGCTGGAAAAACAAATTGAAAAGAAATTAAGGAGACAGTTTTAACTTTATAAATTTCCCAAGGATTGCAGGCAATTTTAAATATATGAACTTCAGGGCAAAATGCCTGCTCAGTGTCCACCTTGCCATTTCCTCCTAGCACCTGTAGCCTTCTGTTACCATCACTTTAAAAAAAAGAAGTCACCATGCTGGAATGCAGTTCCTGCTCTTCAGAGTGTTGTGAAAACTGAGTGGACATCAATTAGTCATCTCAACACACAAGCATATGCTGCAAATTTCAAAACACTGTGTAATTAAAGAGACTACTTTAAATTGCTCACATATGGTGCTGCAGTTCACCTCTAAGGGAAAGTCAACAGCTTTCAGGCTCTTGGTTTTAAACATCCTCACAACATTATGTTTCCTTCTCTTCCCCCTTGAAGAGGCAAGTTTCCACAGTCATGTAATTCTCTGACCTGTCTACAGATCCCTAATTGTGGATGAAAGCCTGAAACTATAAGCTTTATTATGCTTAAACAAAAAATCCCCCCACAAAATAGACTATGACATAAAGACAAACCTGATTTCAGAATGACAGTAATGATATTTTAGCATCAAAGGTGAGCATCTGAAAAATTAGTATTTTCTAGTTGCCCAAAATCACTGAATCATAGAATGGTTTAACTTGGAAGAGACCTTAAAAGTCATCTAATCCCAACCCCTCTGCAGTGGGCTGGGACATCTGCTATTAGACCAGTTTGCTCAAAGTCCCATCTAATTTGGCCTTGAACACTGTGAGGGATGGGAAATTCACAGCTTCTCTTAATGTCCCATTCCAGTGTCTCACCACCCTTCTTACAAAGAATTTCTTCCTAGTATCTAATCTAAACCAACCCTCCCTCAGCTTGAAGCCATTCCCCCTTCTCCCATCAGTACATACCCTTGTAAAAGTCCTTCCTTGGCTTTCTTGTAAACCTCCTTTAGGTGCTGGAAGTCTTCTATGAGGTTTCCCCATAGACTTCTCCTCCAGACTAAACAACTCTCTCAGCCTTTCCTCACAGGACAGGTGCTCC
This sequence comes from Rhagologus leucostigma, assembly GCA_013397725.1. Classification (NCBI taxonomy): domain Eukaryota; kingdom Metazoa; phylum Chordata; class Aves; order Passeriformes; genus Rhagologus; species Rhagologus leucostigma. The sequence continues at coordinate 157,112 of VZTD01002082.1, read as the reverse complement.
ATCCCTCTAATCTTCTCAGTGGCCTGCTCTGTACTCATTCCAATAGGTCGTGTCCTTCCTGTGCTGGGGCTCCCAGAGCTGGATGCAGCAGTGCAGGTGGGGTCCCACCAGAGCAGAGCAGAGGGGCAGAATCCCCTCCCTCTCCCTGCTGCCCACGCTGCTCTGGATGCAGCCCAGAACACGTTTGGCTCCCTGGGCTGTGAGTGCACATGGCTGGGTCATGTCCAGCCTCTCACCCACCAGCACCCCCAAGTCCTTCTCACAGGGCTGCTCTCCATCTGTTCGTCCCCCAACCTGTGCTGATACCAGGGGTTGCCCTGACCCAGGTGCAGCACCTTGCACTTGGTCTTGTTGGACCTCATAAGATTCCCATGATGCCAACTTCCAACTAGCTGCACTTCAATCACAATTTGTGTGATTTTTCACAGGTATCAAATATAAGGTATTAAAATCCAGGTATTAAATCCAAGGTATTAAATGTAAGCAATTTTTTCCCCCACAATTAAGGCTGTTTTGTTGTCTCCAGACCCCAAAAATGTTCAAGGGGAGATGAATGTATTGACAAATTTTTTTATCATTTGGAAGGCTCCTTTAGAATACGACCAGCATTTTTATATTTCAGAAGGGTTCAATAGAAACCAGTGTCCTTAATGATTAAATAAACTGGAATATGAAATTGCATTATGGTTTAGAAACAGAATTTAGGTCCTGCTGAAGGAACTCTGGCATCCTTTTCTCATCTCCCTAGTTTCTTAATGATACCTTAATGAAGCTTAGAGATAGGACTAGTTCTATTTAATTAAAACTAATACTGCTTGAAAGGGAATTTGATTAAGAATAAGGAAGGTCATATGGCTGGGACTACAGACACCTGGGTCCTGTCACTGACCTTCTTAATTCACCTTGAGTGAATAACATTTTCTTTTCTCTTATCCATTTCCCTGTCTGTAAACCTGGGAATTAAAGAGAAGGAAGAAAAAAAAGATACTGACCTCTGTCACAAAATGTCTGAATAATAAAATTTTTCTTTTCTTTTAAATGGTAAATATATGGACATTTCAGATAACAGGGGTCAGAATGGATTTTAGATACATCAGTTTGTACATCCAACTACTTACATATGCATTAAAGTATGAACATTTAAATCAATGTTATCAGCAAGCATAGTGCAAGGTTGAGTTCACTTCAATGTAAGCCTAAAGCCATTCTAACAATTTTGGAGGCGCTCCCTTCATTTTCATGTTCTGTGCTGTAAACTGCATGTTGCATACCAGACAAATCTATCTTCTTTTCTCTGTCTTCAGTAGGAATTATTTTTTTTAATCGGAGGTAGAATTTATATTTTCCAGATCTTAGGGGAATAAAAACAACTGAATTTATATTCTCTTCTTAATGGATAGAATGTAGTGCCCTGAAAATAGCATTTGTTTACAATGACATTAAACACCGCACGAAAATACAGACAGATAAATGCAGTGAGATAGATCAACTTCATTGTCATTGTAAAAAGTTCTCTAATTAGAAAGTAAGTTGTATTAAAATAGACAGTAAACTATACTACTGAGTCAACTAGTGAGGAGGTCCAAATCCCCACTGTTTTTTTAATTAAAAAAAATTATACAGGGTAGAATTTAAATAATAAGTATCATAGACAATATTAAGTTTTTTAAATACGTGCAGTCTTTATTATATATATATGTATATTGTTTCTTAATGAAGAAGATAAAATAGTCTGGTGTATTAAACCTAATTATTAAAACCTACTACAATGCTGAAAAAGATCTTTCCCCCAGACAATGCATTCTGCTGGCCTTGCTCTATACCACAACCACAAATCTTGATTCAGATGTGAAAATGATACCTTTGGTGGAAACCTTAAACTTTGCTCTAGATGAAATCTGATCATCAAAGTCTGGCTTTTGGCTCTGGAAATCCTGCCAGCTGTTTAACCATGTAATTTCAATATCCAACTTAAAATATCATTTCACTGTCCAATAGGATCTATTAAGTCTACTGAAATCTTCATAGTCCTGGATGACTTCTATTAGCATGTCCTGTAAGTGATAGTATGCAACCTTGTTATATTTATTCACTCATTTAAAAGCCATGCCTGAGGAATGCAGTGTATCTTTGCCACTAATTCAAATGAAAAAGTCTGTTTCATTTAACGGAGATTTTGCACAGGCAATTCTTAACTTCATGTTATAAAAATTACAGCAGAAGAGTATTGAAATTTCAAACTGGAAAGCCTTTGCACCTTCTCTTTAAGGTCACCTTCACAAAAATAGCACAATGGGCTTGGTTTAATCCATATCATTTTTGTGTTAAGATTCTGAATTGATTCCATAATCATATAAAAACAAGCTGAATACACAAGTAGAGCTAACTGTTGCCCTTGCAACTGAAATGCACAAAGCAACTTGTACAGAAAAAGAAAAAATAATTTTTTTCTTTTCTGAGGTTAGAAAAGTATTTTCCACGGTAAGTGACATTTGTCAGCATATTTCTGAGAATTAATCAGATTGGTTTCAAGAAAATGTCAAACCATTGCCCCAAGCAATGTTCTGAAAATTAAACTTACATTTCATTCAATTCAAAAGAAATTAACTACTTTTTTATTAATGAATGCTTTTCTGTATATTAAAAATGAGCATATTTGCTACTTAATATAAATATGCTTTCAATTACAATCAGCTTTACTGACTTGGATATCTGCAATGTGATAACCAGAAACTTTGATTCTAATGTTCCACGTAACAAGCGAACAACAAATGTATTTGTGATACTGTTGCATTTAAAAAAATAAAGAATGGTCTTTCACTCGATAGACAGTTTGCATGAACTCATTTTCATATGAATTGATAGCTTTGCTGTAAATTCTGCACAGCACTTCCAAAGGACAAGACTAGAGACAAAACCATGTATTTTGAGCACACTCAATGAGCTAGAGACCTCAAGTGGCAATATCGTACAGCAGAGAAGATACAGCAAACCAAACAGATATTTTACTTTCCCCTCACAACAAAAATGGAGTTAGAATCAAGTGTGGAATGAGGAGAAAAAAATGGGATGGGACCAGATCTCATACAGAAAACTGTTGGATTCCAGCTAGAGAACTAATGACACAAAAATGAGAAAGCAACAGCAGAAGAGAAATCAGCCCTGCAAAGAAAGGTCAAGTAGCTACCAGGTGAACCTGTGCTGGGTTCAGGTGTCAGTCTCTTCTCCCATGTAACAAGGAATAGGGCAAGAGGAAATGGCCTTAAGCTGAACTAGGGGAAGTTTAGTTTGGATATCAGGAAAAATTTCTTACTGAAAGGGTTGTCAAGCATTGGCACCGGCTGCCCAGGGAAGCGGTGGAGTCACCATCCTTGGAGGTATTTAACAGATGTGTCAATGTGGCACTGAGGGACATGGTTTAGTGGTGAACTTGGCAGTGCTGGGCTAAGAGTTGGACTTGACGATCTTAGAGGTCTTTTCCAACCTAAATGATTCTATGACTCAATGAAATTCATCCATATGGTTATGAAAACCTCACTCTGACATGTACAGGCAGCAGCACAGCTACCACACTTGCTTCTCAAGGCTGTAAATTCTCAACTGGAAACATGAACATTGCCAGCAGCCTCACCCTGTTCACCTCTAGCAGATCAGAATGAAGGTCCACTAGCGGGAAAACCATGCTGTGCAACTCTCCAGTAAGTGGCCTGAGATTCTCAGTCTGCCCTGTACCTCGTGTCTGAATCCTCTTGTCTCCAGTGCCCTCATGCACAGACACTGCCAATCCCGCACTTCCACAGGAAGTTCCCCTGGACCCTCTGGTCACTCCAGCAGCCAACTCCTTCTGATGCTCAGCACACACATACCTGGCTCCTGAAACCCTTAACCTCCTCACCAGCTGGAGTAATCTTGAAATGCCCTTCCCTTGCAACCCATGATTTGCCCCATACCCTTGGGCAGTGACCACACACAGACACTGCAATGAGTGCTCACAGAAAAGTGAGTCAACCCCTAAGGCATCGGGCTGAAAAAATGGGATTCCCCACGTGTCGTCACGCCTCTGTGTTCCTTCACGTGCGTGAAGATGTGTCTTTTCTTATATAACTTCCTATTTTGAAAGAGTCATCAGATAAAGAACTGTAAGAATGCATATGCAAAAGTATGTCTTGTATGAAGTATTCAACATCTAGAACCAAGTAGGAGGTAAAAAAAGCAGTTGCACTTTATTCTGTATTTAAAAGTTTATAAATACCTAACCCATGGTTTCTCCTAGCAAGTCAGTCTTACTGAAGAAAACTGCAGTTTTCATGGTTTCCAAGTTCAGATTTGCTACGAACCAAAGGTATTTCTTCCCCCTCCTCATCAGTTCTCAGCACACCCCTTTCCAGACAAAGGTATTGGCTGCTCTCAGGTTCTTGGTTTGTATCTAGATTTTTTTGTTCGATTTTTTTGTTTTGTTTTGTTTAGGGAAGGGAAGGAAAGAGCAGTGTGCAGAGACATGTGTTACTCCAGCAGATCCTTCATTTGCTCCGTTTTTCTGGAGCTCTAAAGCATAGATCTGTAATATTTTCAATGAAAAATTGGAATGGAGAAAAGAAATGTAAGATGCCTGCTAAGTTGTAGCCTCCCACATTTTCATGTCAGGGCTGAACTCACTTCCCACAAGGAATTGTAATGGAATGAAGAAGACTCCAAGCATTTTTATGTCACTATCCAACCTTAGCCACACAAGCAAACAATTAATTTCCATACACAGACTTCCCTTCCCCTAGTACCTAAACTCAAGTATTCTAGCCATTCAGTTTAAACACCTAAGTGTTTAAAAAGTTAAAATTCTTCTCAATTCACCGAAGATAACTCTTATTACAGGACATGGAATTACACCAACTGAAAGACAAAGACAATCTCTCTCATTATTGTGCTCTAAATTAAAAACAAAAATTAAAAAATCATTGTGTTGTTTTACAAGAAACTTGAAAATCCTTTCCCACAACTGCTAGGGAAATCCAGATAGGGCTTCTGAGAAGCATGGTACTATGCAGAAATAATAAGGTTTTAGAACAAAGGTAAAAAGCCTTTTTTCTAACCAGTGGCACTTTAACTCTTTCTAATATGCAATAAAAAACTATCAAATATTTTCTCATCTGAACAACGAAAACACTTTATCCAAATTGTAAATTTGAAGACACTATTTTTTCTTCTCTGATACAGGACAGCATGTTAGGAATCACACCAGACATTTCTAACAAATAGGCAAGACAGCTCATTACCTTCAGAAGCTAAATGTACACAATTGCTAGATCATCTTACCCACTTGATTGAGCTCACTGCTTCAGGTAGCAAAATATTCTGAAAATCCTCTGGCGGTTCTATATTGTGCAAAAAATATAAAGGCCCTTAAGAAGTATACACACAGACTGATACAAAGTGTCAAAAGTGAAGCCTGAGCAAAGACTGAGGCTAGACATCAAGATTTATCCTCTCAGAACTTAGAACTTCTATGGTAATTTTCTCTGCTCAGAAATACACAGCAGTCTGCTGGCAAACACAAAAGTACCTTTACAAAGCACACAAGCACCAGAGTTACAGGATGAACCAAGACAAAGGGTTATGTACCACTGTGCACAGCAGCAGCTGGCATCTCCCAGACCATCAGGAAAAAAGACAACAGGACAGCTTTTGGGTTATGGGGATTTCTTATCACCCTTCCTACTCACAAAATTCTTCCAGTGTCCCAACAGCTGTGGAGAGGCAGGGTGAAGGGAAGAGAGTGGAGAAATAAAAAAACCCCAGTATGTCCTGTTTTCCTCCTGTCACTCTATACCCTACCAGACCAAGGCTACCACAAACACTATACTAAGAGTAGTACTGACTGTATTAAAAGCAAGGCAATAATGATCAACAAAAACAAAAAGCAAAAGCACACAATCAAACCCCTGGAAACTCTTCATTGCCTCTGCAGATGGCCTTACACATTTAAATAAAAGAATGTGAAATCATTTGTTTTAAAGAGCTATTATGCATATTGCCATTCTTCCCAAAGAAAATTAAGTAAAGTTTTACACTATTCTAAATATTCTATAGGCCAAGATCCAACTGCTCTCCTGTTTATAAGAGAAAGGCAAAGTAACTCTATTTATACCAAATAGAGTGAGTTTACTGATTTTCCAGACCTTTTCTGGACATCATTCTGCAGCAAGCTCTTTGAGTTCAGTACATCTCTTCTTAATACCTAGAAATCCATCACCTTCCTCCAGATATATCTCAGTTCCTATTTGTTTCAAGTACAGCACACGCTTTTTCACCAGAGGTCTGCAAAGACAAACCATGACCTCCTGTGACCAGCTATCCTTTCAGAAACTGGGAATCAATAAACTCCATGTATTTGCCTGATATACTGCAACATTTTGGGGCTATCAAACTTTCTTAATATCAAAAAGGCAACTGGAAAAATCTAACATTCAGGGATGTTGATGCCGACAGCTGGTCCGAAGGCTTCACAGATCTCAATTTAGACATGGTTAACTTCTATTTGTGAGAAAAGCCCATGAGAGGAAAATAATCAGCTTTACCCAGGGAAGTGTAGTATCAACAGAAGTACGGAATCCAAAACAATAGAAAGAGAAAACAGCAACACACCCACACCTGTTATTTTTCTGAATGTCTGAATGCTTATGTTACAGGTAACCAATAGTATTACATTGCAGTTAAATGATAGCCAACGAATCCATTGTTGTAGCTTAGTAGCCAATGAACTTGTAACATGAATGATAACATAGAATAGTCTATAAATATGTAGTCTTCTTGAAATATAAAGCTTTTTGCCATTAATCCTTTGCAGTATCCGTGTGTGTGTCGTGGCCACCCCAACAGCGACACAGGAATGAATGTTTTCCTGCACTAAGTACTAAATCTTGTTTCTTTCACTATCTTTGTACAAGGTATGACTGATCAAAAGACATCTGCAAGTTCTATGACACAATTACTTCACTTTCAGTAGCAGCAGGTGACTTCAACTGATTTTCACAGAATCAAAGGCTAAATGAGGCTGGAGAGTGTCTCAGAAAATCACCCAAGCCAACCTTCTCCTCAAAGCAGTGTCAGCCATGAAATCTGACCAAGTTGGTCAGGGCTTAATCCTATGGGTCTGGAATACTGCCAGGGATGGAAGCTGCCTAACCTCTCTGGGCAACCTGATCCACCACCTGGCTGTTCTTATGGTCAATTTCTTTTTTACCAGAAAGAAAATTTTCCTAAACTGTGTAAATAATGCTGGATTTAATATTTGTGGTGACAGTGTATGATGATAATTATTTTTCTATGTGAAATCTGTAAGGTTCTTATATAATAGTTCATTGGAATAATTTGTTTTATCTGATTTCAAACAGTATTTTTAAACTTTGTTATTTAAGCTACTCATCTTTAGGTGACCAAAAATAATGCCATGTTTAAAAGCTCTTGTTGAAAAAACTAATCTGTCACTATCACAGGATGATTTTATTAAAAGTTCTAAAAATGCCAAATGTCAGGTAAGTTGGAAGACAAAGATATATCTTAATAATGCTTTAGCACATGGATTCCATTGTGCCAGCTACCCTCATACAAATAAGCTTGAAAACACTTTAATGTACAGCTCATGAAGAACCTCCAAGAGCAGCCTGAGCCAACCAAATGCTGGAAAGGAATCAGTAAAAACTGAAATTTCTACAGCTGTGGAGGCAGGGGAAACGCTTGGAAAACACCGGTTTAAGGGGTTGTGTCTCATGCTTGTAACCATCTGGACTGATACTATCCAATAGCAGAAATCTCATACAGGAGAAAGGAAACACTGCAAAAATTATGTATGCAGCTTGAGAAGAAGACAGCCCTTTAACAAACACAGGCCTGTCATTCCATAAGTTTATCTGAATTCTTCATTGCTGCCAGCCGTATGCAAAAACAAAATCAAACAGAATCTGAATAATCCAAAATATCGTATCTCATCTAACTTGATAAAAACACATCACTTTAGTGCTAACTACTAGACTGTGCACCTGAAAAAAAAATGCAGCAAACAAAAAATAAGAAGACACTTGAAGAGCAAATCCTCCTATTTAATATAAGGTTTTCATTAGGTTATCTATTGCAACTAGTAAAAAATAAAAATCAGAAAGCATTAGGTTATTTACTTTGAGTAATTTATTCACTAGGACAGACAAAGCACCTGTCTGCAAAAAGACTAGAATAAAAAAATATAAGAATCCCATCAATGTGAAAATGTTTGTTGCTGCATTTTTTACTCTCTACCCTCATTTGTTTGTGGCAAGGTCAAATGTCACTATCAGGCTGTGGTAGTGATCTCTTCACATTAACTAATTGCTGAGAAGGTTTCTATTGCCATAACAATAAAAGGTCAGTGAATGACCAAACCCACCCCCCGCCAAAAAAAAAAAAAAAAAAATCACACATACATTATGAAAAAAAAGTGAATTAAACAGGGCACTTCTGTGTTGTTTGGAAGATTCAAAAATTTCACTGTAGACTACAAATCAGCAACAGCATGATTAAAATCACCTCTGATTTCAATCACAAGGGACTAAGGTTAGAGGAATACATACTGTCACCATTTCCTCCTCTCATAACGTGCGTAGGAAAATATATGCTCAAAGTAAATGCTTCAGCCATAGGTTTGGCTAGCCACTTAAATAGAATATGCAGTAAAATTCTCAGAGACCTTAATACCATCTCTTTGTGCTATGAACATTTGTCAAAATGAGGATTCCTTTGATTTAAAAAGGCGGTTCAGGAAAGGTAAGATACATCCAGAAAAATTATTCAAAACTCATAATGTGGAATGAGAACATACATATCTGACAATCTACAAATGCTCTGAAGAAAAAAAATATTTGAAATCACATTATGCATACAGTTATGAACAGGTATAGGGCCTGATCTGTGGAAACAGATTTTTCTTCAGAATTATATAATGACTATATTATCTGTCTCATTTATAACCAAATAAAATGAGAAATATAGCCTTAAAGGGCACACTTTTTGCCTTTTTTTTTTTCATAGCCATTCAGGATATAGACTGGGACTCAATCAGGGTCCCATTCAGGATATGGATTTGGAACTTCATCAGTTTAAATTACTGGAATAAGGTTTACACCTACAATATGATTTCAGTGATTTCAGTGTCTTTTCATTTGAATGTCCTCCAGAATACTGATACATGGACTTTTAAAAACAATTCTATTATACTTAGACCTAAACCCCTTACGAAGAGGGGATTACTTTTTGAACTTACAAAATGTGAATAGCAATGTGGGTAGTAATAACTATAAATAGCAGTCTCAGTTTACAAATGAAACACTGTACAAAACTTGCGTGTTACTACTTTTACTACGAACTGTATTGATTTAAACCTTACAGATGTAAGCAGTCAGCTTAAATATGTGCAGGACTGAGGTACATTAAAGACAAGAGGGAGCATGCCAGATTTACAGAAGCACTTACATACCTTAATTACTAGCATGGGAAGAATTATGTATAACTTCAACCCCCTCAAAGCCAGGACAGATCACCTCACGTATTCTTGTAGTGAAGGCTGCCTGCCTTCCCACCCCAAGGTAACCCTGAATACAGATCCAAATCCCTACCTGCAACTGTAATGCAGAGCAATCTCAGTGCAGCATACCTGTTCCATATAATAGATCAATCAATAAAACCCCAAGAATAGCTGTGGAAGTTGATATGCACAAGTTAAAATGCCACTTAGAATTCTTCCCTGATAGCAGATTTAATTTTACTTTGCAAGTGAAATTACCAAGAACTGTTCTTAAAATACTAAGTAGGCTGAATAAAAAGAATACCCTCTGTAAATGCTCCATTGATAAAATAATTAAAGTAATTATGTGTCTATCAAGATAACATTTTATATTAAATAAGGAACAGAATACAGAAGGACAATTTTCCTCTGCTGAAAGCAGTAGTAATGTTGGTGTTCTTCTCTTAGGGCACGTCTTCATGTACATTTAAATATTCCAAAAATGGATCCCTATGGTACACACTAAATTGATATGTACAGGTATGTACAGATGCGAAATTTTCTGTTCAATGGGAAAGAACACAGATGACACCCATGAACTGAAATGACAGTGGAAGGACACTTAATAAATCCAAAGCCAAACACATGGTAAATGTGTTAACTTCATGGTTAAGTTCTGATACCCATAGTACAAAGAAGGTGCACCAAAAGAGAACAAAGACAGCACTTCTAAACTGAAAACAACACCCTTATGTTTAAAGGCAATTATCAACAACCTAGTAGCTTACAGAAAATCTTGATTTCCATAAATATTTGAGAAGATATAAACAAGATAGAAATATTGCCTTTATGTGCTAGGCTAAGAGGTGGACCTTAAGAACAGTTAGACTGATATTCTAAATGCATTTCAAGCTTTTAATGAAAAGGCTAATCAGTCACAGCAGCAGTTTAGCAAGGATATTTTTTCACATTGGACATGCTTTACAGATAGAATACTGTCTAAATAAGAAGTTTTCCGAAAATGAAAATTTTCAGAAATTTTTTTTCAGGGAAAAGGAGAGTTTCAGGGAAAGACAATTAAGTGAACTTAGTTTTCCTTCCCTGGACTGAACTTATTTCCTGAAACTGTCTCCTGCAAAAGATTTTCCACTCTTCTTACTCTATTGCTGCACCTCAAAACAGGAAGCGGAGTTAAAATAAATAATTAAGAAAAAAATTAGGGAAAAAAAATAAATCCAGACTAGAATGTCACAAACCTTCTGCTTTATTTACAGAATTTTACAATAATTTATGTTCTGTGAAGAAAAAAAAAACCAAAACCAAAACCCAACAAATTGAGGACCAAGTGAGACTAGGCCCAAAGCTACAAAAATTTGGGTGTGTGCAGTGCCCTTGGAGGAATTAGAACATAAATATCAAAGTCTTCGTGAGTAGGACTCTCAACTCCCGGGCAAAATAAATGCAATTTAATGAACACTATTATTCAAGATCAAATTATTTCCCCCTCAAGATATATCAAATAGTTTTTGGTTTAATAAAAAGCATAGCAAATAAACTTCCCTCTTTTGTAATTGTAATTATAATATTTCAGCCGATTTTTTGTATGGCTTACCAAAAAAACTGAAAATATCATTCACACAGCCTTAAAAAAATCAACAAGAGCCAAGAAAGTTAAATGATTACATTTAAGTCTATTTCATTCTCTCTCTGCATTTCTAACATGCTGTGCAATCCCATGAAGGCATATTCTTGGAAGAGATCTGAACTACTGATTAGATGAGATTAAGGATAAACAGCAGGCTAAAATGCAGACTTTTTTTGAGGTGTGGTTCGGGGGTTTTCTCACTCCCGCTATTGAGCTTATTTATTTGGTTTTTAAAGCAAGCGTGCATCATATAGCTAAATTTGCACCTGTTTCATCTTTACCTACCACCTGAATGAACAGAACAATCCATTACCCTAAAAACAAGTATTTTAGGATTATTACCAAAGCAAACATACATTAAAATAATTTTTGCACCACAGAGAGCAGATTATGGAAAAGCATAATCTACCATTGAACAGAAAGTAATTTGTGCAACTTCTATTGGGTCTTTATTACTCAGAGACCACTGATTCAGTGCAGGTGTTTCAGATATTTATCCATTTGAATTCGCTCTTTGAATAATATAGTTTACTTTTTTTTCTGAGAAATGACAGGGATTTACTCTATTTAGCTGGATTCAAGTTCACCTAGTGCAACAACAAACAAACATGTTTGTCTCAGAGAGACTAGAGAAAAAAACTGGTTTGTTGGTTGGTTGATTTAAGGCAAAAAGGGGTACCTAGTAACATTTTTGTTTCTTTCAACCATAAATTCTAAGTGAAACCATCCACAAGGTGCCAGGCAACATTCCAAGAAATGCTCTGAAGTACAAATCATTGTATCTTTCTTGTAGCTGTTGAGTCACAGGCCATGCTGAACATTTAGAACAGATCACATCTAGGTCAAGGTATCTATCCTTGTGGTCTAGTCTGTTCCTTCATTTTAACCAATAATTATAAAAATCCTAGGTTATCCTCATGAACATTTAACTTCCATGTTTCTCTCAGAGCAAGGGTAGATGGCTGAAGCCATCACATAAGACAACTGAGATCTTTCATAAACTGCTCAACATGCAAAAAGACAAACCAGAATCCCCAACACTCCATGTGCTTTTCCAAGGATCTCTTCATACTGTTTTGTTTTTTCTTTCCCTGTAAATGCCAGGTTATACAATTGTGAAGTTTCCATATTGTGTTCAGTCTCAGGTAAGGATAGTGAAATTCCAGACACTTTGTTCTGATGCTTAATCCATTCTGTATCATCCTCTCACTTCTGTCTTTGATTTTTCACATTCAGTGCATTCAGTCTTGAAAAGAAAAACAAAAAAACCCCACACAACCACAATTTGGAAATTTGGAGTAATAACTGTGTGGTTGTATAGATCATAAGGCTGCTGAAACAATGGAAACACAGATACTCCCTAAAATACATTCTCACATTTTTGTGTACATACTCATAAGAATTAAGAATGAATAATTTTTCTAACTTAAAATTCTTTTGTGTTTTTAGAGTAGAAAACACAATTGTTTTCATTTGTGGGTGAATCAGGGGAAAGGAGAAAAAAATCCACGTCTTTTCATACTAATGTTTGAGAACATCATCCTGAAATTAAAACTAAACTAAACACGAATACTATTCAGCCCACTATCACAAACAATTGATGAAAGCACTGATTCAAGACATGGAGTGCAGTGTTGTTCCCTCATAAACAGGTGTCTATATTTGGTATTCATTTTTCTGAAACTTGTCAGCAATGGGGATGGAGAGTAAAGTTTTGAAACTAAGTCCATGCTGCAACAGGAGAAGAAATAAGATAAGAAAATTGGACAAGATGATGTTCACTATATCAGCAATCTTTGCCTTGAATTTGAATCTTCCTCACATAAAAGCGAAGTCTGGAAAGTTTTATCTTTAATACAGACTCATTCCTGTCATCTTGTAATTAGCCTTCAAGCTGCTTTTATGCGTCTAAGTTCCTTGGACTGACATTAGATAGAAATAAAGAATGAAATTATCTCCATCACCTCCATGACCAAATCTTTTAACATCCTTTGCTCCCTCCTCCAATAGCAGTTCTGAAAACACTGAAGCATTGTCCTGAAAACAGTCATAAGGGCAGATTTGCAAAATCATCCTTTTGAAAATGGAATCCCTATTACTTTTTTTAGAGCTAGGAAGCCTTCAATATTGCATTGTCTAACAGTCTCTTCTTTCTCCTTTTGTTATTCATTATGGATTTGATTGATACTGCAACATCTTGTCCCCTTTTCTCTTGATTTATTTGGTCATGGTGTAAGAGACTGAAATATTATAGTTTATGACTTAAACGTTTTCATGAAGGACTTTTTACAAAAGCTGCAGAGAAGACCACCACACCCTGCATGGGGCTCTGAGAGGCCCTGGGCCCGCTGGCTGATGAAGATAAGATAAAGTAACAACTCAGGGCTGGGGACATTCACAAAGGACAAGCTTAACACCTCCGAGGTGGAGACCACAGCCCCGGGGCTATCAGCTGGCCAGGCTCACACAGACTCTCACACCAAAGCGTGGAGGAGAGAGGCCTTGGGTGTGTGCTGGAAAAGCCTCTGGTGAGAGGCGCAGTGACCGCCCATCCTCCGCTGTGCAGAGGAGCCCAGCTGAGGGGCCCTGCACCCGGGGGGAGCTCATCCACAGCAGAGGGGGTGTCATGGCCCAGCAAAGGGCCCCCCAAAGGGGTCCCCAGACCCTGCACCAGAGCACCAGAGATGATGCAACAGACCCTCAGTGTCGCAAGGGACAGTGCCAAGCTGGCCCCTGCAGGGGAGGTACGCGGGCGTTCCCACCTGCCCAAAGCGTGTATTAACCCACGGGATTCTTTACTCTTCGGCGTGTGCCGGCGTGGCGGGGCGTGTGGCGGCGGCCACGGGGGACCCTCACCACCAGAAGAGCAGATGGAGGGGAGCAACGAGACGTCGTCGGGACCCCTGGATGGGTGATATGCCTCCACCTAAGCCCTGTCACCTCTCCCTGTCCCCCTACCCCACACGCACACCTCTTCTTCTCTTTCTTTCTTTCTTTCTTTCTTTCTTTCTTTCTTTCTTTCTTTCTTTCTTTCTTTTTCTATTTCTTTCTTTCTTTCTTTCTTTCTTTCTTTCTTTCTTTTCTCTTTCCTTCTCTTTGCCTCTCTACTATTAAATAAAATACATCAATTTTTTGGCATCAACATTTAATCTTGTTTGGTTTTAATCTCATTTCTGTGAATATTTTGAACCTTCTAAGTTCTTTCTGGTTTATGCACAGAAACGTAGCTTTCTTTGCTCTTCTGGGTCTAAACTGGATCGCAACACATGTCAACTTAGTGTCTAGTGGAACCCCAGGTCCTTTTCTGAAAAGCGGTTTTGCAGCTGGGTGGCCCCCAGCATGTGCTGGTGCTTAGGGCTGCCTTTCCCACCTGTGAGTTACTTAGCCAGGAGACACCTGTGAAGTCACACAACAGCCTGCTCAAAACATGATACAAGCTAACTGGAATGGTCTTCAGGCAGTAACTGCAGAGTGGTGAACCAGAGCTTAAGTGCATTGTTCTTGCATAACATCTCAGCTTCTGTTGTAGTTTAGCAAGTTCGACTTCATTTTCACTTAATAAATAGGATGCCTACAGCCATGCAACTGGTAGCCCTGGCTATGCATTCCTCATTGGTTTGTATCTCTGTTTCTGCTTGCTTTCCTTCTAAATACGTCCATCCTTTCAACTGTGTTCATGCTGGCACATAAGGTAACGTAAACATCTTGTCCTCCCCTAGAATAACTTTTCTGTGGAGAGGGAAACATTACTACTATGAAGCAGGAAGTAGAAAAATAGACATGCTACTAAATCCACAAACACAATCTGTGGAGAATGCATCAGTGTTCAAAGCAGAGCAGCTTTCCACTTCCCAAAAGAACTCACAGGATTTGTCATAGCAGATCACATTGCTGCTCTGTAATATCCAGCATGCTGCCTCCAGCACTGGCCAATACCTGATGCTATGCAGAAAAGTGAGTAGCAGCATATTGCACCTGGCTAATCTTGAGAGATTTGCTCTTTAATTGCTAAGCAGAGCAGAAAAGAAACACCCTGAAATTCCTCTTGGGCTATGTAAGTCATTTTGCTCATGTTTAAATTTAGCAATATAGACACTTTCAGGTGACACTGCATTTAAAGCAGTCAATTAGAATTAGCTTCTTGCATTTATTTGATAGAGCCAATTTAGGTAAATGTTCAAGTAGCTACAAATAATATCACCCTGTCTCCCATGAAAGCTAACTTACTAACGTGACATTCCTAGTCACTACATGAACAGATAATGCTCAGGAGTTTGTTTTGTATTACTTGTCCTCACAGGCAAAAGGAAGGGTGCATTCCACAGGCACTCAGGACTGCTAAAATCTTGATCTGGGCTAGTATAAAATTACTGTCCTTAACAGTAAGGAGGTTAGACTACTTCCAGAACTCAAAAAATATGCCCATGAATCAGACTGCAGAAAATAACAACCACAACAAAAAAATCATTAAGGGTTATCACATCTGGTTCTGCAAAATTTATCTCACCTGTTTATTGTTGCACTCCCTTCCCCCTCCAGCCCCACCTTGCCCCCAGTCCTTCTTATCTTCTGTTTCTGGCTCTACCAGAGAAAACTCTGAACAGATAAATTTCCACAGAAAATATCACTCATTGTATCCTGAAATAATACTCAGGCAGTGATAAGAAACAATGAGGACAGAGGAGCCACATTTTCATAGTGAATGGTTACAACAACTATCTTTGACAACACGATATGAAAGTCATTTATTCAACCCAACACCAACATAATGATTTCATGGAAAAAAATGAGAACCCTTCATAAATTACTTCTTATGACTAAATTATGCCACATTCAGCTCACATTTTTCTCAAGTTATCTCATTTGCTTTATAGATTGATGATGGTCTTCATCCCTAAGCCTCCATATTCTACAGGATAAACATTTTCAACCTACTCATCAATCTGTCACATTCTGCACGTTTTATGACCCTCTTCAATTTAGTCAAACTACTTTTGTTGGCAGAGTAGGGTACAGTGCAATTGTTTTCTCACCATTTGAGATAAACAAGATGGACTTCAGCCTTCTTTTCTCAAGTATTTCAAACACTTTTGTACAGATATGATACTGGTCTTGGTAGGCTAGTTTGTTGGTTTTTTTATAGGACTAGCTGTGGTAGGTTTTAAATGGACAACAAATGAATTTGAAACCAAAGGAAAACAAATAAAATTTAACATATTCTTTCAGGTCACTCCTACTACATGTTTCCTCTTACAACTAGCCCTTCACTATAAAAAAATCCACTTCAAGTGGACCACTTCAGCTGATACCCTTAGACTCAGGAAAGCAAAATTCAAAGGTTTTTTTTAATTCTATGGACTGTCTTTAGTTTTCTGATATTGGCATCAGAAGATGCTACTGGCAAGGAAAAGACTGAGAACGCCTACTAGCTTAGGGCAATGTTATCTCACTGTGATTTTCCCCAGCAAGGAAGTGGCAGATAGTAGGTGTCCAGATAAAGAGGGATTACTATTTAGCATTGGTGGCTTTATTTTCATTGCTGGTAACGTTGTCTTAGTTGTCAAACTACTTGCTTTTTGCCATCATGTTTCTGAAAAAGCCATTTATTTTTTCCTGTATTAGTTATGTAGCAACCACACATCATCCAACCCTTTTAGATGTTTGCAATCAACAGAGGACTTTATATTCAGCCCATTACAGAAACAAGAGCCACCTATTTTATATACAAAAGCTCTCATTTGTAAATGCTTTTATCTACTAAATGTTGCACTGAGACAACAAGATACTTGACTACACAGAGAAAAACTGAAGAAGTTTCCAGGAACCTCTCACTCATCTCCTCCAATACGGGGAATTTGAAAGGAGGATATGGTACTTAGACAAATCAGAACGTTTTGAATAACCTGCAACAACTTTGGCTCTGGGTTTCTTTAACTTTTAAGTGAAGTTAAAAAGTTTCATATTCATTACATTTACTGAAATACAAGTTACAGGTAAAAATTAAACCAAACTACGTTGGAAGTCATAATGAAACTGATAAATGTTAATCCTCACATCTTCACAGATGTCAAGACTTGTTTGCAGAAATAATCCAGTCTGTACTCTTCACCTTTATAAACTGGTGAGTAGTAATGCTGTACTCATTACCAAGTCAAGATAATTAACTAGCCTTTCTAAGCTCATGTCCACCCAAGCTAATCTGAATATGGTTAACTGTACAGGACTAGAAACTCAGTAGTATAGCCTAATGTCTAAATGTCTGTTCATGTTGGCAATACTTTTTTTTTTTGGCTGACGAAAATCATAGAATCATAGAGTATCTCAAGATGGAAGGGATCCATAAGGATCATGGAATGCAACTTGCTGCTCCTCTCAGGACTACCTAACGCTAAACCATATGGCTAAGAACATTGTCCTAAGGTCACTGAACTCTGTCAGGCTTGGTGCTCTGACTTCTTCCCTGGGAAGCCTGCTTCAGGGGCTGACCACTCTCTCAGTGAAGATCCTTTTCCTAATGTCCAATCTGAACCTCCCCTGAGAGAGCTCAGATATTATAAGATGATATGAGTAGACAAATTCTTACGCCTTTACAAAACCCACAAGCCTGGCCTGAAGTTCAGTCCTGCACAGTCTTGTGTCATCAGGTAAAAGTGTACAGACTTTGTCTGCCGGGCATCTGTAACACACCACCGCAGTTATACTGACAATCAAACATTCCAAAACAGTGGTTTTTCAATACAGTGCTCAACACAGCTCAGTCTGTCTTCAACAGAATCAGGTGAATTACAGCTTTACACTGCTGAATTTCCTCTTCGCCTACATTCCTTCTGACCTGCAATAGGAAATACAACCACATTTCTACATTTCCAGCAAACTCCATTCCCCACCACCACTGTTCTGCTATTTTCCTTTATGGCCATGTCCATCTCCTTAAACTCTTGTTGCTAGTTTGGCTGTTAGCACTGATCATGTCAGATATCCTAGAAATGGGTGCATTCAAGAAGGGTGAAAAATACAATGTTATAAGATGGGATAATGCAAGAAAAGGACTGCATTACACTTATCTTCTAGGAAATCCTTTCTAGGAATCCTGAAAGTAAACATTGAAAAACTGCTTCTGGAGCTGCAGTGTCTCAGATCTCAAGTAACCCTTGTTTGGAAGTGTGAGAAGATCACAATTTTGTGGCACAACTCGATCTCAGGTAGGATCAGCACTGCTAACCAGATGTGAAGCCGCATCTATCATGCCTCTGCAGTGGAAAGCTACCAAAGTACAGCACTATTGAAAAGACGCTCACTTTTCAGATTAAAGAATTACTTAAGCCTGAGGCTAATTAACATTTTAGAGGGGCAGGGGATGGAGAGAATCAAACACTGTCAGCAGTGTTGTTTACAGGCTTGACTCCAGCTGCCAGGTGACTGGTCCAAGACTGACCCCTCTTTTACACAACAAACCTGCACTAGTTCCAGTGGGACTACGCTATTTATGTTAAGACTATAGCCCAAAAAGACAGCACTACATGTTGCAGCAAAGTATAATTCAGCGTGACATATTACAGGAAAAGTTTGGAAACACGAAATCCAGTGAAAAATCCCCACTGCATTTCTTAGCCCTACCTAGAGATAGGCAAAGGGCAAAGAAAAATCTGATCACGGTTATACAAAAGATGATGACAAGATAAACCTTTTTTATGTGTCTACTGTTTTTCCCCTTCTACTGTACTACATATCTAAAATTGTACAGACGCCTACACAGCATTCAGGAAGTTTTTTTACTTTCTAGTTACATACCTAGTCATATTCATTTCTTCATATATAAGGACAAAGTATACTTTGACAGGGATCAAAAAAAACCCCCAAAATGGTATCCATCCTAACTGCTCCTGCCAATAGAAGAGATGAACGTGCCATACTTGAGCAGCTCTGCAATTGCACAGCTATCAAGGAACTGTCACCGTGACACAAGCAACAGGAGCTGCAAGGCCACTCTAAATTGAGCCAAGGACTGCAGAGTTCTGTGATACACATGAGTAACAAAACCACACAGTACTTTCCCTATTGCTCTTCTTCTGGAGTTCTCAACCTTGGAGGCACTCATGTTCAGGATAAGTGAGACCCAGTCTTCTTCTCCTCCCATTGGGCTGAAAAAGTGACTATGGGATGTGTTTTGAGTGAACAGGATTTCACACCATGCACAGGCAGCTTCTCAGATGACTGATTCTTAATTCTGCTACACATAGTTCAAACCATCAGACTTGACCTTCACCTTTCACTTCCAAGTTCCCACCCTGTTTTATTCCTCTTGCATCTTTTCCTGTTATAGAAGGATTTGTAGTTTTCCATATCATGGTTATTCAGCAATTCAACAGCTCCTTAAAAAGCTAATTTGGGATTAAATACCCCTTCTGACAAGTGTTACATAACATTTCCTATTTAAAGGGAGTATCAGTGCCAAGTAATTTATGATTTCAGATTATCAACACTTCAAAAAAATGCCATCATTAAATTCCACACTCATAAGCTTTTTATCTCTTTGATAAACTTGCTACAGATAACCTGGAGTTCTCCTCAGGGTAGTAGTAGAAGAGAATCCTTTTTCCTCATCTTATACGTACTGTCTTATATAATTTTTTAGAGGTGGTCCCCACGTCAGTAGTGATGGCACTAAAATGGGAAATTTGACAACCGTGCTGCTATCCATGGAATAGAGTCCAGTAGCCAAACTGTAACACAGAAAAATATAACCATTTTTGGGTAAATAATTTTTCATTTATTCTTTTTGGGTAAATAAAACTCAAATAGCTCAAGTCTCCATGAAGGCATGCATGAATAGGTCAATGTTCTGCCACCAGCTACCACACTAACCTCAGCTGATAAATACATGCCATTGTAGCAGACCATATTCATTGACTCCTTTATGCCAAATGAATTCCTATTTCACTGCCATGACAATATGTGGACAGCTCCTAAGTCAAATCAGAGCCATGTTCCCACTAACATCTCTTACCACCACAGGTATTTCCACTAGCTGACAGAACTGAAACAACAAACTGCCCCCACTGTAGCAGCAGTTACGCAGGCACAGTTGCTGGTTTGACAGTATTACTTATTCCACAAAGGAATATGAAATAAAACTTCAGCTTACAGTAGACTTGCCAGCAATGTTCCACTGCTACAGTCACATCACAAAGCTTCTTCAGCTTAGGCACATCCTTAGGAGGCTTTTTAGCTCAAAAATCACAACATAGGTGTTGATACTTATACCCAAACCCCTTAGAAATTTTCTCATTTCTTCCTCCTAGGATAAGGGCACTGACTTTTGGAACTCAGTTGTTTTGGGGTTTTTTTTGTGGGTGGGGTTTTTTAGGAAGTGGTTGGTTGGGTTTTTGGGTTTTTTTTATGTTAATTGTGTCTCATTTAAATTAATTTTGCAAACAGCAAAGACAATCTGTTGTCCCTTGGCAGAAATGTTTCACTTGATGGTGGGCAACCTGTTCCAGCCTCTTGCTTGGGATGTGGTGGGGAAGTGCAGAGGAAGAAGGAAAAGAAGCAGACTGAAAAGTAGACTGAAAAGCAGGCTGAACATGTAACACTAGTAATTAAGTAATAAACATTGTTTTATCAAAACATGTGATAGTGCTTACATTCAGTTATGGTTTTGGAATTCTGGGAAGTCTGATACTATACTGAAACAAGCGAAAAAATTATTCACATTAAGACTAACCTGTCAAGAATAAGGTTTATGCATAATAAAGGCATATGCAAAGTAGGCAAAGCCTCAAGATTTCTTAATACCATAATTCAAAGGCATTTAAACGAGTCATTGTGGTAACAAGTGTGAGGTTCTGACTGGGAAATGATTTTCCAACTCATTTAGAGATGTTCATTAACCTTCACAATTAACACTTCACTTCATTGTGAAGTTTCAACTGTTTGGGTTTGGTTTTTGTCTTTTAATTGAAGCATTTAAGCCTCAATCACTCTGCCCACCCCCAGTATTTTCTGTTATCTTAATCAGTTCTGGGTTTGAACCTCTGAAAAATAGGTATCATTTCTAGCCGCCTATTACTGTCCCTTAATTTTTCTTCCCTTTGACTAACTGACTGGTGGCAAATATATGTTCCACACCTACGTTCATATGCACCACCAAAAAATCTTAAAGACATAGCAAAATAACTCTTCTTTTTAACTTGATGTTTACAAGTTTTGCAAAGGTATGGTATAGAACAAACTGACTGGAGGGATGCAGATTCCCTTGGAAGAGTTAGGGTAATCTCAGTTTTCCAAGGCTCTTGACAAAGAAGGGGGAAATGTACTTGATTCTGTCTGCATGCAACTTAAAGCCATTTTTGCATACCTTGGGGGTAGGGAGTAGATATAGAGAATTTTGAGGACTTCAATTAAGACCTTTAGATTGTGATATTTAAAGAATATCTGCTTATTCTGTTTGTTTAAACAAACAGAATCTAAACTTAACCTTAGCTGAAAGTCTGTTGAATGCTAGTAAGCTAAGGTAATTATTCCACCTGCATAAAGTAATGCAAATACTCCTTAGGTAAGACTAATTTGGAGCATAAACTTGAAAGTTACTCATTTACAAATTTACTGGCTAATTTGTGGTTAAATGATGAGCCAATTAAATAAAGATCCTAGACTCTCTTTTCAAAGAGCAGTACTTCCATGTCAGAATGTTAAGGCAATCTGGGATGGGAGCTAATGAGGTTCAGCATCTTAATAATGCTTAAGTGACTTCTGAAGGAAAAAGTCCAGCTGTTTTCCTGGTCAGAAAATAGGGTAGATACCTACAGGCCATATGTATTAAATGTCTGCAGTAACATCTTTGTGCTTTTTTACACTTTAATTATTATAAAGTTGCACGGGGAAAGATCCCCAGAAACCTTCTGCCTAGTCGAAATGAACAGCTGAAGCAATACAAACTCCATGCAGAGATTTCTGTGTTTAACCTTCAACAATATTTAAAGCTTTCCAAGATGTAGAAGAGTTTGCACTGGTCACTCATGACTAACAACTCCATAACTGCTGCAACACATGCCTGGAGCACCACTTGGTCAGATCCACAAGCCTCAGGAGACCTTGCTGTTGGCTGGAAGTTTAGCTGTTATTGACAGAGGGTTAAGTGATCTCTAATTTCTCACTGTAAGTGTCAACACACACTGACTGTGATGTCCGGAGATGTATCCCACATCACAGACAAAAAACTACCACTGAAAGCCGTGTCACTGCAGTGCTGACCAAGTGACACACCAATAGAAAAAACAGCTTGTTATCAATAAAATGATGCATTTCCTTGAGAAACATCACATCAACTGTATGCCCACAACAGAACTGAGCTTATCTTTCAAAAGCACTTGTAAAGGCAGCTGAAATGGGTTAAAAATGGCACACCACTTCACAGGTCTCATGGCTGGAACCAGTAGTTCAGTCTGATCACTACTTCTAAGTGTAAGAACCACCCCCAAAGGGGCCCTGGGTCTACACCTGAAAAAAATAACTCCTGTCCCAACGAGATAACAAGGTTATCCTTGAAAACTCTGAAATTAAGAAACAGGATAGTTTTGCAGGGAAGACAGAGAATAAGAGCAATAGCAACCCAACTGGATCATTATACAAGGATTACGGATTATACACCACTGAGTAGTGCTTACATTAATCAGCCACAGGTATACCACTGCATCAAGCTGCTCTACAGCAACATGCCATGACACCTCTCAATCTCTCATATTCATGGGTCTGTGGAAAGGGAGAGGAGAAACACTTTCAACTGGGCTCTTTTCAAATAAAATTGGAAAATTAACCGAATACAGCTGATACAGAGACTTAAGCAGGCTTTTTAAAGACAGCTTATTTAAAAGTTACCAGGCAAAAAATAGTATCAGGTAATTCAATGCGATATGGAGACTGAAAGAAAGAAGGCCAGGGAGGGGATGATCAATATAGTCTACTTACATTAACTTTTATTTAAGACACATTTCATTAGGGACACTGTCTCATTTTCATACTTCGGCTCACCTGACTTTTTTTCCCCCAGTAGTGGATCTGAGGGGGAGGGGGCAGAAAGATTTAACAGGGTTTTTTTTCAAGGCTTTGAAATTCATTAAAGTAGACTATTGTAACAATTTAGAGCTCTAAACTGCTGAATCAAGATTGCTACACAAGATTAAGTTGACAGACATTTGAAAAAAAAATCCATTAATGCCTCAAGTGCATTTGGTTAGGGAAATAAAGCTTAGATCCAGATTTGGTTGTACTGTCTAAAAAATAGAGAAGGAAAAATACATTTCTCAAAGAACAAATATTAGTCAATATTAAGTCATGGCACTAACAAACATTTTTCCTCTATCACATTTGTACAGAGCTGCAATTAAAGACTTATTTAAAGCAAAAGATCTTATTAATGGGTTGTTACTTTCTATAAAATCAATTTCAGTTCAGTAGCCCTGATTAAGTCTCAATTTATAAAAGTGGAAGGAGGCCAACACAGAAAATCGGTGTAACTCCCTAACAACATAGATTTTTTTTTTTTAGAGAGCAGTTCTGAAATAGATTACAAAGCCTTCTAATGAAAATCAATGACATTTTAAAGTTAAAGGCTTAAAGAGCAGTCAAAGATTTAAAATGCCAAAAATGGAAACCTGTGCTTCAAACTCCGATCTTTTTCTTGTGTGCCCAAATTGGCTTGGTCAGTTTGTAAGTTTAAGGCAAAAAAGTGACTTTTTGAACTGCCACTACCTGACATAGGGTAAAGAAAGGTCTCCACAGGCCCACATGTGGAGTGCTGCATAACATCTTCTGATAGACTGTGCATGGCTCATGTGAAGTTGTATTTTGTTTGCACTCACCCTCGGAATCCTTTCCCTGAGCACCTCCTCTCCTGAGCTCACAAGGCGTTCATGCCACACCCCATGGGGCACTTCTTCCCTACACGTGCAGCAACAGCAATGGACATAAGAGCCCACCAGCAGCTTCACACTGCTGGCCTTGGGGCTTCACCAGAGAACGCTTTAAATGGTTGTGGGTCTGCTTTAGCTGTTACTGAAAATGTTGATACGGGTCAGGAAAAGATGGGAAGATTATTTCCTAGAGTTGGACACTGACTCAGGACATTGAGAGCAGTCTTGGGAAGTCTTGGTGGGCAAGGAGCTTGAGATGAGCCAGCAATGTGCACTTCGAGCCCAGAACACCAATCCATAGGCTCCATCCAAAGCAGGATGATGGAGGGGATTCTGCCCCTCTGCTCTGCTCTGGTGAGACCTCCACCTGCAGTGCTACATCCAGCTCTGGGGCCTCAGGATAAAAAGGATGTGGAATTGCTGGAGCAAGTCCAGAGGAAGACCACGAAGATGATCAGAGGGATGGAGAACTTTGCCTATGAAGACAGGCTGAAGAGTTGGGGTTGTTCAGCCTGGAGAAGAGAAGGTCCCAGGAAGAACTTTTAGCAGCATTCCAGTACCTAATAAAGGCCTACAAGAAAGCTGGAGAGGGACTTTTTACACAAGGCCATGTAGGCATAGGACAAGGGGTAATGACCCTAAGATGAAGGAGGGTAGGTTTAGATTAGATATTAGGAAGAAATTTTTTATACTGATGCTGGTGGTACACTGGATCTTTCCCAGAGAAGGTTATGGATGCCCCATCCCTGGCAGTGTTCAAGACCAGATTAGACGCGGCTCTGAGTAACCTGGTCTATTGGAAGGTATCCCTGCCCATGTCAGGGAGGCTGGAACTATCTGGTTTTTAAGGTCTCTTCCAACCCAAACCATTCTCTGATTCTGTGACTCTACAATGACCTATTTTCTAGAGCTTGACAGGAGATTCCTTTGCTACCGCTTCATGCCGACTGCCATGATGTGCTTTAACCTAGTTGTGATAAAGGTCTAAGTGAGTCCTTGTGCAACCACCCTTCGAGTCATTTAGACCAGAAAGCGTGGCTGAACAGACTGCAAATATATAAAGCCAGACCTAAACAGACCTGAGACCAAGGGGGAAGCTTGCCCCTCAGGCAGACAGTATCTCACCACTTCCAGAGAAGCCAAGGATGTTAGTGCTGCCCTGCCCCCTGTCCTCAATGCCACTGACCTCAGGACCCAGGCGATGTTACATGAGCATGACACAAAAGGGGTCGATTCAAGGACATTTATGAATAATTTTAAACATAATATTAATGAGGTTTTTTGACACCAAGATAACCTGGTATTATTAGTCCAGTTGAAATGACACTTCTTGATTAGATGCTACAATTTCAATTAGACTAGCAATAAATTCTTGTCTTTGCATGTAAGTGTGCTTCTTTGACCTACAAAAATATATCAGGTGCAGTGCAACACTGTAAACTTCTAATCGTGATTGCTTAGCTTCTGCTTTCTGTATTCATGAAGAGCACAAATCCCTCTTTTCTCCCAACAGTGCTCCTCTTTCCAGCTCTCCCTTCAAAGCGGTAAAGTAACTGGCACAATAGCAACAGCATCTCCCCTATGCCTCCTCTCTATCTGTTGGCCAGAAAAACCAACCAACTAAAACAAAAACCACATACCTCCTCCACCACCATGCATTTTTCCATCCACAGCTAGCGCAAGCACTGGTCCCAAGGTACTGTCCAACAAAACTTTACCAGGAAAAGAAGGGATGGGTGCACACTACATTGATGCAGTCAAATGTAATAGAGAGGTGCAGCATGTGTTAACAGTAGGGATGCTTTATTCATGCTTCACTGCATGGAAAATGTATGTGCTTGCCTGCTCTGGATAAACATACTAACTCCATAACGTGAGTTCTCATAATTCTGAATGAATGAATAAATGAATGAATGAATGCTGAAATGAACACAGAATACTAACAGCACATAGAAAATTAACTTTCAGGAATCACCTTCACATCAATATTGGGAACTTTATGCAGAATGCTGCATTCTTTAGAGCTTCATTTTCAGAATGACAAACCTGAGAGATCAAGTAAAATGTGTTAGCGTAGGAACACCATTCTTCATATATCATAGGAGATCAGTAACATTAGTCTATCAGCCTGAGACATAAGTAGTTTTCAATCTCTACCAAATCTCCCACCTGCAGAACTAATTAACATTTTTGACCTTTATATCACAGATTGAATTTATATGAATTCAAATGGACTCTTCTCTGTATGAACTAATAATTTCCTTTTCTTTTTGACTACTTAATATATAAAAATGTTATTTTATGCTGAATGTATGTATCCATTACCAAACAATACCACTGAATTAAGTTAAATTTCCTTATGCCTACTAAACCTGTTCATGCACACACATGCCAGTGTCTGAAAGTATACTGCATGAAATTTCACCTTTCACCGAGATAATCATTTGTATGTCCACATTATAAGTACAAGCTTATGAAAGGGTGAGAAATAAAATCCTGAAGTGTTAGAAAAGAAGNGGAGGGGAGGGGAGGCGAGGCGAGGCGAGGCGAGGCGAGGCGAGGAGAGGAGAGGATATAGTTCAATATGCAGGGACCTACAGTGATCATCTAGTCCAACTGCCTGACCACCTCAGGGCTGACCAAGAAGTGAATCCCATTATGAAGGGCATAACCAAATGCCAAATGTCTCCTTTTTTTAGGCACTGACAGACACTGGGCATCGACCATCTCTCTGGCAAGCCTCTTCCAGTGTCCAGTCACTGAACTTTGGTCAGCCCTAGAGTGATCAGGCAGTTGGACCAAATGATCATTAAAAGTCCCTGCCATCTAGAACAATTCTATGGTATGGTATGGTATGGTAATTTTTTTGTTCATATAGAAGACAACCCTTCAATTTTCTTACAGAGAGAGTAAATATGTTTATCTAAAACTCTGGAGTTCACATTCAGATTCCGGAGTCTTTCCACAGAGCTGAGCAATTTCAGCAATGTGTATCTGTTTTCAGAATAGATATAACTTGAGAAGTACAATCTGTTTACTCTTCATGTCAGATCAGCCTAGTGTTTCCTAGCTTCAATATGCCTCCATGCATAAAACCAACATTTACCAAACTTACTCTCAAACCAAATGGTTACTCCTTCAACTTTCCACTTCTGTCCAGTGGCTTGTGCCAACTCCTACCCCCACCTCAAGCACATATTGCCAGTAGGAAGAAACGCCCCAAGCACCACTCCAATTGTCCATCTCTTTAAAAAAGCACTAGCAGTCTCTTCTGAAGAATATTTTCCAGAACCAAGGAACATAGAAGAATGAGATGTTCCGAGTGAATTTCTCCACCACTTAGAAAGACACAGAGATGCCATGCATTTTTGCATTTTCTAAAAAATGTGATCTACTTTAGGTTGAGGAAAAAGCAAAACTTTCAAGAAACTCAATTTTATTGGACTAAAATATTTGATAATTAATAGTTTGGGATTTTTTTTCTCATCTATGTCCCTATTTGCAACATCTCCTTGTTCACCAAATAGGTTACTAAATTAAATGGAAATTTCTCATAGGTACTCAACTTGCCAACTGTGCAGCACTGCTTTTTCTCTACAATTACATTTCACAGAGAAAATGCTTTGTTTTACCATTTAATTTCTATTATAGTAGCAACGAGGAAATATTAATTATATATTCCCATTGCAACTATGAAATTTGAGCTCTTCCGTTCTTTCACAGAAAAATGCTCCCTTTTCCAGGTGGATAAAACATTTTTAAACTATTTTACAAACTGGTAGCACTAGAATAAATGCCTCTAGCATTTACTGGTTTTTAAAAAAGAAAAGCAAGTTTCACAGTCATTGTGCATCTTTCCTTGGGCACTGGGAAGTCTAAGTCAGCTCAAAGAGACAGAACAAAACACTAATTACTGAAGCATTCCTGAAACTAGGTGTTTGCTCAGAAACGTGTAGCTTTTTTGGTAACTATCCAATCTCTTCACCTGCCCTTTGTCTCACTATGCCATCTGTCAAACGGAGTAAAAAATGCCACTAAACCACAGGACAGTTTTTGTCACACCTGTGCAGTAACTGGCAACTCAAGACAAGCCATTTCTGAATAAGACAGAAGTCCTACTGCAGTATGTACTACATATGTACAAATGCAAGACATGATTATCTAATGATGAGGGACAAAAAACACTTGAAGAAGTGACTGCTGACAAAAGAACAAGAATTTTGCCAAATCTTTAGTGAGGTAAAGCAGGCAACAGAGCAAAGTGAATCAGGTTCTGAATATAAATTTCCAAGATTTTTCTCTATTGCATTATTTGAAGGTCTGTTCCTGCAGGTCTTTCTCATGTCAGCAATCTCAGTTTCTTTTTAATGTCTCAGTTAATGAAACCAATTCCTCAAACTTGGTTTAACAAAGTAGGAAGCAAAGAAACATCAGAAAAAAAAACACAAAGAGAAACAAAGATAGGAAAAGGGAAACTCATTGTATGCAAACTACAGATAAGTGAATGGAACTAAGAAATTTAACCATATATATTATTCCTTGAGATGAGAAACAAAAGATTTTTGTGTGGTATAGCTAGAGTACTACACTGATGCCATTAGAATGTATCTTACCACTAAAACAAAAAAGTTGCTGTCAAGATTGAAGAATGAGTTACAAAAAAAGAGATTAATTTCCAGTTCTCCTGTTACATATTGAAGATCTTGCATTGAAATCTTGAAATATTCCTTTAATCATATTTCTGCAATAAGCCACTGTTTCACAGTCATATTTGACATCAAGGAGGAAGCTGAAAAAGAAGTTGAAGCCCTCATACAACAGCAGCTTCTGTATGAGGTCAAGTATGAATATTCTCATGTGCATGGCTTTGAAGTTTCATAAAATTACAAAATGAGATATGACCCCATTTAGGAGTGAATATATTTTTAATCAGTTTTTTTTTCAGCTGATGGTTGTGCATATCCTAAACAGCTTTTGAAATGACAAAAAAAGAGAAAGAATCTGATCTGGGAAAAATGTTCTACCTCCACCATCTTCAATTACAAACCTTTAAGGGTTCATGTTCTAAAACACCTCTAAACACACCCAGCAGCTGATAGAAATTCTGATGAAGGCAGATGAGTACTACACACGGTCCTCCTCTCCTTGTGACTGACATATTCACTGTGACACAAAAATCCAACCCACACCAACAAAGGACTTCAAAACATCTCTGCTTTGCTTTGACCTGAATGGTCTCAGAGAGCCCATTCTCAGTGTCATACAATTATAGTCATAGACTCCTGTAAAATGGACACAGCCAGTCAGCTGCAAGTACTATGATCATTTTGCAAATTAGTAAAGTAGCTTGGAACACAAATAGACTTTCTCAGAGTCCTCTAGCAACTAATTTCTAAATGCAAACCAAAACATATTTAATGATTGCCTCAGTACCTACTGTTTTTCTTCTCTCATTGACCCTTTCCCAGAAACGGGTGTTAAAAAACTCCAAACAGCTACCACGAGCATCCAGAATGACAGGTTTCTTCCAGCATAACAACGACTTTGGCCGTGTTACTGAAACTGGTCGTGTTTCTGACAATCAGTAAATACAGAATTATTGCACTGACTATTGCATCTTTAAGCAATTGCTTCACCATGCCTTCCTCTGCATTCTAGAGCAACACTTGTGTTATTTAGGACTACTTTCATCTAAATTAATAGGCCCTGACAACAGAACTACATTTGCTTCAGTTAGAAGTCATCTTCCTGCATACAGTAATGTCATTTTTGATCCTCACTAATAAATTATAGTAAAGATATTTTTGTGGCAGATAGATACATTCAAATGTCTCCTGTTGTCTAAATCAACCTGTTAATGTACCAGCAACACTCAGGAGTTTGGAAGCTACTTTGCCATTTAGCATATGTACAAGAAATGAATTGGTTCATAGGAATTAGTCACTAAGCACATCTGACATTACCTGTCTGTCATAAACATCTCATCAACTCCATTCTGAGACTATTTCACTATCCCCAGAAATATTTCAAAACAAGCATTTGATCATTCAACATTAAGAGGCTGCATATGTGAAACATGACATTGTTCAGAATACTTAATTTTCTCTCTCTAAATGGTTTCAGAGTATTCCCACAAATTCCCATTACATCATTCAGGCTACTTATTAAATTATTTTTGCTGTTGGGGTTTGTGTGTGTGTTTTGTGTTTGCTGGGGGTTTTCTGTTTGTTTGGGGTTTTTTTAATAAAAGCAATTCTAATTAATGCAAAAGAATAAAATATGGCCATCTGAGTTGAAACACTTCTCATTACATGTGGAGGTTAGAGACAATATAGAGACAGATAAAAGTAATCCAAAATCTTTAACATATTTTTTTTATAATGCAGCTGCATAAAGGATGCCAAAATTAGAAATTAGTAGAGTGTTTGTCAGTTGATTATTCACAGCTGAACACAAACCTCTGAGCTTACAGCGTTAGGAAATAACCTTTTTATACAAATTTTTTGTGTTGTTTTTAATAAAAGCTGGTACAATGCACGTTGAATATTTTGTTTCACTGCAAGTGTTTTCAAATAGAATAATGTAAACAAAATTAAATAACTGTATTTAGGTGCTCTTAATTATATATAAAAATCAAACTTTTTTAGTTATGAACCTCTGTGATCAAGTAATAGACATAATCCCTCGTTGCTGACTTGGTCTCTGGTTTTTTAAATGGATGATTAAGTTTGTAAGACCAAAACCAGATGAAAAAAAGAGCTTATTTGCTTAATAGCATCATGTCTTTGCTTTTACAGTATACACACTTACGTACTTGTTTCTTCCAAGTGTTGCCTCTTTTGCTTAAAATACAAGTTAATATTGCTTCTTGCCATGCCATGTAAAGACTGCACTAACAGTAGCTTTGAGGATAGTTTAAAACTTGCAGATACAGATACGCTTTCTGGCTTCTCCAGATGTAGCTCAGTGCAAAGGATGCAGCATGTGGGAAACAACTATCTTCCAACTACAGGCACACTGTGGTGACTACTAACATTTGTTTCTGCACTGAAGGGAAGATGAGAACCGTTTGTCAAACACCAACAAAGAGCATGCCAAGACACAGACTATCCTCACTTGGAAAACTTCATATGGAATATAATCCCTGTTTCAAGTTTTAGTTTTATAAAAAATGTTCCTGGAAGATGTAGTCAGGGGCATACTTCCCTTTCACTGTCCTCTGCATCCCACCCACACACTTCTCCAAGGCTGGATGCTATACCCACAAAATAGATTCAATACACATCAAATCTGAGGCAGAAAAGAGTGCATAAAGCTCTGGAAGTTCATTAGTATTTCTGGAGTTCTGTTCCTACATCTCAAGCAGTCATCACATATTTGCTATTAACATAAATTTATTCAAATACGAAGAAGCTGTTACAGCAATTCTCTATCTGCAGTTCTTGAAACATGTTGTGCTGATTAAAAATCCCACATGCATTGAGAAAAATTTACAGTGCATAGATTTGTTACAATACCCTCATACTCTACGCTCATTTGAAGCCCTCAAAGCACACTATGTTAAATTACACACTCTTGACTCTGTACTGGGTATTTTCTATAGACTTCTACATCCTGCCACCAACTATACTGGTCAAAAGTTTGCTGATTTAAAAAGCTCACTTTCATGGCATTTGGACTTCAGCTGCCTACGCGAATTGTCCAGTAAAGTCTGGATTTTGAGTATTATTGAATGTGATTAAACATTGGTACTTTGCATGTGTATGCACACATTCCACTCCTGCTTGATGTGTTGCCCAAAGGATAAAGTAGTCCAAGTATAATTTTTTGCTGTCTGAAATAGTTTCCTTCTGACCTTATTACATCAAAGTATCATAAAGTTACTGCTCTAAATACCTCTACATATATGATATGCCTGTTGACATCTTTAAAGGATGTTTTTTTTTTCTTAACCAGAAAAAAATAAGATTACAAGAGGATGAAAACTCTATGGAAAAGATCCAGTGATAAAATATGGTTTCCCAGACTGAATGCTGAACGGCTCTTGAATGTCAACAAAACCAGCAGCAAGGAGGAAACTGCCTCTGTGTCCTCTTCCAGTAAAAAACATCCTTTTGATTTCATGCCTTTAGGATCATTACAGGCTCTCAGATCATTGGTATAAATCAATCAATCATCGATCAGTAGTCAGACTGTGACAGCATGTCATGTTAAGGTTTGCAAATATAGGAAATTCTGAGCTTATACAATTCACACTTAGGTAGTAGACTATTCCTTGAATCAGAGCACAGCAGTACTAATAGTCGGGTACAGTGTCCTCTCCTGTCTCCAGTGTTAGTCAAAACTAGGCTTTTTCTCTCACATACTGTAGTGGGTTTGTTGGCATTTCTTACCTTCTGTGAGGTAAGAATCAGCAGGAATACAAAGTAGGCTCTAAACTTAAAGAATATAAAGAAGTTTATTAACAGAACTAAAAGAAAAAAGAATATTAAGGGTCAGAATAAACCTTCAGAACACTTCTCTTCCCTTCATCCTCCCCCCTCCTCCCAGTTACAACATAAAGACACAAACTTAGGATTATTTCAGTCGGTTTACCACCTCTGTAATAGTCTTTCATCAGTTCACTGAGGGAGAGGAGTCTCTTTTGCCCATGCTATGGGGCTTTTCCACAAGAAGGAGTTTTCTCATGGCTTCAATGTCACAGCACAACAGCCACCTGGGGTGGTTTTCTGTTGGCATGTGTGAGTCCCTTCCCTCAACTTACAACTTTCCCCACAACTGTTTTCGAGGGTTCAAGCTTCGCTAATGGGGTATTATTTTAAGGATGAGCTGTTCAAGAGCAAAGGTTCTCTTCATCCACCTCTGGGATCATCTTCATCTCTAGGAACAGAAGTTTTCTTCCCTGGGAACAAGGGTCTTCACTTCATCACTACCTCTCTCTGTTCAGGCTTCTCATTGGATCACAGCTACTTCAACATTTGCTTNTTCCTCTGACCTGGGAGAAGATTGATGTTTGCAGGATTCATTTCTTCTGAGGAACTTACAGTGTTGAAGGGGTTAATCTTACTCGGACCTGGGCTTTGAACTTAGCTGGTTGATCACATGATCTCTGCTGGGCAGCGGCTGGAGTTGGTTTCTGGTGTAAAGTTTCAGTTTGTTTTGCCGCACCGGGGAGAAGGGGAGCCATGCCGCCCTGCACAGAGCCACAGGCTGTGGCTCAGCCCCCGCCGAGCCAAGACGGAGCAGGGCCGTGGCCCCAGCCCCGCCAGGCCTCCGCGGCCAGGCCCAGCCAGGCCTGGCCAGGCCCGGCCCGGCCCCTGCCGGGCCGAGCGGGCAGGGCCTGTTACCTGTCCCAGGGCCGGAAGCAAGAGAGAGTTCCCGCGTCTCCACGGGGTTTAAATATGTAAATTTCGAGAAGCGCTATTGGTCTAAATGACTGTCCATCCAGTCCAGGTTCAAACCACCACACATACTCTTGTCAAGTCTACGGTAGAATCCTGTTTAACCACCTGTAACTGATTTTTTTATCTTCCATTATTTTTTCCAAATTATTTTTTTAACATATTGAAGGTTATTTATTTATTGACTTATTTTTAAATTAACGGCTGCAGCAAGCAGTCCCACCCTATTGCCTTTATTAGGGGAGAACCATTGGCTTGTATTTTCAACCTGTTTCTTGCTTACTGTATTTGATGACCACATTTGTCTGCTAGTGGAAGAGAGACAAGAGCTCCAAGTTCATATCCTGCATGTTCCCTGTGATTTATCTTACACTCATTCAGCTATCCATTCTCTAGCCCGTAGATCCCAAACATACACTATCCCTCTCGGGGAAGTTGTCCCCTACCCTGATAATTATTTCAGTTTTCTGTACTTTCTTGATCAATGCTGTACTTTTGGAACACCGCATAATTCTGGTGGTCAGGGGGATGAGTCTCTCAAAAACCTGAAATGTGGCCTTTCGAAAACTGGTTGACATCTTTTTCTTGATCAGCTACAAGGAAGTGGGCTTGTTTTCTATAAACCATGATCTTTGACAGTAAATATTCTTCTTCCTACGATCTTCCTTGGTGATTTTCCTCGGTTCATAGAATCAAATTATAAGTTACACTGGAAAGGAATTAGGTGGTCATCTACTCCAATCTACAGAAAGCAGAGTCAACTCTGAATTCAGATCAGGTTGCTCAGGGCTTTGTCAGGAAAGACTTGAAAAATCCCAAGGACAGACATTCCACAGGCTTGCTAGGCAACCTCTCTCAATGCTTAATTATCCTCACAGTGAATGGATATTTATCCTTAAGACTGAGCCTCTTATGTCTTGATTTACGTACATGGTGTCTCATCTTCTGGCCAAGCACCTCAGTGAAGAGCCCAGCTCTATTCACTTGATTGCCTTCTTATCTGTAATGGAAGGCTGCCATTAGGTTATCCTCCCCTCGAAGCATATTCTCCAGGCTGAACAAGCTCCATTCCCTCATCTTCTTCGCAAAGGATGTACGCTTCAGTTTCCAATTGTTTTGGTCACCCTCCACTGAATGTGTTCCAGTCATTCAATGTCTGTCTTGAACTGGACTGGGAGAAAGAGGGGATGTGGTGTCGAAACCTCAACACAATATTCCAGGTGGGTTCTGACAAGTGCTGACAGAAAGGCGAATGGAACACTTCCATCAGTGTACTGTCTAACACAGCCCAGGATGCTGTCAGCTTTCACTGCTGCCAGGGGACACTGCAAGACCCTATATTTGTCTACTGAACTTCAAACAAATTTGCTCATCCCTTGCCCATCTCTGATGAGAAGTCTGGCGCAGTTCCATGGAGAAGCTTCTCTTTTTCTTATGTGTTTGTAACACTGTCCTTAATCTGACTTCTTAGGTGCCACCGCAAAACCAATTGCTATTGCAAAAAACGAATTAAAATTTCTCCTTTGTTTATGGTTTAACGATTTAAATACAACACAGGAACATGTAAGACACTTTCTCAGTTCAACTTCCACAACCACACCTGAAGTGTTGGAGAATGGCTGAACTTGAGCATTAAGAAGAAAGG
Organism: Rhagologus leucostigma; assembly: GCA_013397725.1. Lineage (NCBI taxonomy): Eukaryota > Metazoa > Chordata > Aves > Passeriformes > Rhagologus > Rhagologus leucostigma. The sequence goes on along the minus strand of VZTD01002082.1, from coordinate 121,984 downwards.
GAGGAATCAGAGGCATTTAAAAAAACTCTCCCTCACCACAAGAGCAATCTTACTTGTTTTTCCTACAGTGATGGAGAAGTAATTCTACTGTTCATGAGACTGAGAAAATGAGATTGTAGAAATTTGATTCTGGCTCTGACAGGTATTTGATTGGGGAGATTACAGGCTCTAAAATGTTTGGAATAGAGATTGTTCTTCAGCATTGCCTATGTTTAGGGAATATATTTGCCAGACAGTAAACACTACAGAAGAAGAAAATCTCAGTTAAATAAAATAATAATTTAAATAGTAGAGATGCTTGTCTTAAATTTTTGTCAAAAATGCAATTTCTCACTGTAGTCTGACACGTTAGAGGCTAAGTTCTTTTGCTTGAACCGTTCTTGACAGATTTTAATGTTAATTGGTTTGGGGAAGATGCCAGGCAATCTAAAACATTTGCTACAAAACAAATGTGAAGGAAATATGGCTCAGGGTGCAGAGTCTCACAATTCACTTACAACTGCAGAGAACAAGCACCATTCTCTACTGAGAATGACAGAGCGAGACAAAGAAAAAAAGTAATTTTAAGAGGAGGCAAGTAACAAGCAACTCTGCCACAAGATTTACGTCCTGTACATTAAGCAGCAATGAAACATTAATTTCACTATAGTAAAAATGCTGACTATAAACTCCAGCAAGGTCTCAGCAAAAATACAAAGCAGTTGCAGTCAGCAGGATCTTTACTGTACACAAATTACCATTTATGGTTAGCAAAAAGAAAATATTCAAGAAGGCAAAAGTAATGGAAACTGAATTGTGAAGAAGTCCCTCAGAGAGAAGGCAACAAAGGTTGTCTCATCTCACATACTAACTCAAAGCACTCATCCCACCTGCTCATTCTCCACACCACAGCTGCAACTGATAAGCTAGAACAATTGAACTACATACCACATGCTTTTGTTTCTGGATCTAGCAATGTTACTGTACTTCGACACAATTAACAGACCAACAGGGCCACTATTTCCAAAGGAAGGGACCTTTGAACTGCACTGGCATGCAACACATCTTGGGTTGGTTGTAAAGCCAGAGGGATTTCAGACTTCTCAGGGCACATCCAACCAACAGGTCTGCAATTTCAGGAGAGCCCCTTCTCCCACAAGACAACCATGTCTTACACTTAACAGAAGGACTTAGCATCCCAACCTGAATTGGAGGGGGGGACTTTGAATCACCAAGTAGTGTGGGTGCCCAATTCTGGTTCATTTTCATCAGCACTTGTCTACTTAACAGTCTCACAAACTGATGAAAAGTTGAAAAACCATCTTTGAGTAAAGCTGCAGAGACATGGAGGTTAGCCAAGAAGATTTCTCTGTCTGGATGGAGACCTGCCTCCCAGATCCATTAAGGACACATGAGCATGTGCAGTCTGCTGTCTATTCTTTGTGTAACAGAGAATTTTAGTTCTACACAGTCTCCACTTGCTTTTCTGTCTGCTTTTAAAAGCCAGGAAGAATGCACTTGTCCTTCAAAATGAATGGGTAAAGTACTTCCATAGCCATAAGAGGTGCCAAAAAAGGGGAAAGGAGTGGAGGAGAATGAGAGTCTTCGTGTAGTATTTTTGAGAAGCAGCTAAACTATATCTATTTCTCCAATGAGTAATCAATGTATCTACATTAAGAGGGTTCTGGCCAAAAAGAGAAAGAAAATCCCATTTGTGCGAAGTGCAGGAGCGAGGAAAAACAGCTCATGCAATTTAACCCTTCAGAAAGAAGCAGTGAAACACAGACATAACCAACTGCAAAATACCATCCTTCTCTTTCAGAAGAACAAATAGGCTACACAGACTATCAGTCTCTCTACCATTTACAAAGAAACCCCAGCTATTTATCCAAACACAAAGGCTCAAATGTAACCCAATGTTTAGCAGATAAAGGAAACAGAGATAACAGAAAAGGAACAAGAATTTTGGAACAGCAGAGAATGCAAACAGAAGTGAAAGGCTTTACTTCTCTTAAGAACAATTGAGGACCCACTGAAAAAATACCAAGGGAATTCTTCCATATATCTATAAGTTTTATAAAAAGTAATAAACCTTCCAGTACAAGTAGCTTATAGTAAACATTTGCTGAATAAATTATCTGTGCATATAATTCCTACATTTCTTTTAAAGGTAAAATTCATCATTAAAAAGTTACTAATTTTTTATCCTCTGAAGCTATTTCCATCTTTAAAATCAGTGTCATTTTTAAACGATTAATTTTAACTTAAGTTTAAAAAAAAAATTAGCAGTTAAAGAATTTTGCACAGAACCACTGACATCATAGCACCTGTATTTAAAAAAAAAGTTTATTTAAGAAATTGTAGTGATGACTTTCTAAAGCCTAGTACAGGTCATACTTCTGTAATTTATTCTTTATATAGTACCAATTAAGCTTAACTACTTGTCATTATAATAAAATGGTATCCAAGCATTTTAAGAGGGATCATCTTTATCACAAAAAAAGAGTTTTAAATACAGCTTACTTCATGAGACCGCTACTAACGAGCTATTATGAACTACTGCAAATTCATTAATGCTATTAATTCCCCCTGCCCCTCAACACTGCAGCAGAGACACACCCGACCTTCCTTCCAGAACCATGTCCTCAGAAAAGGCATCTTCCATTTTACAGGGAACTAAATCCCTGCCCCCAAATCAAGAAAATACCAGCTTACTCAACCAACGTGCTCTTCCGTAAAAAATCTCCACTTCAGGCTGGTTTGCAGGAACTGGTCTGAAATGTTAAGCAAGCTTACCTGTGAGACACAACTACTGAATATAGTGGCTATTCAGCTCTATGTTTTCTTTAGAAGAATATTTCCAAGATAACAATATCAAACCAAATAAATCATGTCTTCTAGTGGAGATGTAAACAGGATCTATTCTGCTCATGATTTTTCAGAAGAGAGATTGCAAAACGAAGAGATCTGTTTCATTATGTTCCCTTTTCTGGATGCAGTTGCTACACAGCTGCTACAGAAGCTTGTAAAAGGGTTAGCAAGTCTCATATACCTGAAGACATACACATATATTGTATTGTGACAACCTATAACTCTGTGCCCCAACACATGAGATTGAACAAGTGGGGTGGCCCACATGTTGCCAAGCTTGCAAATGTTTCACAAAACCAAGCTACAAAACCAAGCTACAAAACCAAGCTACAAAACCAGAAAGCAGCATTTCTAGAGTTATGTGGAGCCAGCTGCTTCAGACAGGTCTCTCTGATCAGGTTGGGAATTCCACCTATTACCCACGACATTCTTAATGGTCTGGTTTACATGGAAACTATGAAAACCCAGTTTTCTTTAACCTACATGGGAGTACCTCTGAACTAGAGAGGCACAAACCTAAAAGAAACTAGTCTGCCTCTGAAAGGGCAGGTGGGCAGCAACAGTTTCATTTCCTATACATCGAGACTGAAAACCAAGAGGAAATAACCCCCCCACTCTCAGCAAAGTGACCTGATACCTTTCAGGGCTTTTTAAGAAACCATTGTAAGAAATACAGCACAATACTTGAGACTCCCATAAGAAATCTGACAAAACGATGATTAATACAAGTAGCACCCTAAAGATAAAAGCTCTGTCCATTTTAAAGAAATATTCATTGAATATATTGTAAAACCAAACTTTTTAGCAGGTGAAATCTGATTATGAATCTAAAGTTCCCTGAAATCTCCTAAACTAGGAGAAATATAAACCAAATACTTTACCACTGACAAACACAATTTTACAAACCAAAAATTTAACCCGTCAACTCAATGTAGGCTTTTTCCCTTTTTTTCTATCATTTTTTTGGTGGTCACTTATTTTCAAAGAAATTAGCAACACCATACTTAAATTTTTGTGACCTTCCCCTGCCCTCAGTACAAGAATCCTCTTAGTATTTATAGGCTTCCACAGCAGAAATACGAACGCTTTGTTTCTATCCAAGATTCAGTCCAGATATGCTTTTTCTCAGCCAGCTAGTCTAGTCTGCCAAGGCTAAGTAATTTCTGTCAGCCTTGGTTTTCACTAAAGAAAGTGTTTATTGCACGTGCAATTAGTCAGTGCCATTCTCTACGATTAGGGTTGACTGCCACATGGGGACAGGCACGCTTTACATGTCAGTGGTGTGTACACCCTTATAGTCTGTACTTGAAGTCTGTACTTGAAGCAACAGAACACCAGTAAAATGTTGTCTGAAGTTGTTACCATGCATACTACATCTTTTTACTCCATCCCAAAAAAGAGCAACAATTTTTTAGCAGCCTGGGTATGGTAACAGCAGACTCTCTCCCACTTAGCATCCATGAAGCTTAAGGAGATATTTGATGTCTGAGACAGAACAGCTCCTAGCATGTCCCTTGAGTAGGGCAAATAGATGCTTTGCCTAGAACTGGTTTTGATTGCAGCTTTTTTTGTTGTTGTTTTGGGGTGTTGGTGGGGGCTTTTTGAGTTTTGTAGTTCTCGGAGTTTTTTTGGAGAGGACAGTGGTTGGGTTTTTGTTTTGTTTTTGAATTTCTAAGTTGTTCAAATGGGGATCTAACAGAACTGTTGCAACCACTTCACTCGAGTAGGGCTGACTGGTACATGAATTTAGATCCTGTTATTTAGCACATGGCCATGTCTGCATAAATCCCTTGTGCCTTGATCTCCCTGATTCTCTATCTTGGATACAAGCTCCATAATTGATCAGTGGGGAATTCAAGAGCACAATAAGTTTCAAACAACTACCTCACAAGAAATATTAGTGTAATGGGACCACTGTATAGGATATATTTTTTAATGGGGCTCCAACGTTTTTTCAACACTAGGCAAGTACACTATTTAATAAACCATGTTGATGTATCACAAGTTCAGCATTTCTGTAATTGAGATACTCTGCCCAGGTAAGAACCAGTTCAAAGCCCCATTGAAGCCAAGCTCAATGGTTCTAATTAGTCTGCATGAAATAAGTCAGCAGTGCTGAATAGCACGAAAGCTACAGTGCTTCAGGTAACACACAGCATTCATAGAAACCGCCATGCCTTTCCATTCAAAGGTATCACACCATTTTTTAATTTAAGGATTTTGTAGAGGTATAAATTACATTCCATCAATTATTTCAAAACAGCCAAATGGAGGAATTAGAATAAGAGGATTCTTAGCATTTGTTGTTTATTTTGGACAGCAAAAGGCAAAGATAATTGCTTTTTTTTTTAAATACCAACTGTGTTTCAGGCAATTTACAAACATTAGGATTGTTTCAAAATGAAATGACCTAACATTTGCCAGATTTCCACTGCCAGAATAAACAATTATGTGCAAAAAAGGTTTGAGAGATTATTAAAGCCTGTAACAGTAATAGCATTAAAAGAGTCCTAACAGAGCTCAATGTTTTGCAACACAGCATTAAAGAACAAATGGAAAAATATTGATACCATACAGTAACAGAGACACTATTACAGCTTTCCATTTCTGAAAACACATCATATATTCAGAGCTTCATAACACTTCTTAGCAAAACAGGTAGTCCATAAGAGAGGCAAAACACTAGCAAGTAAATACTGATGAGTTTCACATAAACTGTGAGAAGAGCTCAACTCCCACAGCCACCTGGTATATCCAAGCTCAGCAGCCAAGAGTCCAGCACATAAATAAAAGCTCCAGATCCAGAAAACTGCAATAGCAAGGCAGTATCTGTGCAACATACACTCTTCAGCAGCACTTCCCTAGACCATGCAAAATAAAGAATATAAAGTATGGAAGAATCAAAAGCAAGAGCAAGAATTAAGGATGTTAATGCTTATGTCCATAAACATGTAAGTGTCAAAACCAAATAGGATTCATACATTCTAAAAATCAAAAAGACAGGAATGATTTTAAGTAGTCTTTCACATACAACTCTTTCTCAATTAATAAGGCCAAAGCTGTTCTTTTCTGGACAAAGCAAAGCCAAGAAATACATTCATTCCTCTTTGTGGAGAAACCTCTAAAATCCAAACTTATTTTATGTTTCTCAGCATTGTCATGTATCTAGGCTTACATCTTTCACCTTTAGCAAAAGTAAACACAATAAAAAAAACAGTTTAGTTAAACTACATTCATTAAATTCAAAACTGGACAGAGTCAAGCGTATCAAAAGTCTGGCTGCACGAGATGTTGTCCACCACATTCGGAACTCATTTTGCACATCATTTGATAAGCATCTCAACACGGCAAGACATTTTTCTCATCTTCAGCTTTTCCTTAGTATCACTCAGTGCAGAGAGTCAGACATTTGCTTAAGGAGAAGTTTCCCCATTCTGTATTAAACACAGCTCCATATTTTCCTCGGCGCTTCCTTCCCTGTCCAAGGCCGTTAGTGTCCACCACACCTCCTCTCCCTCAGGTAAAATAATGTTACACCATCCCTACAGACTGGGACCCTGAAGTTACTCAAGTTTAGTTGCAATAAATGAACCACAGTCTAAAGGCTTACACTCTTCTCTGTCAGTGGGAGCAAGTACAATTGTCAAAGCCTTGAGTCAGTAACTTTCTAAGCTAAGTTCTGTATCACACAGTAGTTTCCAAAAGGAAAATAAAACACTTGCATAAGCACTTGATTAGACAACGGGGTTTTTTCAACCTAACCTGTAAAGTTTCTCAGCTACTGAAAATTAAAAAGCATTTTATTTTACTTTCTGAGTAAAAACTTGAGGTTTTTTTAACCCTGTGAGAAAGCAAGCCTTTGTCACTGTTAAAATGTGGGGGAAAGATAACATTATATCAGTAGCTGTGGGTTATAAAGCATAAATCAATATTGTTTCAATGCCATATGCATATTAAATGCTTTTTCTATTGACAGCCATATTTCGTAATTGTTTGATGGTCATGTTTTATAGTTATTTTTCTACTTTTTGCAAGACTAGCCTGCAAAATGTGCAAGCATTTTACATCTTACATCTGCTATGTAAGTATTTCAGGAGAAAAACTGTGCTCACAAAGCAACACAGGACTCCCTTATTCTTTTACTCGTATCCTAGTCACTGGTTTGGATCTTCATTATGAAATTCAAGTTATTTTAACTCTATGGTGAGAGTCCTCTTAGCATAGGAACAACTGGCAGGAAGCCGGCTGAACAGTAAATTTTTTATTCAAATAAAAAATGATACGTTGACTTAACACTAGTTGTGCTTCGTCTCTCCTCATCCTCCTCCTCCAGGATCTAAATGAAATAATACAATGCTTCTTTCAGAATCCTGGTGAGTAATAAATAGTAATCCTGATAGAGTAAATTTCTTTGATGTTGTAGGAAATTATATTTTAAAGGAATTTAAATAAAATATGCTAATTTGTGGCAAAAAAATTAGAAATACCTGAAAAAACGATGAAAGCCAGTAAATCTGAGACTTCATAAGGTTGCCAACATGCTAATTATTCATTTACCTTGTAATCTTTACAGCTTCATAATAAATGCAGTATTAGATGGATTATCCATAGCATGTTTCAGACAACTGAATTCGTTCACCATGAGTAGGATGTACTTCCAATAGAATCACTTGAAAAGATCTCTCTCCTACTCAAGAAAATTTTCAGCCCACATCCCTACAGCTAAAAGAACAGATGACTAGACTCAGACTAATAAACGATCAGTTTACTGCTGGTGAAAATACATTTAACACTTTTAGGAATCAAATTTCAAGTTAATTTCATTACAGCAAATCAAAATCAATTCATGTAAACAACATACAGTTTTTCCACTGTCTATTTGCTTCAGTAAAATCTACTCCTCCAGACTGATCTGTGACGCCAAACATTCTTCTGCCTAGGTACAGTATCTTACACAGGCATCCCAGTGAACTGACTCTTCTAATGCTATTGCTGTGTTACAGTCTCCAGTTTCTCAGACTTCTTCCTTACATCAACACATAGATCCACAGTACACACTTCAGCAGCTTTGGGAAGCAGTGTATACACCACACCTTTCACCTCTGAGCTGCACAATAGAAAGGAAAGTAAAAGTTCCTCCCACTTGGGCTGTGAAGTCTTTATAACAGCTTAAGAAAAACAAACTCAGATAGAACCGTGGCCTTGTTAGGACCCCTGTACAGACCTAGGAAAATTCTGCTACCATGCATCCATATTATAAACAACAAACTACATCTTGTTTCGGCAGAAAAAAGCATCTTCACGCCAGTGAGGGAACCTTGTGAGAGCTCAAGTTAAAGAACAACTGAAAAACCACCAAATTTACAAAGACTTCCCAGAGCCTAACAGCAATGACATAGAAAAGGATTCTCCATGCATGAAGAGTAGCTTGTTTTACAGAGATGATATGGAATGGAGGTGCAAGTCAAACCACTGATTTCTTTTTCCTATTAATTCACCAGACTTATGGCAAGGGGCGGAAAAAACAAAGCGAGAAATTAACAGTTACACACTGATTAGACCAGTGATGGCTGTGAAATACACGAGTGTTTATCACTTCTCTCCAGACTTAACTTTTAAAGTACCGTGTACCTAGTCAAACAAAAAGAATGGAGTCCTGAAAACCCCACAAGCAAACCAAAGCTTTTTTTCAAAACATTTGAGGAAGATGAAGCAAAACTTCCTCCTTTCTTTTCATTTAAAACAAAACCAAGAGCAACTTTTGTTACTGCTTTGACCTGATACCTATGGCCTAAGGGTCTCCTGCAGGAAGACACAGACTAATAAACCCTCTCCCTCCTCACAACCCACCCACACCCACCAGGCAGCACCACCGACACAAGCAGCACTCCAGGACCAATGCACTGAAGAAGCATAACAACATCTTGGTGATTGAGTTTCTCTGTGTGTGTTTTTCTGCTTTCATTTGGGTTTCTAAGTGTTTTTCCAGTACTTAACTGCTCACAGATGGGATATTTGCAAAAAACATATGCAACACCCCACTGAGACCCCGTAGGACTCCCATAATCTTCAGTTACGTCAGGAGAAATGCATGCAATGGTTCACTGGTGAGCAGATGCCAGTTGCTATGTAGGGAACGTTGCTCCATTATTGTCATGTTCCTGTAGCAAACCTTATAGCGAATAAGGTGGGGTTGTTTTTAAACAAAGCTGCCTTCACTCATTCACGCTCTTGGTTTCATATCCAAATATTCACCAACACCAAAACTCACTGGTCTGAGCAGCCTGCCCAGTGGTGAGGCTGCAGGGTCAGAGTGTCACTGGCATCCATCCATGGCCTCCCAGGATGATTTGGGAGCCAAGGTGCTCACAGGGTAAGTCCTCCTCCTGTTGGGATGGAGCCATAGGCAGCTATGTGCGTCTTCTTCCAGCCTTCAGGAGCTGCCAGAGATCAATCTTTCCACCCTGAGGGCCACCAGGGCCTAATCACTGTCCTTTGCCCCTTAACCCAGGGCTCAGGAAAAGCTGCATTTAGACTTGTTCCTTCCACACCCATACATTCCTAACCAGATCATCTTTAACAGTGCTGCTGGAATCCTCTACACATGCAATAGGAGGGGTCAGACCCCACCGATTTTTCCAGCTGCATCTCAGCCCATGGTCAGTACAGGAGACTATGGGAGGATATCTTCAGAAAAACACAATCCATTCCGGGTGAGCATGCAACAAATAGCCTATCACAGATTTTTCTTCCTGATCCCTTTGTACTTAGCAGACACTCTAAAGTATAAGGTCATATTTTCTGTCTTAATCCCATATAAGGAAACATTTTTTTGTACTTACAGTTGTTTAAGTCCTGGTAATCTTTTCACTCTCCAAATATAATATTTTTTTTTACAGAAGTTTATATGTAGTTACTTAATCTTCATATAAATAAGTTAATCAGCCTTTTCTTATATGAGATAGGACTTAACATTGTAAGGTCCATTATTTTATTGCAGAAAGATATCAGCCAGGCATAAGAGCATAGAGACCTCCACAATCCCATGCATGCTAAGCTGACTCCCACTACATTTACTCCTTGCAGCCTACTTACTTCACACTAGGGGAGTAGAGGCCCAAATGCAGGACAGTGCATTATACTGGAAGAAGCAGCAGCTTTACATTAAAAGTTTTATCACCATCTGCAAATTTACAGTTCCTAGCTATGTATGTATTCTGGCTTGCTTGATTCTTTTCCAAGCATTCCTTGATATAATTCAGAATCAGCCCTCCAGCTGAACTGGTTTCTTGTGCAGCTATAACTGATGCATTTATTCATTAGCTTTAGTAAAGCCCTAGGCACAGTGACAGCATGAATAATATACAAAGTAAAGCCCAACATGCTCAAGAAATAGCATAGTTTATTACGGAAAGCAAATAAAATGGGGACGGGGGGTAGGGTGTCCCCCCCCCTCTTTTTAAGAAACATCTACAATCTACAGTCTTGATAGGCAGGATAAGCAAGTTCCTTATTTTTCCCTAGATGTGTGCATATTGGAACATAAATGAGCTGAAATATGTATGGCATGTTCTATTCAAACACTCCCATAAAACTGCATATACTTCTATTAGCTTAAATTTAGAGAAATAAACTACTTGAATTTTAGTTCTAAAGTTTATTCATTCTCAGTGATCTCCAATAATTTTGCTCATAACTCATACAAAGGAAAGGAGGTCACACAAACCTTGTCAAAATATAATTGGAAGCAATAGTCTGAATTCATTAGTCCTATAAACTTTTAATTTAATACTCCAATACAAACATAAGCAGTAACAAGTATTCTTATCAAGCTGAAACACCTCTAAAATTTTCAGCCAAATATCTTTCATGCGTAGTGGGGCTTGTCCTCTACACTAAATAAAAAGAATACTCACCCATAAGACCTTGTCTGTCCTCTCCTTTGCCTCATACAGAACAGTTTATCTAGTATTTTGCAGCAAAGCTCAGGCTGTATGGTCATTGCCGAAGTATTAATTTGGTGAGTTTAGGCGGAGCAGGGGCTTGGGGGTGGGAGAAAGGCTTTCTACTGTGCTACCATTTAACTCTCATTTAAGGGTGAGAAAAAAAAGTTGCCAGGCTGTTTCCTTCTCACTAATGCCTCAATAAAATTAAAGATATATTTAATATAAAGACTAATGTTCAAATAAAATTAAAATAGACACAATCCTTTACTACAAGATAAAATCATATATAAAAGGTTCTGCAAAGCTATAAAGAAACATAAGAGGGTTTTTTCCTTTTTTTTTTAATTAATAAAGAGGAAAAAGAAAACATATTTTACACAGATCATCTAACTTACCAAATAATTCACAGGATTTCTTATTTGCCTTGTGACTTATGTTCATTGTAAAATTACCTTTAAATAAATATTACACTATGATTTTTGCTAATTATATTGTGGTATTCCGTTAGTCAGCACTGTGTAAAGTTCAATTTAAGAAGTGCACAGCAGGGTTAAATACACAGCAGAAAAATTAAGAATCTTGATGACCCCAGTACCACAGTGTTTCACAGGTTCCCACTGGACATCGAAATCACGACAAATAAGCATTATATTTTTCTGAAGTTCACAATGGGAACAGAATAAAATCAATGCACATAATAAGTGATGAAGCCGGTTATTGAACCAGCCATTTCAAACAATATTTTAGTATTTTTATGCTAGTTTTTAAATATCTGAACATTACATGATCATCTGAGTATGCAGTGATTTCCTCCATAATGTATTATGTAGTTTTTCAGATTTTTCAAAAACATTTGCAGAGTAAATAGCAACACCCACGATTAAACTGAATTGCCTGAGATCATTAGGCAGTATATACACAGTCACTCCTCCATTAGCTCTCTCTTTCTCTTGAACAATGGAAGTTATTTACAGATGCTAAAAATCATCAGCAGACACTCTTTACTTACTAAAAAGTGGCACCATAAAAATAAATGTACAATTGCAAACAGAAGAAAAAGACAGACAAAACATTAAAGAAACTGGAAACAATGCAGTAGAGAAAAAAAAATTTAAAAACCGCAACACAACAACAAAAACCCCACATCCAACCAAACAAAAAACCCCACACCGCACTACTAAAACACCCAGTAGGAACAAAATTAAATATGTCATTTTACCATAGATTAAAAAGTTTATTCCTTACTTAGCCTCATAATATCTTGTCTGAGTTAATCCAGTTCTCCTAGTAAACATTTGGTAATGACCTACCAGGCATTACTACCCTATACTGAAGATCCTTACGACAAACAGTATTTCTTCCAGGATTTTAAAATGGAAAAATCTTCCCCAAATCAAATGGGACTAGGCAGTTTGCTGCCACAACAGCTATGCCCAGCCACAAGGGCTCTCCCTGCCAAGGCACACTTGAACAAAAGTTACTCACAGTCCTCCCCTGTCTTCCACTCATCACTTAGCTTTTTTCCACCAAGGAAGTGGCTTTACTCCTGGTAAAACCTGATGCTTTCTTAATGTAAAAATCATTCAGGCTTCTCTGGGGACCTCCTAAGAGGGGAAGGTCCAGGGAGCTGTATGTCAAAACCTCTTGTCAGCTCAGAGCTACATGGTCAGAGCAGGCACTTTCACTCAACTTCACGTGTTTTCCTCACTTCTTTCATCCCACGTGCACAAACAGCTGGGCAAGTGCTCCCAGGCTCACTGTAGGTAGAAGCATGCTCACAGCAGGTCATGCCTGCCTTGGGTGTGCCAGAATTGCAGGGATTCATACAGAAACCACTTCCACCATCAGCAACAACCTGGGATCCCCCAGCATGCAAAATGCTTCCATCTCATACCTGAGCACTGCCTGCAGTGGAACAGGACATGGAAGTGGAAAGCTGGACACAGAAGCCAGAGTACTTCCAAAACCTGGCAGTAATCTAATACAACAGATGGGTAATTCATAGATAAGACCAGCAGCTCAAAGAAAAATTCACTTTATCAGATCCTGAAGATAGCCCATACCACTGGAACTTAGTGGGAGAGGATGACAACTGGCACATTCTTTTCAGCTAAAACACAGTATTATTTCCACAGAATGATTTTGGTTGGGAGGAACGTTAAAGACCATCTAGTTCCAGCCTCCCCACCATGGGCAGGGATACCTTCCAATAGACCAGGTTGCACAGAGCTCCATCCAACGTGGCCTTGAACACTTCCAGGGATGAAGCATCCATAGTTTCTTTCAGCAATCTGTTCCAGTGCCTCAACACCCTCACTGTAAAGAATTTCTTCCTAATATCTAACTCAAACCTACCTTCTTTCAATTTAAAGACCTAATGCCTTGTCCTGTCACTACAGGACCTTATAAAAAGTCCCCCTCCAGCTTTCTTGTAGGTCTCCATTAGGTACTCAAATGCTGTGATAATATCTGTCTGGAGCCTTCTCTTCTCCAGACAGAACAATCCCAACTCTCTCCACCTGTCTTCATAGGAGAGGTTCTCCATCCCCCTGACCATCTTTGTGGTCCTCCTCTGGACTTGTTCCAACAGGTCCATGTCCTTCTTCTGCTGGAGACCCCAGAGCTGGATGAAGCACTGCAGGTGGGGTCCCACCAGAGCAGAGCAGAGGGGCAGAATCCCCTCCCTCCCCTGCTGCCCACGCTGCTTTGGATGCAGCCCAGGACGCGTTTGGCTCTCTGGGCTGAGTGCACATTGCCGGCTCATGTCAGCTTTTGTCCCCCCAACACCCCCAAGTCCTTCTCCACAGGGCTGCTCTCAAACCATTCTCCACCCAGCCTGTATTTGTGCTTGGGATTGCCCCGACCCAGGTGAATTTTGTTTGCAATATCTTAGAAATACAAAGAATCTTGTTTACACTGACTACGTACATCCTCCAACAAGACCTAAAAAACTGTATCACTAATATGAGGACACCTGTCACACTCAAAGTGAAATACACCTCAGCCAACAGGCTCAGCAGAGAGCTGGTACTTCACATCAGCCCTTGTAAAGCCTTAAAAATATTAGCAAGTTAGGATCCATATGATCCATACACTTTCTGCTGAACATATGAAAAGGGCATATTTCACAGCTACAGCAGAAACCCAAGCTCCTCACATCAGCAAAAAGGCCCAGCAAAACACAGAAACACAGAGCTGGCCTTAGCTGGAGTCAGCAAGCAAAGATGCCTGGCTGCGTTGATGGACCATGTAATAGGCTTGATGCTTTGATGAATTGATGCTTGATGATGATGCTTTGAACCCTTACAGACATTTTCTTCACCTTCTCAGACGGTTTCCAAAAACACCGTAGGAAGTTATTTGCAGCACAGTGCCTCTCCTTGGCCAAAGTTTCTAAAACACTAAAACCAAATATAATTTTTTAAGTGGGGGAAAATCTAGATAGTGGTGAAATGTCACGTTGAAGAGAGAAGCACAGACTAGAACAATGTTTCAATAGGATTTTTTCACCACATTAAAATTAATCCAATATATAAAAAGCAATGCCTCTGCAATTGAAACAAAATGTTTCATTTAACTTAACTTTTCTATTTCATCAAAATTTCAGCAACTCCACATCTCAAAAGTTTGCCCCTAATACAAATTTCCATTCCTTTTCAGCACTTGTGATACTTAAGCTTACTAAAATATAACAAGTTAATATCTAGTAAAGATCATTTCAATTTACAAAAGGTTGAAGGTTGCAAATTAGTGAATTTATTTAAAGGTATACTTGAAAATTTACATTGACATTTGAATGTGAGGTTACTCGGTGCACACCAAAATACCTTGGCTTTTTTACCTAGACACCTGAGAAATCATACACTTCTAAATAACAGCAAGCAAATGGAGTAATTTCTATTTTCCCAAAATTAGCAACAGAAGCTTATTAAAGCTCTGTAGTAAATGTGCAACTTCATGTTCTTCCTCAAACATCAAGATAAATATGACATTAAATGAAAGGACACATTTTAATATAACATTTAGGAACTAATTTTGACTAATTTTAACTGACTTCAGAACAGTGTCTGAACTCAATGCAAATGACAAATAGTTGGCGTTTATCTGCAAGTGTTGTTCCTGCATCATAGATATACTCATCTGAGCCCAAAGAAATACACTCCATCTCTTCACAGAGTGGAAGCAGCTGCAATGACAACTCATTTTTGGCAACTTTAGTCCCTATCTACTTGTAGATAGCAGAAGCAGCCTCAATCACATATTAAAACTAATTAACAAACCCACTAAACTACACCATAGCAAATACAAATGCCAGCTTCATCAGCAAGAGCAAACATCTAACTCTTACACTGCATTTCCACAGCAATTTTGAAGGAATTTTATGGCAGAGGTAGCAGATCTGTCCATCTGGGATCTGCACATGGATCTTTCACCCCATCTTTTTCATTTCATTGCAAAGGCAGGTAATCTGGACTCTGTGCATTAGACCACGGTATTAAAATAAAAGAGAATTAATTATTGCAGGAGCATTACAATTCAGTAGACATCACAAGGCTGAAAATAAGATTCCAACTTTGTGCAGTGCTGCACAATTGGAGATTTATGCATTTTCTTCCATACTTCATGCTATGCAGGAGAATTTTCTATGTTCATTACAAGAGAGCACACTGATTGAGACCCCACAACAGGAGCAGAAGAGCGAAGTGCTGTCACAGCAGCATTAGCAGTACAATGCAGGCCATGGTGCAAAACAAATCCTTTTCATGTGACTTGCTTGCCTCTGTAGTGGAGGGACTTGAGAAGAACAGGGTTGAACAGATCCTGGTTCAGGAGGAATAAAAAATTAGTATCTTCTCTAGTGGGTCTGAAACAGATTACACCTTGAAATACCCAAAAACCAATTCTTTCTGATCAGTCAGCACAGTGCTTCAAAAGTGCGTTAAAAATGAGGCAACCACTGTACAGTGAGACATCCTCAAAAATCCTGCTCAAACTTTTTCTTTTGTACCCTTCCTCTCACTGAGAAGGGAAATATGCTGCAAGAAAAAGCCAAGAGGTCAGGACATGAATGAAACAACTACTGAAACCTTAGAGTGTGATAATCTGGAAAAGGAAGACCTTTTCTAAACCACCAGCAGCAGTTCTGAGGATCCCATACAGAGAACAGCAGAGAAGCAAATGCTGCTACAAAGGGAGAACAAAGGCAGCCCCCATTCTCAGTAGTGGACTTGAGAAGGACAGCAACAAGTTTTCCTTTCCCATGGACCAGCAACAGCACACATACCCTCACTGCTTAAAAAGAGAAGCATCCTTAAGAATGTTTAAATTAAACAAATGTGTCTCAGTTGCAAGAGGAGCTTTTCCTTGACTCAAGCCCTACTCTATCTGGGATTACCACTAGCACCACCACCATAAATCCTGTTTTGGTAGGAATCAGACAAAACACTTACATTGATTAGACTACACAGCACAAAAAGGTTCTTAAATTTATATTTTACTTTGCTAATTATCAAGGGGTAAAGCCTCCCAAAGCAAGCCAAGCAGTCTGGAAGCTTTCCTGTTTCAAATTATTCCATAATAATAACAATAACAGTAAGAATAAGAAGTCCTACTACATGATATAATTGTAAACCTAAACTTCCTAATGCAAAGTGCTGTAATGCTGTCCCAAGCCAGCAGACAGAAAGCTGAATTAATCTCCACCATTACACATGGGCTTGTTAAACTGCAGCAGAGTGAAAACAAAAAGACCATGTTATTATCACTCAGCGCTGCCACTGAGACCCCAGTGGGGAGCCATGACACCTCACATGAACCACACTTATTTCACAGCACTGCTGTTGGCAAGACCCTGTGAAGAGCATCTGAAACAAGTGGTGCAGTTATTCATGAGCTAAATGGATGCCAGAAACACCACGAAGAGGATAAAGGGATAGCAAAAGAAATTTGCACCTCTCTTTTCGTCTGGCAGAGCCAGTAGGTGGAAGAGACAGATCTGTTTCTCTCTATCCTGATGTCTGCATTGGCACAGAAGTTTTGGCCAAACCAGGAAACAGCTTCGGCTCTCACATCCACTCTAAAACTGGGCTTGAAAACACTCTCAGTGCCAGAAGAGAGAGAAGAGAGCTGAGGACTTTTCCTGCATCTCCATGGATCAATGCATGTATCCTCTAAACGACAAAAAAACAAGCAGCATAAAATGGAGCAAAGTCATTATACAGGATATATCCTTACAGCAGGCACACAGCAGAGAGACTTTCTGTAACAATGACCTAGACAGATATTAAACTAGCAGGTGTCGCATATATCTGGGAGACAGACAAAGCACTACTAATCTCAAAGAAAAATAATGCAGCGTGATAACGTGACATCTGGTCATGCACAATAAACACTGTAAAACGTTTATTCTTCCCTATTTACTAAGTAAGCAATGACTCTTTTAATTATCCACATCAAATCCAGGTTCAAAAGATGGCAATGAAAACATTTGAAACATCTGGAAAATGCTTACTTATGTGTTTTATACTTAGCAAAAAAGAATGTTAGTGCTTGTGGACCTGATTCTGTCCATGTTTATCAAGTCTCCCTCTTGAAGTCAATGGCTATCTGTGCACAGGAGAGAGCACATTTGGATAAGCAGGATTCTAAAAGTGAAAACAAAGTTCTACGAATGTCATTTCAAATCATGTTTGAATCTGGCTTTTTTCTTTTGTTCTTCACTTGAGCATTTCTGTACCCTTTTTGTCAGTTTTTTGTCTGTTCTTAATCCATTCAAAAAAGAGATGATCTTAAAATGTCTTAAAAAATAAAAAATCACAAGACGCAATGACATTTTTCAAGTGCACAGAGCAAGTGTCAGTGTGGAATTAAGCATGTTTGGGCACCAAGAACATAAGCATTAACTGTTCTGAGGACAGAAGCAGTTTTTCTTAAACTAAGCTAAAAAAAAAAAAAATCAACAACATCAAAACCAAACCAAACAAGCCCACACAAAAACCACTCCAGCACTCCCACCCTAATAAAGTTAAAATGCCTTTCTGAACTAGTCTGAACTCCACTAATAGCTAAATAAGTTATATTAATGTGTGTTTATTTGGAACTAACAACTGGGTTCTTTAAATAGCCTTGAACAGAATTCAGACTACTTTTTATAGTGTATAATGTGCTGCTTGCTGGATTTTCTACTGTATCTCCAAATGCTGACAAAATTCTGACTAATGTGTTCTGTAAGTCAATATATTTCACCAGTTTCAGGAAGAAAAAGTCATACTCTCACATTGTTACACATACCATTCCACTCTGAAGTAAAGCTAATACTATCACATTAGCTGCTAATCACTAAGTCCACTACCTCTTCTGTTAAAATCTGAGTGAAATTTAATTGATTTACCATAAGGAAGGGTGCAGAAAGCAAACTGCCAGCAAACTGGACTGAATCTTGTCCTGATTACTTCAGCTTGGAGATGTTTCAAGACCCATTATATAACGCTCTTTTATTTCACCTGACATTGCAATTGCTCTTTCAAGCATGATTTTAACAAATCAAGAAAGCATCTTGAGTTCCCCTTTCTGAAAGTCTTATCTTCAACACAGCAGTTCCACCCCCTGCTTCAGAGCGACAGTTCTAGACCCAGATCATGGTGCAAAGCTGGTTCTTGCAACTCTCCAAAGACTTAATTCATTCAGAACACACAGCCCAACAGCAGTATAAAACCCATGTCTCCCTTGACAAAGCCCAAAGGAAAGACTCAAGGAAAGCTACACACCATTTAAGTGACTTCACGATTTATCCACTGCTTAAGAGAAGCTTTGATGCTTTAGCCAAAGCCCTCAGAGAGCACTGTAAGAGGCAACAGAGAGAACAAGAGCTTGACTTTCTGACTAGCAGGTAGCTGCTCAAGGTCCACCAGTAGAGAGTGGTATTTATGTAAGACTTTGAGACTTCACCTCTGCCTTGAGCCAGTAGGAGACCATTATCATAATTTCTTCCAACTTCTCTGAAACAAATACTAATACCAGAAAAAAAAATCTATTATCTCTGAGTTTTAAGAGGCCAACAGTCTGACAATCAAAATAAAATTACAGGGCAGTGTTAGCATCCTCTGAAAAAAAGGATCCTGTGAACAGAGACCGCTTGAGTAACAAGCTTGAGTAACCTAATACAACTGAAGGCAATGCCTCATCTCTCCAGGCAAATAAGGAGCAGTCATGCACTGAAACACAATTTGAAACATGGAAGAAGTAGTCCAGAGTGAAAATAGACTCCGAACTTCATTCTTGTGATAAATAGCCCAATGTATTTTTTAAAACCCCAGAGCAGTAGCGCCTTTAAGCCAGGCTTCTAATTAGCCACACATAATTGAAATATGCAGCTGTTAAAACACTGAGTATAAAAATAAGCACAAGAATAATTTTCTACTTGCACGTGCATTTCTCTCTCAATTAGTTATGAGATGCTCTATTTCTGAACTCCTAAGTTAACTAAAGATCTGTTACTACTATAATTGAGGGAAAAGAGAAAGAAGCCTCATTATCATCTGATCCGTTTCAATTTATAAGTGGAAATGATTAAAAAAAAAGAGACAGTTTTCGTCATTAAACTCTTACACGAATTACCTTGTTCTGAACTATGTATCATCATATAACAAATAATTTTTAAAACACCTGAAGATGCCTAGGTTACACTGGTCATAACTCTTCAGAGAAAACATCATCACAAATTGCCATTATATTTTGAGAGAAACCAGGATTTAAAAGGCTAATGCATGTTGTCTTGGAATGAGCCGGACACAGGGACTCACGGGGCCCACGTGTTTCTTTTACTTTGGAGGCAGTAAAATGCAACATGTTACAAAATTATGTTGTTTGACAAACTCCCTCTATTCATAACTGCTACTATAATTTACCAATAAACTTTCCTAACCGCTATTTTACTAAATGCCCAGAAAAGTAACAAGTCTCACACTTAGCAAGCAACAAAATAATCCATGCTGGATATAAATACTGGGAAATGGACAAGAAGGTAGATACAAAATATTACATAATCATCAGCACTACCAAGAGGAGAAGGCCAGGATATACACCAGGATACATGCCAGGATATATGGCTTTAACAGTAGGCTGATATGACAGAAATGCATGAGAAAGAGAAAACTATCACTTTCTGTTGCTAATAAATCTGATAGTAAAAATTGATAAAAATTACCTGTAATTATCTATCCTTAAGAACAAAGAACCAGTGGTATACTATATAACAAACCAAGTTCTGGAAAACTGAAACCTTAAAACCCAAGACTGAAAGCTGAACTTGTAGGTGTCTACATTGTCAAAACAAAAAGCTACCCAGTAGTCAGCTGGATTTTATAAAGGTTGTCTGTAGTTTTTACTGCAATCTTAGGAAGAGATCTTTATTTCTTACATAATAGATTTGGAGATGAACAAGCTAGGAATATCAATCCCTTTTTTTTCCCCTCCCTCTTTAAAACAAACAAATGCTCTCTTGCTCTTAATAACACATTTAAGACATCTAAAATTAATAAAGTTCAATTAGCACACCTGAGAAGCCTAAATTAAATTTCAGAAGTGCCAGTCAGATAAGCAGTCATAGCTGCAGGAGAAACACACTTACTCTCAAGTTGCAAACCTGAGCACTGCCACACTTCAAGGGTCCTGGAAACTTGTGCTCTACACACATGGAAGAGTGTAAGCCTCATAACTTTAGTTCTTTATATTATTATTAAGAAACTTACTGGCATGTACCTTTTTAAGTATTTGGATATTCAGATTTTGCCAAGTACCGAAACACTCAGTAAGCCTGTCTTGATTGTAGAGTCAGGTTTAGGAACACGTTCTGGAGTTATGACAGAGAAGGTGCCCAGAAAGCCAATGGCACCCTGGCCTTCATCAGCAATAGTGTGGCCAGCAGGACCAGGGCAGTGATTGTCCCCCTGTACTCGGCTCTGGTGAGGGGACACCTTGAATCCTGTATTCAGTTTAGGGCCCCTCTCTGCAAGAAAGACATTGAGGTGCTGGAGTGTGTCCAGAGAAGGGCAACAAAGCTGGTGAAAGGTCTGGAGCACAAGGCTTATGAGGAGCAGCTGAGGGAGCTGGGGTTGTTTAGCCTGGAGAAAAGGAGGCTCAAGGGAAATCTTATCACTCTCTACAATTGCCTGAAAGGAGGATTTAGGCAGGTGAAGGTCACCACTCGTCCCAAGTAACAAACAACAGGAGAAGAGGGAATGGCCTCAAGTTGCACCAGGGGATGTTTACATTGGATATTAGGGAAAAAATCTTCACAGAAAGGCTTGTCAAGCATCAGAACAGGCTGCACAGGGAAGTGGTGGAGTCACTACCCCTGGAGGTATTTAGATGTCTAGATGTGCTGCTGTCCGATGGGGACATGGGTTAGTGGTGGGCTTCACAGAGCTGGGCTAATGGTTAGACTCAATGATCTTAAAGGTCGTTTCCAGCCTGAATGATTCTATGATTCTATAACAGAAACATACTATGCTGAGCTACCCCTATGCTAAAATGCAGAGGTGCTTGCGTTTGTATCTGAACAGAAAGTAATAATTTTAAGGCTACTTCACCAAAGTATTTTAATTGTTTTAGAAAGTTATCATAAACATTTATTACAAAAAGAACCCCAAAAAATTTGACTCTGTCTTCCTGCATTCCTCGGTCATATTTGGTGACACCATATACCTGTGAAGAAATTCACGTCTGTAGCTTAGCAAACAACTGTAGCAGAGACCAAACCAACTCCATCTTCCAGAAATTTTGTTACCAGTTACACTTTTTCAGTTTGCTTTCTAAAGAACCCACATTCATTACGCAGTAAGTCAATCAGCCAAGATTTGGAACAGACATTTATGACCATTAGTATTCTAAGACAAAGTTCAAACCAGACAGACAAACAAAAGACCAACACAGAGAAACCTCAATAACCTACATCCTTTTACTGTATATTAACGAGGATCCTATTGAAACTAAAGTCTCTCTTGTGTTTTTGAGAGGTGGATAGAAGTAAAAACCTAAAAACATTGAGAAAAGGCAGTCAAAAGCTATGATTTGCCTTCTGGCGCTAGTTTTGTGGAATATTTCAACAATAAGATGGAAATTCAATAGTTCATGAATTTCAGATGAAGAAAGAACCAGGTCCTTAGAGCTGCACATGAGATTTTGTTCATGATTTTAAATTTGGTAAGATTCTTACATTCCACCATCATGAAATGAAAACAAATTAAATCAGGGTTTACTCTACCTATAAATATATGGTTCTCTTGGAATCATCCCAGAACCAGCAGTAATAGAAGCAATAGCATCAAAAATGTAACCAGTAGTATTACCTGTGGTGATTTAAGTAGAAATAAACAAGCTTCAAGTGTTCTTTCAAAACGAAGGACAGAGTATGCAACCAGCACACTAAACACTAGTGAGCAACTGAGAACAATTTAAATAATAACTTCTGAAGTGCATTAGCTCAGTAATGAATTCACTACCAAGGCCAGAATATACTATCATTTGATTTGACATCCACAATAGAATAGTTTACCAATCAGACTATTTATGTATTTTAAATATATATACAGCATTCAAGAAATATATCCAGACTACTGTAATTAGTTTTATTTCCATGATGCACTACAACCAGCATTAAAAGTCTAAATTCATTTCTAAAATCAATTTGTTCATATTAGCCACCAACTCCAACGCTCATTGTTTCATTTGCTACAAAATCAAAAAGCAATCCAACAGAAACCACTTTCTTGGGAGGTACTAACAATCCGCAATAATTTGCATCATCTAGCAAAGGAAGACAGCTTGAGCTTCTTTATCATCTTCTGCAGGTGTGCTTTCTAGATCCTGATTGACTCCAGAAAGACCCTTTCAATACACCTGCACTGTCTCAGCTGGTTGAACTGAAAGGCAAGGATCCTTAAACTCTTTTTTTTTTTTTTGGAGTTTGTTCAACAAATTTTTAATCCAATAAACAGTTTGTGATTTCTTTTGTGACAGACTCATCCCTCTTCCCATTTTATTAATCCCTGAATTTTGCTCTTTCCTAGAAATGACATCAGATTTTCTCTGCACTTGCATGACTAGCTTCATAAATAAAAATTTTTGGTAAAACCAACTGATTTTGTCAATTGTGCCCATTGGCCTTGCCATTCTAACAAGCCAATATTTTACTGGGACAGCCTTTATCTTTAGCTAGTCGTTTCGCTATGTTTTCTCAGCACTCTATTCAAAATAAGCATCTCCAGTTAAGAGTATATGTTACCCTTTTTTCAGGAGAAGTTTTTTCAGGCTCCTAAGTCTGCAATGTTCTTAAGTTCCTTTTTAGGCAGGTCATGTAATTGATTTACATGCAGCACAATTTCTGTAGACTAAACATTGATCTTGAGCATGAACTGTAAATGTTTTTAATACATATAAATTATTAAATTCCTTTGAAGATTATATAATTTGGGGCAAATCCCACTGGTTTCACTCATGTGAAGAGTCCCATTGATGTCAACAGAATTTTGAGAGTAATTATGAACAGGATTTGATTATATTGACCAGAATACAAAGAATTTCCATACTTTGAGGGGTAGGGGCAATGGTCCTAGGTCATATACAAATGCCCTAAACAATCATATCTTATAGCAGAAGCTTACAAATGCCTACAAAACTCCTGAGAGTATTCTTCCCCAACTTTTAATCTGTGCTGATGGCTGCAACTTTGATATACCACTTTATGTTTAAAGGCACATCAGTACTGTCTATAATCTCTACAACTGTTGAGGCTGTGTGCAAGGCTGCCATCGAGAAGAATTCCTAGGAATATTTCAACCTAAAATACATTAACATACCCAGGTATTTTTGGCACACCTATACAGAGAGAGGCAAGAAACAAAGCACATTTCATGTCTCTTACAAGGTGCAGCAGGAGCAATTACCAGACAATTGCTTCTGATAGTGTCCTCATCGCCCCCAGCTGCAGATGATTGGCAGTGACACAGCTTGATACATAGTTCAGTTGGCAAAAATTTGTCATGTACGTGTTTAACTGCTATAAAACAGTGTTTCTTAGAAAAAAAAATCTGATCTAGTTACTCTTGTATTGTAGCTACATGACAAGAAGTCAATTAGAAGTAACTTCTAAGAGAATCTGTTCCTGGAGCTTCTACCTTGTACCTATCTCCACTACTGAACTCTGCCCCTTCCTCTCTTTTTTTTTACGGGTTTTTTTCTTTGGTTTTTTTTGGGGGGGTTGGTTTTGGTTTTGTTTTGCTTCCCTTTAAAATGCAGTGTGTGCTTAATGCTGGCTGGGCCTTTTTAAAACCTGGCAGTGGTGAAGGGCAAGATTAAGAGTTACAAAGGAATGGGAAAATCTACAATTTGTAGACATCTAGAGCCTGCTGGTACAAGAAGGCTTGGTCAGATAAACAGTATTTATCTTAGTGTATGCTCTGTGTGACATTAGAAACATGATGTATTATTCCCATTTGGAGAAATTATAAACAAAGATTAACTAAGTTTTTCTAAAAAAGGAGTTCCAATACTACTCCTGTCAATCATTAAGTTAGTGCCTAGTATAAAAAAAAGCCTACAAAAGAGATTATTATCACACAGTAGAAAGACTTCAGAATCAAATTTGAAGGAGAAGAGATTTTAAAGGTGTCTGAATAACTGGGAGCAGAAAGAGCTTTCGGGGCATGATCTGTGACCTTCACTTCTCCGCTTCTGACATTAGTAGTGCAGGACCCAACATCTTCTTTAACCAAAACCACTTTTTGGCACCCTCTAGAGGTTGTGGTCCCACAGAGAAACAATTCAGAAGATAGATATTCAGCATAAAATTTAGAAGAGCTTACAACCCAGAACTCAAGCCTAGAACCAGTGAAGCTCATTGCAAAAAGGTTTACGCAAGAATGCAAAGCTAATACCTCAGAAAATCAATTCTGGCTTCATTCTTTGTGATCAGATTGCTCATCTCATTCTATCAGCCCAGGACTTTTGAATTTGTAGGAACAACTAGAAAAACAGATCACAATTAATGCTCCCCTGTTAAAAGATAGGGAATCACCACATAACTGTGGCTTTATAAAAATTAGTGTTTCACTTAGTTTATGAGAAAATTAACCAAATCAGAAGACTGCTAACAAAATAATAGATCACCCACCTATGCAACACTGTAAAATAATACTCCAAGCCTCTACTGTCTCATGGATATATTTTTATAAAGTGGAAATTAAATTTTGTACATGTTCTCTGAATAAAAACAGTATTAGTAATCCAATTTGCCATCATTTGTCCAGACACCTTCCCACAAAACCCTGTCCATACAAAATATGAAGGGAAAAGAGCTTTCTATTGCAAAACTGCCTTCTGACTTCTTGATCAAGTTGGTGTTAGAACGCAATAACCTATACTATATAATGAGGAACTACCTGTTCAGATGTCAATAGATCATGCTCTTCAGGTCCAACACAAACGTGATCAGGAATGAAGCATTAATTTTTTGTTATCATCACTCTATATGTAAAAATAAAGACTATTTCAAGCAGATTTACACAATTTCTCAAAACAAAGCAGAAAGCAATAGCTCATTTTAGATGCTTCATTATTAAAGAAAAAATCCCAACAAAACGTTCTGCAGTCCGAATATTGAAGAGGCATTTCCCACCATCAGTTATATCACAGAAATTCCAACTGTGAGGTGTTTCTTTTTAGAATAGTTAGAAATTGCAAGTCATTAATCCAGAGCTTTCCAACCACTGGTCTTTTGCTGCAAACATCTCACCTTGATTTTCTTAAGAAAGCAGATGAAAAAAAAAAACAGAACACACAGATCAATGAAGTTCAACAAGGAAATGTGCTGGGTTCTGCACCTGGGATGGAACAACCCTGGTTGTATGGACAGACTGACTGGAAATAAGAGGCTGAAGAGCAGCACTGTGGAAAAGGACCTGGGTATGCTGGTTGATGGCAAGGTGAATCTAAGTCAGCAGTGCCCTGGCAGCCAGGAGGGCCAACCCTGTCCTGGGGGGCATCAGGCACAGCATCGCCAGCCGGGCAAGGGACAGGATTGTCCTGCTCTGCTCTTCACTGGGACGGCCTCACCTCGAGTGCTGGGGGCAGTTTTGGGTGCCACAATAGCAAAATGACATTAAGCTATTAGAGACCATCTAAAAGAGAGCCACAAGGATGGTGAAGGGTCTGGAAGGGAAGCCATATGTGGAGCAGCTGAAGTCACTTGGTCTGTTCAGACTGGAGAAGAGGAGACTGAAGGGAGTCCTCATCAAAGTCTACAACTTCCTTGTGAGGGGAAGACGACGGGCAGGTACCAACTTCTTCACTCTCGTGACCAGTGATAGGACTTGAGGAAACAGCATGAAACTGAGTTGGGAGATTTAGGTTTGATATCAGGAGAAAGTTTTTCACCCAGAGGGTGGTTGAGCACTGGAAAAGGCTCCCCAGGGAACTGGTCACAGCACCAAGCCAGTCTGAGTTCAAAAAGCATAAGGGAAACACTCTCAGGCACATGGTGTGATCCTTGCAATGTCCTGTGCAGGGCCAGGAGTTGGACACAATGATCCCTTCCAACTCAGCATATGCATTTTTTTCTGATTCTATACATATACTTTTCCAATCCCAATATCAGACTAATTTGAGACATACACATCACTTTATTCGAATTAGACTGCTGTATCAGTGACTGGTGAAATGAAACGAAGACGAATTGCTAACAAAAATCATACAGTATCTGCTTCGGAGAAAACTGTAATGAGACTCTTGAAATATCCTGATGATGGCTCTTCAGGGACCCAGCTCTAGCTACTGTGAATTCTGAATTTCAGGAGACTAGCTTTTGAACGTAGAAGAGGCGGTCTCAGACAAGGCTGAATGGTGCTGCACAGACACGCCTACTGCAGTCATTTGGGCAGTACTGGAAATCGTGCAAAGCTCCTTTACATCCTGCAGTGTCTAAGTGTTCAGGCAGCATTAGAGTATTTCCTTTGCATCTGCCTGTCAAGAAACAAGCCATGGTAACTAATGCAAGTGACATCCTTGGGATAACCACCACATTCAATGTACAACCTGAAGACCACACACAGATTCCCATTTGCAGAGAAACCAGTTGTCTACTGTGTTAAAAGCAAGCATGAGTGGAAACACATCAGGCCCACACCCAAAATTCTTCCATGATCCCAAAGAGCTTCCATTCCCAGTTTAAAGCCTTGTTCTTTGTTCAATATTAAGTAGCAGTTAAATTGATACTACAGTCCGCTAATGTCTGAATTTCTTTGAGACAATGGGGATGTCAAAGTCTAAGTCAAAGAACAGCTGTGAATTATGAAATACAGCAGAACAGTGCACAGTTGTCCAGACATGGCTTCATCAGTACTGCACAGAATGAAAAGAGTCACTTCCCTCTGCAGCCCAGGAAGTTGTTGGATCTTCTCTGCCATGAGAGCACACTGCTACCATCCACCAGGAACTTCAGATCCTTCTCTGTAAAGCTGTTTTCCAGCCAGACGGCCCCAGCATATAACTGGCACGAGAGGTTATTCCAACTCAGGTGCAAAACTTGGCATTTTGCCTTCACTGAACTTCACAAAGTTTCCTTCTTCTCTTTTCTCCAACCTGGTAACATGTTTTTGAATGGCAGCACAATCCTCTGGTGTAGCAGCCACTCCTCTGAGTTTTGTATCAGCTGCAAACCTGCTGAGCGCAGCTCAGTGTCCCATCATCGAGATCAGGAACAAAGATGTTCAACAATACAGGACACAACAGCAACCCTTCATGTATACTGTCAGTGCCTGGCCTCCAGCTGGATGTCATGTTGCTGACGAAAACCCTTGGGCCCAGTAGATCTGACAGTTTTCAGCCCATGTCACTGTTCATTTATTTCATCCATACTTTTAAAGATTGAGTATGAGCAGATTATGGGATACTGTCAAAAGTCTCCCATAAAGTCAAAATAAATGACACTTGTTGCTCTTCCTTCATCCCCCATGGCCATCATATCTCACCACAGAAGGCCATCAGGCTGGCTAAATATGTCTTCTCCATCATAAATCAATTATGACTACTCCCAATCACCTTCTTGTCCTTCATGTGTTTTCAAAGTGTTTCCAGGGCGCTTCTCTCCATCACCTTCTCAAGGACTGAGGGGAGGCTGACTTGCCTGTAGTTCTCCAGATCATCCTTCTTGAAGGCAGGGATGATGTCCACTTTCCTCCAGTTCTCAGGAACCTCCCGTGATAGCCATGACCTTTCAAAGATAATTATTAGAGACTTTAAATCTCCTACAATTATTACGTAAGTAGAATTTTTAATGTAGATGATGGGCAGATGCCATGATAAAGAGGATCAGTATAAAATCCTCCACTCTTCAGTGAGCAAATATGGCAGAAGTGCATGAGAGAGAGATCACTTTCTGTTGCTGGAAGAAACTATTGTCTAGAAGATAATTCTGAAGCCCAAATCAGTTGTTTATCAGCATTTGATCAGATATATTCTTCCATCTATAACAGAGTCCACACCAGAATAAAAGGAAAGGCCCTACTGGAACCATCCTGAGATAGCTTGATAGTCACAGACCAATAATGAGATGCCACAGAATTTCATGTTACCACAGTCATGATGAGTGAGCTCAGGTTTTCTGTCACTAACTGTGCCCTAACTCAGGAAAAAGCAGTATCCAAAACAAGCTAGCTAGTAGCTGAAAATACAGGAAACAAAGCTTAGAGCAAAGCTTATGAGAGGAGACTAAGTGATGTCAGATGCTGACCTGTGGAACCTTGGAAGTGGAAAAAAAATAAAGATTCAAAGTCTAACCATTCTCTGCGTACATAAAAAATACCTATACCATGGACAAAGGAGGTAATGTACTCTGTTATATTCACACACACGGGTAAACAAACTTATCTCCTAGAAACTATGGGTTTTAAACTGAATTTGCTCTTCAGATTATATCTGTAGGAAACCCCATTGTCATTTGCGCTGTATTTACCATTTTGAGGTGTAAGTGGTTTGTTAACTCCACAAGCCTTGCTGATTGTAATCTGACAACCTAGAGGAACAATGGGTAAGAAAAACAAAGACATGCTTTGAGCAGCTCCTAGAATGGAAATGTATAAAACCATAAGGAGTAATTGCCTTATGTACATGCTTTTAGGATAGTGATATTTAGAATAATTAGAAAGCAGATGTTCTAAAATTCACTGTGAATTTCAATAGACCATACTATCAAGGCTGACTACAAGTATGTAAATGGATCAGAGCTGAGTAAATTAGATTTCTCCAATAAATGGAATTAATTTTGCTCAGCAAACCTTCTTTAATTATTATTTTGACTGAAAGAGCAGCAGCTACAAAACCTATAACTAAAGTTTCATGGAATCTGTCAGGTTTAACATAGTTTCTTTTTCAAATTAGTATTGCATTATTTATGGTTTTGAGAATGTATTATATTGCTACCTGTAAATTATTCCAGAACAATAAACACAACCTATAATATGTCCAAAAACATTATACATTCTTGCCATCAAAGTCATTGCCCATATTTGTTGTGATATTTTACTTTATTTAAAACACATGAAGTGATAAAGGCGACTTTTACCTAATAAACCAACTGCAAAGAAAAATCTATGGTTACCTTCTGATCCACTGAGCCAAGGCCAGGGTGCTCAGCTACCTTAGCCCCTTCCCCTTCTCTTTCCTTTCTGTTTCTTTTGTCTTTGTTCCTTTATTTCTCCTTACAAAATGAATGCCAAGAAAAACTATGTCAGAAGAGACCACTTGTGAGAAATCATCTTAAAAGTGCTGATATATTTTTAGACAAATATTAGAACAGTATTAATGCTTTGTCAGAGTGAGAAAAAAATTGCTGAAAGATTGTTCAAATATTCTAGAGTTTACCTATGCTAATTATTTTGCTGAAACCATCTTTAATTACTTCAACATCAACTTGACCCTAATTTAAAGAAGAAAACCTATGCATATAGGGAATTTAAGCATTTGTCCCTCCCTGCTCTGAGACTGCTCCTTTTTGCTTGAAACAAAAAAGGATTGAAAAGATTATTACTGGTACCACAGCAAGGCTTGAACAGAAGTTGTCTGTCTACTTCTCTCTTAGTACTTAATGAAACAATAGCAACTTTTGCCTATAAATGAGTTTAATACTATTCCCTATACACTCTATGTTAATACAATAGAAGTGATGGTGTAGTAAGGGACCAGCAGCAGGGTATTTGCTGATGCTTTCTAGGACTTCATTATTCTTGCCAAAGCAAGTTCTGGTTTTGTTCTTTAAAATTGTCACAGAGAAGGGACCTAGTAGAGTTTACCTTTTTTTCCTCTCTTGTTTATACCCCTCCAAATTGCTCTCTTGTTATGTATTTTTATTTTCTTAAAGACGTAAGAAAAGCTCAGTAATGACATTTTCTGTTTTGGAAAAAAGGCCCTTGCGTCACATAATATATGTTGTTACCTATTTTGGTAAAAATCAGCTGAAGTCGAACAAAAGTTAAGTTTTATGGCACCCATGCACTGAGAGCAGTGTAACAAGAGCTTTTTGCTTAAGCAACATGGAAAGGGCTACATGCTCTAGGAGACAGAGTACATAAGCAACCAGGATCCTATTTTCATGCTTGTTCCTGACCTATTTTCAGCCTCTCTTGACTTGTTTTCCCTTCAGCAGTCTTGTTAGATAGGTTTTTGAACTTTTCAGCACAAGGACCATCTGTGAGTATATTTTGGACAGCACAGGTTCAACAGGGCTGTGATCTAAGCACGGTTGTCAAAACAGGGATGTAATAGAAAATAAAGAGCCACCACTATGTTTGATTGCTTAGATGATTCCAGTCTGTTCCTCCATCTGCATTCTTGCATATGGTCTCTCATACGCGGTGCAGTTAATGAAGCTACAGCACGCAACTTTCTAAACGCGCCCTGGGAGGGATCTGGTTACACACCACTCTGCACAGGCACAGAGTGCTGGAGCACAGTCCAGACTGTGGTTCTGTTTGTTATTGCAAAGGGTCACAGATAGACTCAGCGGTGTTGAGTCCACTCTGTACTTCACTGTGGGAAACACTGGGATGTTTACAACTGGCTTCAAGGTCCTGTTCTAATTTAGGTCTAAGGTCCAGTTCCACAACAAAATTAGCCTACTGAAATTCAATAAGAAGCAAATATACTTCCACTCAGACACTGAGAAGTTTGGTTTCCTGTAGGCAGAATGGTAAGAAAGTTTGAAACAACAGCTGCAAACAGAGATACTGAAGGAGTCTCCTGAGGCTTCCACCATGAGCTAGCCTGCATCTAGAAGTAGCAGCTTCGGGCCCTTCACAACATCTTTTTGCACTATAAAATTATTTCAGCAGTAAAGTACTATCATAAGCTGTAGAGCTTATTAAAATAATAAAAAAAAAATTTAAAGGCAAGAACAGAATTCACAAGGCCACAGCAATTTCCATTATGTTCTATTTAACCCATTAATGATTGTTTCAAGATAACTGAATAAAAAGTCTATTCAAAAGAGGAAGCCTGCCTGACAGAAATAAATAATGAAGAGATAGAAAGTATTGCTTTATATGTCTGTTTTGGGTAATATCTGAATGTCATATTTAAGTACTATTAAAAGCTCTGCATATATCCTCAAACTTCAAAAGTTTTGGATGTATAAATGCTCAGACCTTAAATTGTAAGTTCCTTTTTATTCTTCTCTTCTACACATGTATGAAAAATGTGAAGAATAAAACATCAGAAATATTACACAATGTTCTATAAATTCATTCAGCAAGGTAAGTCACCTTTTTGAAGGAGCTCTAGAATCATTCATGTGCAAAAAAGAAGAAGCTTTGTGCTGGCCTTCCTTTCTTCAACTGTTCCTGTGAAATGCAGATGTATAGCTGTGCCTCTGAAATACACTTTGTATCTAAAACCTGGTATTGTGAAATCAATCACAAGTCTCTAACCCTTTCCTGTCAGAGACTACAGACAGAAGTTCAAGCTTTGGATGTGGACAACACATTCGGAAATAACCATTCTTCTCCATGTTTCTTGAATCACATGTATTTATTTGTGGGATATCACTATTCAAATAAAAGTTTTAAAACAAAAATGAGAGAGAATTTGAACTCCCTAAATTTCCCATCATCTTGTTAGGAAGTGTGGTAGCCACCTGAAAGTCAGAATAGAGGAAGTTCTTTACTTGTTTATAAGCAAAACTGCTGGTTTTCTTACAGTAAAACAACAAGACTACAGTATTTCATAATAGTTATTGAACAACCAGCTTAAGTAGATGGTATAAGAGAGACAGACATCCATCAGGGTCCATATCAAGGTGCAGGAACATACATAAAGGCAGAAAATTCTGTGTGGAAGTGTGGTACAGGTCTTCAGTGGCTGTTCTCATTCAGAAAAAAAACCAGCCTTGGCAGTAAGTGGTAGTGACAGCACCTCAGCTCACGTGTATAATTCATCGAGAACCTTCCATGCTGGAATGGTATGACTTGAGACGAGTGTCTGGTTTTGGACCAGCTAAAAGAAGCAATATCACTGTGACAAATCTTCTACTACTTCCATGGAGTCTGAGGATGGCTAAAATAATTTTATTTTTGCATCCTATTCCCTTAAATGTGCAACTTACTGTAGTTGATGTGACAGAGACTTGTAGTGTAATTCACAATACTAGGTTTTGGTAAAAGATTTATTTCTGAAGCACAGCTATACATCTGCATTCCAAGACTCTGTCACTTTTCCATCTGTCCCATTCCTCCTGGTGAACTCATCTTTTTCATACCCACCACTCATTCTCAATACGAAAATATGAAATATATTGCATAGTATATACAAATTAGACACTCCTAAACAAAACCATGTGACAAAATCCCCTTATTTTTGGCCATCTTCCAATCCTATGTAGTTATTAAACCCAAAGTGGAACCAAAAGACCATATTTAAGTAAAGATTTATTCAAAAAGTATTTGAAAAACATGGATACTTAAATGTTATGATGAGAATATTAAGCCCTCAAAAATCAGGAGTCTTTGCTTCTTTATTACAGTATTTTACTGGAGGCATGCTAAATACCTTATGAAAAAGTGAATTTAAAAACAGCAGAAGGGGAAGAATAAATTGCTTTATTCCCAAGAATGCATATTTCCATAAACTCAGTCACTTGTTTTAGGAGGTCTATACAACTTCCTAGAGAGCAATTCCATTTGATGACAAGCATACTACAGCATCAGGTAAACAAACCTTATACTTCCAGAACTATATTGTTCTACAGGTCAGGAAGAATCTGTCAGTAAAATAAGTTAGCTACACAAACTAGTATTCTGGGTTTTTTCCTTCTCTTTCTCACTTCTCCACCATTTTTACACCCACCTATAACTCATATATTAACCAAATAGCAAAAAACTTTTAGTTACTACTGAGTTTACTCGTCCTGCCTGTTTTATGAAAACAGCATAATAGCCGTAATTTTCTTTAAAAAAAAAACCTAACAAAAAACTCCACCAACCAAAAAAAGCTCAACCAACCAACCAAAAGAACCAAACCACAAACCACAAACCAAAACAAAAAGTCACTGAAAAAGGCCACCCCAACTGTTTCATGACAAACATTATCTTGTGGAATTACTGAAGAGTCAAGTGAAAGAAGGCTGAATAAATAGGAAAAAATATTTTTACTAAGGTACATCTAGTAAAACACAGGTGTCCCATGGAATCAGTTGGAGTTCTGTTATTAAATTCAACAAGAGTACAATTGGATTTTCCCTGGGGGAGAATACAACATTACATTGCTTTTGAGGTTAATATGCAAGTTATGTAACATGCATGCAGAAGAGGAATTTTTACATTTGACATAGGAGCAACTAATACCATATGTGTTTATAGCACAAAAGTAGAATATATGCATGCATGCATTGCTTAAACATGTTCAAACTCTGTTTTGCTTATCTGTGCAAGATGTTCTGTTAGAACTGATGCTCTTGGGTAAATAAAACAATCCTAAAAATGTATTTCTGAAAGTATTTGCTAGAAAGCATCAGACTGGATCAACCACCTGTGTTAAAAGATCGAATTAGCATTTTTCCTATTCATTGACAACATAGCAGTTATGCCTTCCAGTCTGTTTCCCTGTCCCCAAATTCCCATCCAGCCTTTTTTTGGCCTGCTATAACCAGTATCTCAGATCGCCTTCTTTGCTTTGGACACTATGTACAATAAAAACAACAACAAAAAAAACCCTAATGAAAACAAAACAAAACAAACCCCAAAATGTAAAAGAAATTTATATTGCAGACACTCTGGCTCCCTGACAAACATTGTTGCTCCAAGTCTCTTCTGTCAATAGATCACCAACAATCTGTCATTTGGAGACCTGAAATATTTTCATCACCACTGATCAAAAGCCAAGTAGTTCCTCCCTGGATATTTTTAGAGGGGAGACCTTGCTGAGAGAGTCTCAGGCAGAGTGATCCATCAGCAATGTCAGCCTGAGGACTTCAGTGGGCAGAACACAGCTATAGAGGAAAACCTGCTCCCCCTCACTGGCCAGTTCTCATTTGAGTTAAGTAGTTATAGGGACTTCACACACAAGCAGGAAAATCAGGTTCTTCGAAGTGCCTTTGCTCAGCCAGCTTTCCAATGAAATGACACCAGCATATTCAGGAGGTAAGAGATGCCAGGCCTCAAAAATCCAAGATGTCCCCAAATCCTAAAAGTAGGTCAAGTTTATGTTGTACTTAGCTGGCACTGTAAGGTATAGCATATTCCTCAAATACTAGTGTTGCACTTGCTCACAAAAAAAAAAAATTAAATACATAAATCTTACTCTGGAAAACAAACTAAATTACTTTACATATCTGTGCAAAGTTTTATCTATTCTAAGCTAAATTGAAGGCATAAAACATTATCAAAACCTGGAATTTTGTTTTTGCCACACAAAAACAGATGTCTCCTCTGCTCAGTTCACTGTTATTCTAATACACATGAAACAGAAGAAATATTTATTACTCACTACCAAAAATTCGCATCCCTTCAGACAGGCTGGCAAAAAAAACCCCAAAACAAAACAAAACAAAAAAACCAAAACAGCAAGACCTATACATGCACTGTACCTCCAAGACTTAGGGATAGAAAAGTAAGAATTAATAAGCAGATTACTCTTGGCTACCTTTAATTAAAAGGTATTTATAGAGAGGGAACATGTAAGCCAAGTAATCAAAACTCAGCCTCAAGAAAGGCAAAGAAGAAATGTAAAGGTTACATTTTACACCAGAGCTTTCTACTTCATCCACATAAAGTACTTGCTGAACAGATCTATGCTACGTAAGATACACAGAATATAAGGAAATGCTTGTTCCTTTCTGAAATGAGGAGTATTAGCTATCCTTTGGGTGTTCATTATGAGAATCTGCATTGAGAATTAAGTGCACAGGATCCCAGTGGAAACACTCAGGGCTAACGAACTTTCATAACTTGACCAGAATTGCATGCTTTGGAATTTGTTTTTATTGAAAAAACCTATGTAATGACACATATTAGGAAGCCCTATATACCTGAGAGTATTAAACAATTGATTATCAGAAGAGTGCATTATGCTTCACAAATATACTATGGCTTCATGATACCACAGATTTTTTGGTATCATGACTCTGCTTGTAACGCCAGTTCTTAAAACTTGGGATTCTAAATTTACCCTTTGATTAGACATGCATGTTTCTAATTAGGCTCAACCTGTCCATTCTTCTTTGAAGAGAGTGAAGTCAGAGTCCCCCAAGACTCTTGAGGCTCTGTGCAATAATTTACTTGTTCTTGGTAAAGGCAATAGAAGTCAGAAGTGAAAAATAAGTGCAATAAGCTGCCAAGCTTGTCAGAAACACTTTCAACCAAAAATACATACTAGTGAACCTATAAAATCTGTAAGGGACTATCATGTTTATTATGGCAGAAAAAGAGGAATTGGTGTTGCTTATCTCCTACTCATTCAACTATAGGATGCTGTAAGTCATCAGTAAAATGAATGTATGTGTAGTAGTCAATCCTCAAGGCCTGTGGCAGATTACAACCCCTTTTTTTTTTCCCAAGAATGGGCCAAACTTTATTTTCTGAAAATCACACAGACATAGCTGAGAGGCATCTGGAATTAACCTGGTGATCCCTAAGCAGGACAGGACCTCCAACCCTGTTGCTCAAAATCCTTCTGTTGGAAACATTAACACACTTAAATGTCAGAAGTAAGGAAAACAGAAGCCAACAGTGTGCTGTTGCTTTAACTGTAATGAAAATTTTGAGAATGCATTCTGTATTTTTGACACTTATAAAGAAGAGATGCACTATCACACTTCCAAGTTTTGCCCTGTACCAACAGATGACATACATCAGCACTGCAGTGGAAACCCACATATAAAATCACATTAGTCTTGTAAGTCAGGCTTCAAAACCATTTTCAGCAAGAATTCCATAATTACTGTCAACCTCCTTCATTAAAACACAAACTTTTTAAAATACCCAGAGATTTTTTTGTTCTAGTCACTGCATTTCTAAGCACACTAGGTCAGACGAGTTTAGGCACTGAACTGAAGGTTCAGGTTACCATCATGTGATGATCAAGGATACAGGTGCTTCATCAGAAGTACTCAGAAAGTATCAAATATGACTAATCATTTTATTAAAATTTGTCAAAATGCTCACAGACCAACCTAGATTTTGATTTGTAAGAATTCACTAGATACACCACTCTGTATTTAGTGCCTACACTGCTGAGCAGCCCCAACTCCAACTTTCCATGAGACCTCAACTTCTCAATCACACAGAATCTCACTTGCTACAGCAACACACCATGAAGAAATTAGATGATGTCATTAGACATGTTCAAAAGATATCCTGAAGTTTGGTTGGCACAAGAA
Organism: Rhagologus leucostigma; assembly: GCA_013397725.1. Lineage (NCBI taxonomy): Eukaryota > Metazoa > Chordata > Aves > Passeriformes > Rhagologus > Rhagologus leucostigma. Next base: position 85,270 of record VZTD01002082.1, on the reverse strand, counting down.
ATGTGAGAAAGTGATGGTGTTATGAATGTCTCCAAATATCTGTTTATTTAAAGAACTGACTCTACAAATTCTGGCATACAAGACAACAACAAGGTTTGTACAGGCAAGATTTACATGTTTAATCCTGAGCCATTTCCACTGCTGAAAACCTTTAAGCTGTTGTTTCCTTAGATAACAATTCTCTGACCTAGCCTTCTGCCTTCTCACTCTGTTCTTCACTGAATATGAACATCCATATCTGATGTCATGACATTTTTCACACACAAAAAAATGAGCATGAAAAAGCTTTTGCCTTTCCATATGCCAACCAGGTAAAGCAACAGTTAACCTCTTGGCAAGAAGAATGATTATTTTTGAGCATGGAAATTTGACTGGGACAACAACAACCTGCTTTCAAAGAAACCTGACTACTACCCAGCCAACAACAACATGCCAGGATTTGGTTCATGTATGCCATCTTCAGAGAAGTTACACTCTTTGCTCACACAAATCTAAAATAATATATATATTAAAAAACCAACCAAACAAGAAAACCCCCAAAGCCACCTATAGATCAGCTAGCATATCAGAAACACACACACTCATGAATTCCAGCATTTTGGTGGAAAACCATAAAGAAAAACTAAAAGGTTCACATGTTCTGTTTTCAACATCCAGTGCACGTTTTCTTGGCTTTCAGATATCCAGCTTCAAAAATTGTAGAACTCTCTTGGGAAGCAGGAATTAAAATACCTTGAAACTCATTGTGTGGAGCCTTGAGTTACCTCTCAGACCATCCTTGCCAGTCACCCTTCCAAAATGCTTGCTGGTTCTGATGAAAAGCATATACTTCTACAGGATGAAGATTACAAACTGTAGCCATCCTAGTGGAGCTAAAAGGTACAGCAATTTTCTACCACCACACTGAAACTTATTTCTAATTATTTTCCCAAGTATCTTAGTAATTTGAAAGAAACTATCTAATATAAATCTAATATAAATGAATGTGTAAGGGTTAAGTCTTATTCAGTGGGTTTAAAAGAATTAAGAACTCCATCAGAATATATATTTTCACTATCTGCTTATTTCATTTGGCTCCCTTCAAAAATTCAGCCTTAAAGATTTGGCTACTTAATTGAGTAACAACTGACTGTATTAGAACAGGAGAATGTACCCATGGGTGAAAAAGGATGGTTATGTTACATCAAGCAGGCAAATTTAAGTTACACTGTCAGTTTCCAAAAGTAATTTTCTTGACCAAAAGAAAGTTGCTGTACTGTTGAAGATTTTTGGGAAATGAAGAAATCAATTTTAAAGTTGGCAAGGAAAAAAAAGAGTGGAAGGGAAAAACATCACAAATATAGGAGGGGAAAATGCAAAATCTTCCGCTTCAGAACATTTTATGTAAAGCCCCTTTGGGTCTCCGATGTTCTTGATTTTGGATGCTACAAGTCAAACTCTGCATATTTGTGGCTTCTTAAAATGAAGTAAAACAAGTGGAAAATAATGCATTATATAGTAGGATTATTATGATTAACACAATAAACCAAAATTAAATGTAACATCAAACATGGTTATTTTATTATGAATTTTAGAAAGTTAATACCCTTTTGGCAGCTCTGAGAAGTACAAAGTTTTAAAGTTGCATTAGAAACCTGAGGGGTTTCTTGGTGGGGAGTTCAGGTTGGGTGGTTTTTTGGGCTTTTTTTCAGAATGTCAATAAAATAGGCAGTGACCAAAAGGACAAGATAATACATTCTGTTCCGTGCTTTATGTGTCTTAAAGTTATTGCTTATTACTATAATAGAATTTTGTAAAGTAGAATGGGCAGATTAAGAGTCAGTAGGATGTACTAGAAGTTACCATGCCAAGGGCAATTTGAACAAATATTAAATGCTCACTCTCGTAGATAATGAAATGTTTCTGTTTCTTAGCTTTTGACTAAACTGGCAGTTTATATAAGAAAAAAAATCTATTAACATGGCAACTAGTTTACATACAAACAGATACCACGTCTCCTTTTCAATACTATTGACCTTAACTTTTGTCCAGCATTGTGCCAGAGAATCTGGTCAGGCAACCTGCTTTTACTGCCCATTCACTATACAAAGTTAGCACATCCCAAAGGGATAGAAGAAATTGTTTCAGTGTGTCATGCTGCATTCAGATTTCTTTCCAGGTGAGCCTAACTACCAAGGAGCCATTTAGCCAAAGGGTCCTGTGGTTCTGCAGTGCGTGAGCAGAGGACTGCATATCTGTCCTGCATGCAGACTTCCTATTCACATGAAAGAAATTACTTCTTCCATCATGCCCCCATGAAAAAAGGTCAGAAATACAATGTTTTTCCTGGTATAATGTCTTCTGTCATGACAAAAGCAATCTCTTCTTTAAGAGCAAATGTGGTTTAGTCCTATTTGAGAGTCATTCTGTCACTTAAATAAATTTGCCATATTTAAAAATGCTGCTTCTATTCAGGTCTATTGTTTACTTGTATGTTATTAATAATTCTACTACTAAATTTAATATTGTGCAGTTAAATAAGCATCCAAAATTCATCCTGTAATAAGATCTTACTAAAACCTTCAAAGAGGAAAAACAATCACTTTCATTTTTGTCAAACCTCAGCTGTAACTTCAAATATCAAACTCTTCATGACTTACAAGGACAATCAATAAGCATAAAAACCACAGGTCCTTATTTAAGTAGAGTACTGTAATAATGCATTTTCCTCATCTTGCTGATACTCCTGAAAACAGTTGCTTCTAGGACAGAAACATATGCTTGAAATCCTAACAAAGATATGCTGGAATTTCCACAAGTGATCGGCTCTAAAAATCATATCACACTGAACCATGAAATAGAAAATGTATCTGAAATTTAGTGCAAAATTTAACACTCATGAGTTCCGCTGATTGTGTTATCTGCTCCATTTACATGCCAATCTACACCCCTACCTAAAAATGCTTTTCTTAAAACCCTTAAAATAAACTACTACAGCACTTCCTTTGTAGCATAAGTTGATTTTACACGTGTCTTGAGAAACAAACACTCAACACTGAATCATAGCCATTAAATTGGTACCATCCATCAGCAAAGGTAAATTATGCAAATCAGAATTATGCAAACACCTTTTTTTTTAGTTGCTACTATTTCTATTTTGTGGAGCTGTCTGTTAGAGTTCATTATGTGAGGATGAAATTATTTTAGTATCATTATCAAAAAAAACCCACAGCAAAAGTCAGAGGCTTGTGCCACCGATAAGCTATTTATTGCTTTTAACGTCTATTAAGGCACCTGACAAACAGAACTCAAGCACTGTAGCTGGAGTCCTCTCCCAAAAGCATCTTTCTTACAATCCACAAAAAGTCATGCAACTGGCATTTGGGAATAAATACTTTTCTTCCTACCAGAAGCTTTGGGGGGTATTTCCCTCGGTACATATACATAGCACAGCCCGCTACTCCTTTTTTTTTCCAGCCTCTCTTATATAACAGACTGCAAAAACCATCTCTGAACAACGTGATCAAGATGCGATCTCCTGTTTTGGAACTACAACATTCAACATAATCACATTCAACCCAGTCCCGAGCTATTAATCAACTTCTTACTAATGACGATGATCGATCGCAAGTTCTCCGCAGTTTTGCAGCTGATAGTCAGTCAAGGCTCCCAAAGGATCAGGTCATTCACAGACTGAAGTGAGACAGCTTCACCAACTTGGCTCAGAAATTAGTCTTACAAGGGTATTTGATCATCGTATAATGTTTTGTTTAAATATCACAGTCTTTCTAGATGGTTTGGGTTTAGCGTTGGGGCTCCTTCCCAGATAACCTGTGTAAAGGCAACAAAAGCCCGAAAGCCACTTGAGTCTCAGAGGCCCACAAGTAGGATATACAGCAGCTTTCTCTGGAGACCTGCCCTTAACTCCTTCGTGCCGTATCATTTATACACTGGCCAACTAACTAGGCTGTCTGAAAAAGATAAACTCAGCCTACATGAGTTACATAATCAGTTTTTTTTTGTAAGACAGGATGAATATATCCTTAAGTACAGAATGACAAAGGTTTTTTTTCCCTCTCTTGATTTTGCAAAAGACACAACAGACTTACATAAACTCCATATAATTCTGGGTTGTTCTCTCTCTGTCTTGAGGTAGGTAAGTCTTGACGTACCCTATGGAGAGGTTTGTTACAAAGCAGAGCTCAGGCTGACTCACTGTTTTCACTTTACATATAGACTACCTATAAAGACTTTGAAAATAAACCTGCAATGTGAAGTTTTTACTTTACCTTGTTATTGTCAATAAAAAGACGTACGTGTTTTAAGGGGCACAGATACCAATTTCTACAGCCAGTAAAGTTAAGAGCTGGGTGTTTCAATAAAGGAGCCTATTCTTTTCCAAATATTTCTTTCAAGTTTTGGATTTTTTTTTCTGTAATGCATAGGGTTAACCGTGACACCCTGAATCCAAACAAAGCACACCCCAACAAAGTATAAGAAAATGTATCTGCACAAGATACTGTATTACACTCTTCCATGTATTCGTCCTTCCAGTCCCTCCAGGGGAAATTTAACATGGTTTCTAAAATTATCCCTCTTCAGGGTTTTTGCATTTTTTTCCACGATCCCCGGCCAGATGAATTTGTGTATTGCATGTACTGCCTGTGCCGCTGCACCTCCTTCCTCTGTGGTGACTTGATTCAGCTGAAGCTACGGTTTGACCGATCGATGCAAGCACATTACACACCAGAATAAGAGTAAGGTAAGGGTAAAGGAAAGAAAAGCATCTCTCCTTTCAGCCATTAAATATAGATCAACGAAACATCACAGCGCACATCGCAGCTCCCCTCCCCACCCCCTCCGCCCGCTCCTCGAGCGCAGGATTTCGCAGACGGTGGCTTCAAAGGAAGAACACACACCCCACACACCCCTCCGCACACACACAGACATACACACGCAGCACAGACACACAGAAACACGCAGCAAGCCGTCGCTCGGAGCCGCCCCAGGGCCCGGGCTCCGCGCAGGGCCGGGCGCTGCCCCCGCCCGCGGGTGCCGGGGCCCCTTCTTCTTCTTCCTCCTCTTCCTCCTCCTCCTTCTCCCTGGCCCATGACTTCACAGGCGTAACGAGCACATTAGTGCAGGGCGTCGGGAGACACGGTGCCGCGGATGCCCTACATAAGCAACGACTAACGTAGAAAGAAAGGGAGGAAAGCGATGGAGGGGGGGAGGCCCGGGAGAAAGAACCATGAGGATCCTAATAACGCACTTTGTTACCTTTCGGCTGAAAGCACAAACACCGCTCCTTGCAGCCCAACCCAGCCCGGCTGCCTCGCCGAGGGGAGCAGCGCAGGACCCCGCACCAAGAAGCAATATCACGCAGGCGGGAAGGGTGTGGGGGGGGAGGGGGACGGACCTGGCACCATTACGGTGCCTGTCGTACTCACCGATCGGCGCCGATTCAGCCTGCTTGCTCCCAAACATATACCAAAACCCAACAGCAAATCCTCAGTCCGCTAGGCAAGAATGAAGGGGGGA